>CM060354.1:118540698-118562698 GCA_030545235.1 Helianthus tuberosus | reverse complement strand
AAATTGGTATTATTCCAATTTTCTTTGGAAGATAAGGCGAAGAAATGGTTCTACACGTTACCTTCGGCATCCATATATACATGGGGGGAGATGCAACAAACTTTCTTGGATGAGTTTTACACCGCCCAAAAGACCAACGATGCAAGAAAGGGGTTGAGAAGCTTCCAACAACAACATGGTGAGATGTTTCATGAGGCATTCGAGCGTTTCAATATGATGATTAAAAATTGCCCTCACCATGGAATTGAATTGTGGGAGTTGATGAATGCCTTTCACGAGGGGTTGAGTGCCGAAGATGCACGTGACTTGATGTCTATTACCGGTGGGACTTTTGGAACAAATTATGAGAATGATGATTGGGAGTTTTTGGAAAGCATGGCAACTACATCAAAGAGGAAAGCTCAAGCCTCAAGAAGAGCTCGACCGGCCGTTGCCCGACCTCAAGTGCACGCCATAGATGACGGTAATGTTCAAACTACTAACCAAATTTATGATGTGTGTGCATTGTGTAATGAAATAGGTCATGCGGCTGAAAATTGCCAAGGGTTGATGGAAGGGCAATATGAAGAGGTGCATGCGGTTCAAGGTCAAGGTCAAGGAGGGGGTGGTAGAAACTACAACAATATGAATTCTAACACTTACCACCCCGGGTTGAGGAATCATCCGAATTTTCGTTATGGGAACCCTTTGAATCAATCAAACCCGAATTTTCAAGGTAGCCAAGGAAACTATGGTTCGCGCCAACCTTATAACAATCAAGGTGGATATAGAAGTGGGAACAACCAAGGGTACCAAAGGCAAACGGGTCAAGAACAAGGGGGGTCTTTGGGTGGAAACGAAATGATGGATATGTTGAAGAGCATGCAAGCGGAGATGCAAAAGAGAAACCAAATGGATGATGCTCGTATACAAAAAGATGAGGCCCGAGATAAGGCAATTCAAACTTTGACCACCCAAATGGGTCAACTTGCAACTGAAGTGTCAGAATTGAAGAAAAATAAAGGTCAATTACCAAGCGACACTAAGGTAAACCCATCTCATGGTACTTCTAGAGGTAATCATGTTCCCATTCATCATGTAAGTGTTTTGAGGAGTGGGAAGGAGTATAAAACCAATCCTTCACCGGATTTGGTTGATGGGGTGGTTGAAGATATAACGGGTCAAGATAGTGAGGAAGAAAATGAACCACCTATTGTTTCTTCTAAAAAACCCAATTTTGAAAAACCCGAAGCTAGTAAGGAAAAAGAAAAGATAAATGAGGGTGAGGGATCTAGTGAAGTACCATTTCCCTCGGCTTTATTGGATCCGGGTAGAAAAAATTTTATTTCAAAACGGGGTCCTCAAAAAGAGGAAATGTGGGAGGTTTTTAAACAGGTTAAAATCAATCTTCCTTTGCTTGAAGCTATTAAACAGGTACCCGCTTACGCGAAGTTTTTAAAAGAATTGTGTACCCAAAAGAGGCAACAAAAAGTGCCTAAATTGGTTGATTTGAAGGAGCGGGTAAGCGCGGTTTTGAAAGGAGATCTTCCTCCTAAGTTACAAGATCCGGGAACGCCTTTTATAAATATTCAAGTAGGAAATTTTCAAACTGCGAGGGCGTTATTGGATCTTGGAGCCGGAGTAAGTATCTTACCGGGGGGGTTATATGACCAATATGATTTTGGTCCATTGAAACGGGTTGAGACAACGGTGGTATTAGCCAATTTGTCTCATAAACTTCCTCGGGGGATTGTACGGGATGTGATAGTTAAGGTTGATGAGTTTTATTATCCCGTGGACTTTCTTGTGCTAGACTACTCATCCGCGGACCCAATTCAACAACAAAATATTATTTTGGGTCGGCCGTTTTTAAACACCGCACATGCCGTTATTGATTGTCGATATGGTACGGTCGACATGACATTCGGTAATAGAAAGATGAGATTAAACGTTTTTACTAATGGTACTAATGTTTATGATGAGTGTTTTGTAGCAAACTTCATAGATGAATATGACCCAAAGGAGTTCGAGGAAGAGATTTTGGGTTCTTGTGTTCGTGGTGTGTCTTTGTAGGTGCACGCATGTGATTTGGAAAAAGAAGAGAAAGAGCAAGAGGCTCTTGCGGTAAAAGAAGGAAGACCGCCATGGACTCACCAAACGGATACTCTACCGGTGGAAATTGATTCGGGTACAAAGCCGTCCTTGGAATGTCCACCAAGTGTGGAATTGAAAGAGCTACCAAAGCATCTAAAATATGTATTTTTGGGGGACAATGACACTTTACCGGTGATCATTGCTTCTAATTTGGAGGTAGCTCAAGAGGAGGAGTTGATACGGGTGTTGAAGGCTCACAAGGCGGCAATAGGGTGGACAATAGCCGATTTAAAGGGTATTAGTCCTTCCATTGTAATGCACAAAATCATTACAAGTGAGGATGCAAAGCCGACACGTGAAACACAAAGAAGGTTAAACCCGAATCTGAGAGAGGTGGTAAAGAAGGAAGTTATCAAGTGGTTGGATGCGGGGATCATATATCCCATTTCGGACAGTGCGTGGGTAAGTCCGACTCAGGTAGTGCCTAAAAAGTCGGACATTCAGGTAATAAAAGATGAGCAAGGTGAGCAAATCGCCACCCGCCCGGTAACCGGGTGGCGAGTTTGTATCGATTATAGGAAATTAAACGCAGCTACCTCCAAAGACCATTTCCCGTTACCCTTTATTGACCAAATCATTGAAAAACTTTCCGGTCAAAAATACTATTGTTTTTTGGATGGGTACTCGGGATATAACCAAATTGCTATTCACCCGGACGACCAACACAAAGCCACGTTTACATGTCCATATGGTACATTTGCCTTTCGGCGAATGCCATTCGGACTATGTAACGCCCCCGCCACATTCCAAAGATGTATGATGAGTATATTTTCGGACATGGTGGGGGAGTCTCTTGAAGTGTTTATGGATGATTTTTCTATTTTTGGGCCAAGTTTTGACTCTTGTCTTGATGAGTTAGAAAAAGTTTTGAAAAGGTGTGTGGAGACAAACTTGGTCCTAAGTTGGGAAAAGAGCCATTTTATGGTTCAAGAGGGTATTGTGTTGGGGCATGTGATTTCGGACCGGGGAATGGAGGTAGATAAAGCAAAAATTCGGGTAATTTCATCTCTACCCCCACCAAAGAATGTTAAGGGGGTGAGATCATTTTTGGGACATGCGGGGTTTTATAGAAGGTTTATTAAGGGCTTTAGTGTAATTACAAAACCTTTATGTAACTTATTGTTGAAAGATGTTCCCTTTGATTTTACTGACGAATGTTTGCAAGCGTTTCATGTGTTGAAGGAACAATTGGTGAAGGCTCCTATCTTGCAGCCACCGGATTGGTCGAAGCCATTTGAAATTATGTGTGATGCTAGTGATACGACCATTGGAGCGGTTTTGGGTCAAAGAGTTGATAAGAAGCCGGTGGTAATTTACTATGCAAGTAAAACTTTGTCCGAGGCACAACTGAATTACACCACAACCGAGAAAGAATTATTAGCGGTGGTGTATGCCTTGGACAAGTTTAGAGCTTACATTTGGGGGAGCAAGGTGATTGTGTATTCGGATCATAGCGCGGTCCGATATCTAATGGAAAAGAAGGATGCAAAGCCCCGGTTGATTCGTTGGGTGCTTTTGTTACAAGAATTCGATCTCGAGATTCGGGACAAGAAAGGCTGTGAAAATGTTGTTGCGGATCATTTGTCCCGAATCCCGTTGGAAGGTGTTGATGACCCGAGCGAGATTAATGAACGGTTTCCCGATGAACAATTGTTAGCCGTTTCTACTTTTGTTGCACCTTGGTACGCCCATTATGTGAATTATTTGGCTAAGGGTGCAATTCCGAATCATTGGACGAAGAAGAGACGACAACAATTTCTAAGTCAAGTTAAGCAATATATTTGGGATGAACCGGATTTGTTCAAAATTGGACCCGACCAAGTAATACGAAGATGCGTTCCCGAAACGGAAGTTTTAGAGATTTTGACTCATGCTCATTCATCGGCATGTGGAGGGCATTTTAGTGGGAACAAGACGGGTTATCGGGTGTTATCTAGTGGGTTTTATTGGCCCACGATTTTCAAGGATTCTTGTGAGTATGCCCGAAATTGCATCAATTGTCAAAGAGTGGGAAGTATTTCGAAACGGGATGAAATGCCGTTACAACCGATTTTGGTAGTGGAGGTATTTGACGTTTGGGGGATAGATTTTATGGGTCCGTTTCCTAATTCGAATGGGTTCTTGTATATATTGGTTGCGGTAGATTATGTGACAAAGTGGATAGAAGCCATTGCTACAAGGACCAATGATCATTCCGTGGTGTGTAAGTTTGTGCAATCCAATATATTCGCTCGTTTTGGTGTGCCAAGGGTGATAATAAGTGATGGTGGTTCACATTTCAAAAATTTTAATTTTGCAAAATTGCTTAAAAGATATAATGTGAACCATCGTGTGGCGACACCGTACCATCCGCAAACAAGTGGACAAGTTGAAGTGTCCAACCGTCAAATTAAGGAGATTCTCATGAAGACGGTAAGAACGGATCGAAAAGATTGGTCAAGTAAACTTGATGATGCGTTGTGGGCATATCGAACGGCCTACAAAACTCCAATTGGAACCACCCCTTATCGGATGGTGTATGGGAAGGGGTGTCATTTACCAATGGAGTTAGCACATCGAGCGCATTGGGCCATTAAAACTGTTAATGCGGATTATGACGAAGCGGGTCGAACAAGGAAGTTGCAATTGAATGAGATCGAGGAGATAAGAGATGAAGCTTATGAATGTGCTTCCGCATACAAAGACAAACTGAAGAAAGTTCATGATGCAAAGATAAGGAAAAAGAACTTCGAAGTGGGTCAAAAGGTGTGGTTGTACAATTCAAGGTTGAAGATGTTTGCGGGAAAACTCAAGAGCAAGTGGATGGGTCCTTACATCATCCGAAGAATGGGAAAATTTGGTGATGTTGATATAGAAGACGAACAATCCAATAGGCAACAAACGGTGAACGGTCACCGGTTAAAGCCGTACTTGGATGGGAACGACATCAACACCTTGGAGCTTGACAAAGCGGGCTACATCTTACGCCCGGTCGATGAGGAACAACCATGAGAGGCCCAGGTTTGATAGTGTAAATAGTAGTATTTTGTTTGATTTTGATTTGTATAGTTTGCACAATTACCGTATTTCCTTGAAATTCGTGTTTGAAACAAGTGTGGGGATATTCGGGTTACGAATTATTCTAACATTGTGTTGAGGACAACACGGGACTTTCGAGGGGGTAGGGTTTTTACGTGTTTTTGTAAAAATTTAAAAACATAAAAAAATTGGAAAAATTGAAAAAAATATAAAAATTAGGCACAAAGATCACATTTTTCAGCAAACATCAATGCCCAGTTCATACCGTAATTAACCGTAAATTACGGTAGGCAATGAAAATATTTGGTAATTACGGTGAAAGTCTCCTGATTTACGATAGGGTTTGATGTTCAGTGTTCACCGTAATTTACGGCTTAGCCGTACTTTACGGTGGAGATAAAACTTGCGAGGTCTTTACGGTAAATCTCTACTGATTTACGGTGAGGGCTTATGTTCAGATCATACCGTAAATTACGGTATGACCGTAATTTACGGTACGCAGGTTATGTTAATATGTGGTCCGGTTCTTGTGTATATTTAAAAAAAAATAATAATAATAATAACAACATTACGTGACATAACCCTATCCACACAAGTCTTCTTCATCTATCACTATCCATCTTCTTCACAAGAACCCACAAAACCCCATAGCTTCTTCAATCTTCAATCCCTCATATCTCAACCAATTTTTGCTCAAATCAAGTGAAATCAGAGTCCTTCTTGACTAATTTTCAACGTAGTATCTGATTTTGCTAAGAAACATACGAGAAAACGCAGTTTTAGGGTCCGAATTCTAAACCCTAGTTCGAAAAATTTGGGGGTTTTTGGAGCTTTTGTTTCACAAGCACTTTAGCATCTTCAAGCAAAGGTATGAAAGCTTATTTGTTGTATTTTGATACTACATTGTGAAAAGTAAGGTTATTTAGGTTACTTGTCCATACCCACTTGCTTGTTCTTAGATATGATTATGAAATTGATTATTTGAACATGGTTATGGTTGTAGATGTAGGATTTGTGGTTAAAGTAGTGAACTTTTGGGTATCTCTACATTGTAGAGACACCATGCCCGATTTTTGAAAAATGTTTGATATACTTTTGGTTCACTAGCATCTACAATTATAATAACAAGCAAGTGTGGGGATGTTTTGAAAAGAGGGTTTAATTTTGTTTCTTTGGTTGTGTTGTTTGCTCTAATGTGTGTAGGAATGGCACGAACTAAAGAAAAGACGGGAGCTGGTTCGTCTTCGTCTTCAAAAGGAAAGGGTAAACAGCCGGAACAACAACCAAAGAAGAGACAATATTTGGGTCGAGTGGATGAAAGCGAAATTGAAAGCGAAGAAGAGATGAAATTGGACCCGGCAGAGAAACCGAAATGGGACTCGGGGCCTTTGGATGAACAATCAGAGGCATGGCAGCCAACGTTATATAATGATTGCATGAATAAGTTGAAGAATAAGGCAGCGGCCTTTATATGTGAAAGGGATGTTCGAGAAGCTGAGTTTGGGCAGTTTGGGGTGTTTGATAAGTTCCGGGCTCTAGGTTGGGAGTCGGCGCTTAGTTGTTTTGACAAGGATAAAAGCAATTTGTTTATCACTGAAATCCAAGAGTGGATGGCAACGCTTAAGGTCAACACGTATGACAGGCCATCGAATATGAAGCTGACGGGTGTTGTGAATGGAGTTCCCGTGGAAATGTCTTTTGATACCTTGAAGAAGCTCGGAAAATATGACAGTTTACCAGCCCGCGATTATATGATACCGACTTTGGATGATCTTCTTGTGAAGCCGGAGAAACATCAACGATGGAATGATATGTTGGCAGCATTGTTTTTTACCCGGAAGATACAGTGGTATTCTATACCGGAAGAATTTGAAAATTGAAGCTAAATTGTTGCATACAATCTGTCTTCTCAATGTTATTCCAAGGAGGGGAGATAAAGAACAGGTGAGGTTTCCTGAAGTGCATGTTCTTTATTCGTTGATGCACGGGGGTCCGCGTTTTCCTATACGTTATCTTATTATGAACCACTTATGGATCTGTCGGAACAAGTATGGAAGAGACATCGTCCCGTACTGTCGAATAATTACGGGGTTGATGAAACAACAGAAGGCGATTACATCCGAAGATCGAGGAGCAACGAAAAGGCATCAGCCTTTTACGTTGGATAAGTTGGGGAATGTTTGGACGTATACTCAGTCGGAGCGGTATCACAAGTTAAAGTCGGAAGGGCAACGGTGGAGGGCACTAAAGTTGGGTGCACGAGATTTGTTACCGGGAGAGCCGGATGAGCCAGAGAGCGATGAAGAAGTAGTTCCGAGTGGAGATGAAGACTATGCGGACAAGCCGCATGGTGGTGAAAATGTGGTTCAAGGTGGTTATGGTCAGGGTCATGGTGGGATGTTTTATGATTATACGCAGCAATCGTATATGCCGGGATGGGCCTATGAAGGCACAATGCAAGAAGTAATTGCAAATCAACGCCCTCCGGCATCCGTGTTTGATACGTGGTCGGGCTCGGAGAGGACGCTTTTTGATCAAAACACGAGGAATAGTGCGAGTATAGAGCGGGCCTTGAAACATAACTTAGATCGTCACGAGTTATGGAATCGTACAAATGCATATTCCCGGGAAGTGGAAGTAAATAACCGTTATTTTGATGATCAAGAAAGGCGATTGCATGCGGATTATCATGCCGGGCGGCCGGTGGTTGTGGATCCACAACATGTGGATTATGCGTCTCTACCACCATATGATGGTAGTATGTCGTATCCAACCCCGCCGATCCACCACTCGCAATGGATTGACCCAAGGCAACGAGAGGGAGCGCAACAACAAGAAGGAGGAAGTAGTAGCGGTTCGTTCGCGTTCGGTGAATGGAATGACGTGATGTCTTCCGTTTTTGGACCTCCGGGACCGCGCTATTATTAGTAAGGTTGTGTTTTTCCTTTTGTATATTTTTGTGCATATTTGATAGTTTGTTTGTTTAAGGATTGGGAGGTTGGGTGGTGTTTTGATATGTTGTGTTTGGGTTGGTGCTAGTTGGTGGTGTTTTATGTTAAAAAGAAGAAAAACATAAAAAAAAAATTATAAAATGAAAAATTCAAAAAGAAATTTGGGGTTTGAGTGAAGAAGCGTTTTTGTTGATGTTGAAAAAAAAAAGTTTTAGTGGTCAAAGCCTCTCAAAACCATACATTGGGGTCAATGTATCCCAAGTGT
Source organism: Helianthus tuberosus (assembly GCA_030545235.1). NCBI lineage: Eukaryota > Viridiplantae > Streptophyta > Magnoliopsida > Asterales > Asteraceae > Helianthus > Helianthus tuberosus. The sequence goes on along the minus strand of CM060354.1, from coordinate 118,554,331 downwards.
GGGGATGGGGGGAATTTTTTGAAGATTTTGAAAAATTTTGAGCCAAGTGAAACGATGTGAAAATTTGAACACCCTAGATTAACCCCAAGTTGATGCGCCGGCAACCCTTGATACCTTTTTCATTCTTGGTGAGAGTTGTAGCCACAATTGTACATAAATAATGATTTTCTTTGATGAGTGTGGCTACGGGTGGGGGTGCATTAGAACTTGTGCTTGAATGCGATTTGAGTCCTTAGTTAGATATAAATGCAAAAAGGATAAGGGCATTTAGGTAGCCTCGTCGTTGGTGTGAGCAAGTGTGGGATTTGGGGGGTTGGACCTCATAAGTTATATATATGAGCATGGTAGTGAGAGGGGCGGGGGTTTGGACATTTAGTTGCCCATTTTGTGCCTTAAAAGCCTATCAATTGTTACCCCTGGCTACTTATCTAAAAATTTACCCAAAAATTTGACCCGGTCTTATAGTGTTAGTGATAGTATTAGTAGTTTTAGTAGTTTGAAGTAGATATGTTTGATGCATTATTGTATTTTTGTTTGTTTAAAAAAAAAAAAAAAGAGAAAAAGCAATGAAAAAAAAAAAAGAAGTGATGTTAGTTATCTTGTGTATAGTAGTTAAGTTTGATAGTTGTTTGTTGTTTGTTTGTGTAATAAAAGACTGGGTCAAGTTTTCGCTACTTCATATATATTCCATTTCCTACCCATACGCCTAGCCACGTTACAACCTTGAAAGTCCCTTTGATTTGCATTTATGTTTGACACATTTTAGGAGAATGATTGATTTAGGTACAAGCTTATGATTGTGCAACCACCCGTTTGCCTAGTGTGTGTCTAGCTTATCTTTGCTAGTTTTCACTTGTAGCCGAGAGGAGAGATTTAGAGAGGGGTGCATTGGTTGGGTGTTAAAAAGGGGTTAGTAAAAAGATTGCATGTTTGTGCTTGGTTTAATTTGATCACTTATTTTGAAACTGATTTGATGAGTTGCTTGGGACAAGCAACGGTTAAGTGTGGGGATGTGACGGGTGGTCCATTGGACAACCCTTAATCATGTTAAAAGATGAAATAATCATTCACTTAATCGTGTAATTATCTTGAATTAGATAACTACTATTGCATATGTTTCAGGTGCGGTTCGGGAGCTTAAAGTGGATAAAATGCAGCTTTGGAGGGTATTGGAGATGAACGGGTCGAGCAATGAACAAAAGATGAAACAAGGAAGATAAATCAGCTCACCACCGTAAATTACGGTCCTACCGTAATTTACGGTGGACCTGGAATTCAGCCAAAGCTTACCGTAAATCAGTCAACAATCACCGTAACACTTTTAACTTCACCGTAAATTACGGTGAGACCGTAATTTACGGTAGAGTCGACGGAAAAATTGTAACTGCCTTCATTTAAGCAGTTTTATTATGTCTTTTCACATGTTCTCATCATTGGTCGGTTTTGGAACTCACTAGGGGCGAATTTTGGTGTTCTTGCTTGGTTTTGGACAATCTCTAACATTGGGTTTGTGTCTTTGATCCGTATGAACAATACTATCTTTGTTATGATGTTGATTCGAGCCATGTGTGGCTAAACACTTTATGATTGTCCTAGATTGAAGGTTGGTTTGAGACATTTTGTATTTGATTTCCTAATTTCTAGAATAGCAATCCTTATCTTTATGGTTGGTTTGTTATGGTGTGTGATTGTTTGTTAGTAACTTGTTAATTCTTATGTTAATCTAGTTTGAAACCATACGTTCTTGGTGCCGTTGGCAATCGAGATATCATGGGTATAATTAGGATTGGGTAAGGGTTGATTGATCATCGGGTAACAACCTCACGTTCTAGGAATCTGAGTACTTAGTTCCCTTTCATCACTGCAAGTAATCACACATGAGCTATGTCTATGTAGTTCTTTCTAGTGGAATGATAATATGAATGTCGATACAAACCGGAAATCTAGGATGGTCATTTGTCTCTAATTTGCTTACAACCAAACTTTTCTCTTGCAATTTACTTAGTTTAATTTAGTCTAAAACCAATTCACTCACATAAACTCTTGAATTTTATTTCTCTTGCAATTAGATTAATTTAGTTAAATTTAGATAAACTTTGAAATAACACATTTTCCACAAACTCCCTGTGTTCGATACCCACTTGCCACTATCTATATAGTTGTGTTTTTGGGATTAAATTTGCGTGACCACGACAATCACGTCAAATTTTGGCGCCGTTGCCGGGGAGTAGTGCGCAACGTGTGTTATTTTCTTTCTTTCTTTTTTAAGTTTGTTATTTTTCTGGTTTACGCTGGGTGTGTTAGTGTGCAGGTATTGACAGGTGCATGCGTACTAGGAGCTCTCACAAGCTATCACCTTTGGCATTTGATCCGGAAATTGAGCGAACGTTAAGAGGAAACAGAATTTTGCTAAGAGAGAACAGAATCAGTGGTTCACCAACAACACCAACTACACCAATCACGTCAAATTTTGGCGCCGCTACCGGGTGAACCTACTTCACCATTCATACCAACATCCACTCAACCTTCACCAAATACCACCATGCCTAGTTCTACTACCGAATTTACTTCACCATTTGATATTCCATCACCCAATACTACATTACCTACCACTACTCAAACTGAACCTACCATTACCTTTAGCCCTGCTTCTACAATTCCACCACTTACCCATTTCTTTCCAGTTTCAGGTCAATCCTCATCCACCTATACATTACCACAAGGCTCAACTGTTGTTCATGCTACTTCATCATTTGGAGTACCAAACCAATCAGGTTTTCAATACTCATCTATTCCATTTGGGCCATCATCGGGGGGTATAGAAGGAGATGGATATGAAGAAGGATATGAAGATTTTGAGGGTTATGAGGAAGAGGGTTATGCGTATGTGGGTAGTGGAGATCAAGGGGAGTTGACTTATGTACCTGGTCAAACGCAAAGAATGTCAAGTGTTGGTGGGATTCCACAACAACAACTCATACCACAACACATTAGACCAAGGCCACAAGGGCCACCATTGCAACGCCCTATACCATTGCAACAAATTCGGCCACAGAATGTACAACCAAATGTTCAACAATTCCAAAGGCCAATTCAACGCCCACCAATGCCGCAATAGCAATTTCAACAACCAAATGCACCACAAGGGCATGTACCAAGGCCAATGGGTCCTATTCGCCCAAGGGGTAGGTTTGGTATACCATGGAGACACCTTAGAGAAAATGTGAGGGGCATCGAAGCACATTTTCGGCCGGTAATCACTAAAAACCCTTCACCGGTAGTTATTCCTCACAATGATCAAGGGAGAACATTTGAAGTGAGGACCAACTCTTTGCAAAGTTTACCAAAATACAAGGGGTTGGCAACGGAGGAGCCTTACTTTCATTTAGAGGCTTATGACTCGATTTGCAACACTCTTGGGAGTCAAGGGTTCTCGGCTGATGACATCAAATTGGTATTATTCCAATTTTCTTTGGAAGATAAGGCGAAGAAATGGTTCTACACGTTACCTTCGGCATCCATATATACATGGGGGGAGATGCAACAAACTTTCTTGGATGAGTTTTACACCGCCCAAAAGACCAACGATGCAAGAAAGGGGTTGAGAAGCTTCCAACAACAACATGGTGAGATGTTTCATGAGGCATTCGAGCGTTTCAATATGATGATTAAAAATTGCCCTCACCATGGAATTGAATTGTGGGAGTTGATGAATGCCTTTCACGAGGGGTTGAGTGCCGAAGATGCACGTGACTTGATGTCTATTACCGGTGGGACTTTTGGAACAAATTATGAGAATGATGATTGGGAGTTTTTGGAAAGCATGGCAACTACATCAAAGAGGAAAGCTCAAGCCTCAAGAAGAGCTCGACCGGCCGTTGCCCGACCTCAAGTGCACGCCATAGATGACGGTAATGTTCAAACTACTAACCAAATTTATGATGTGTGTGCATTGTGTAATGAAATAGGTCATGCGGCTGAAAATTGCCAAGGGTTGATGGAAGGGCAATATGAAGAGGTGCATGCGGTTCAAGGTCAAGGTCAAGGAGGGGGTGGTAGAAACTACAACAATATGAATTCTAACACTTACCACCCCGGGTTGAGGAATCATCCGAATTTTCGTTATGGGAACCCTTCGAATCAATCAAACCCGAATTTTCAAGGTAGCCAAGGAAACTATGGTTCGCGCCAACCTTATAACAATCAAGGTGGATATAGAAGTGGGAACAACCAAGGGTACCAAAGGCAAACGGGTCAAGAACAAGGGGGGTCTTTGGGTGGAAACGAAATGATGGATATGTTGAAGAGCATGCAAGCGGAGATGCAAAAGAGAAACCAAATGGATGATGCTCGTATACAAAAAGATGAGGCCCGAGATAAGGCAATTCAAACTTTGACCACCCAAATGGGTCAACTTGCAACTGAAGTGTCAGAATTGAAGAAAAATAAAGGTCAATTACCAAGCGACACTAAGGTAAACCCATCTCATGGTACTTCTAGAGGTAATCATGTTCCCATTCATCATGTAAGTGTTTTGAGGAGTGGGAAGGAGTATAAAACCAATCCTTCACCGGATTTGGTTGATGGGGTGGTTGAAGATATAACGGGTCAAGATAGTGAGGAAGAAAATGAACCACCTATTGTTTCTTCTAAAAAATCCAATTTTGAAAAACCCGAAGCTAGTAAGGAAAAAGAAAAGATAAATGAGGGTGAGGGATCTAGTGAAGTACCATTTCCCTCGGCTTTATTGGATCCGAGTAGAAAAAATTTTATTTCAAAACGGGGTCCTCAAAAAGAGGAAATGTGGGAGGTTTTTAAACAGGTTAAAATCAATCTTCCTTTGCTTGAAGCTATTAAACAGGTACCCGCTTACGCGAAGTTTTTAAAAGAATTGTGTACCCAAAAGAGGCAACAAAAAGTGCCTAAATTGGTTGATTTGAAGGAGCGGGTAAGCGCGGTTTTGAAAGGAGATCTTCCTCCTAAGTTACAAGATCCGGGAACGCCTTTTATAAATATTCAAGTAGGAAATTTTCAAACTGCGAGGGCGTTATTGGATCTTGGAGCCGGAGTAAGTATCTTACCGGGGGGGTTATATGACCAATATGATTTTGGTCCATTGAAACGGGTTGAGACAACGGTGGTATTAGCCAATTTGTCTCATAAACTTCCTCGGGGGATTGTACGGGATGTGATAGTTAAGGTTGATGAGTTTTATTATCCCGTGGACTTTCTTGTGCTAGACTACTCATCCGCGGACCCAATTCAACAACAAAATATTATTTTGGGTCGGCCGTTTTTAAACACCGCACATGCCGTTATTGATTGTCGATATGGTACGGTCGACATGACATTCGGTAATAGAAAGATGAGATTAAACGTTTTTACTAATGGTACTAATGTTTATGATGAGTGTTTTGTAGCAAACTTCATAGATGAATATGACCCAAAGGAGTTCGAGGAAGAGATTTTGGGTTCTTGTGTTCGTGGTGTGTCTTTGCAGGTGCACGCATGTGATTTGGAAAAAGAAGAGAAAGAGCAAGAGGCTCTTGCGGTAAAAGAAGGAAGACCGCCATGGACTCACCAAACGGATACTCTACCGGTGGAAATTGATTCGGGTACAAAGCCGTCCTTGGAATGTCCACCAAGTGTGGAATTGAAAGAGCTACCAAAGCATCTAAAATATGTATTTTTGGGGGACAATGACACTTTACCGGTGATCATTGCTTCTAATTTGGAGGTAGCTCAAGAGGAGGAGTTGATACGGGTGTTGAAGGCTCACAAGGCGGCAATAGGGTGGACAATAGCCGATTTAAAGGGTATTAGTCCTTCCATTGTAATGCACAAAATCATTACAAGTGAGGATGCAAAGCCGACACGTGAAACACAAAGAAGGTTAAACCCGAATCTGAGAGAGGTGGTAAAGAAGGAAGTTATCAAGTGGTTGGATGCGGGGATCATATATCCCATTTCGGACAGTGCGTGGGTAAGTCCGACTCAGGTAGTGCCTAAAAAGTCGGGCATTCAGGTAATAAAAGATGAGCAAGGTGAGCAAATCGCCACCCGCCCGGTAACCGGGTGGCGAGTTTGTATCGATTATAGGAAATTAAACGCAGCTACCTCCAAAGACCATTTCCCGTTACCCTTTATTGACCAAATCATTGAAAAACTTTCCGGTCAAAAATACTATTGTTTTTTGGATGGGTACTCGGGATATAACCAAATTGCTATTCACCCGGACGACCAACACAAAGCCACGTTTACATGTCCATATGGTACATTTGCCTTTCGGCGAATGCCATTCGGACTATGTAACGCCCCCGCCACATTCCAAAGATGTATGATGAGTATATTTTCGGACATGGTGGGGGAGTCTCTTGAAGTGTTTATGGATGATTTTTCTATTTTTGGGCCAAGTTTGACTCTTGTCTTGATGAGTTAGAAAAAGTTTTGAAAAGGTGTGTGGAGACAAACTTGGTCCTAAGTTGGGAAAAGAGCCATTTTATGGTTCAAGAGGGTATTGTGTTGGGGCATGTGATTTCGGACCGGGGAATGGAGGTAGATAAAGCAAAAATTCGGGTAATTTCATCTCTACCCCCACCAAAGAATGTTAAGGGGGTGAGATCATTTTTGGGACATGCGGGGTTTTATAGAAGGTTTATTAAGGGCTTTAGTGTAATTACAAAACCTTTATGTAACTTATTGTTGAAAGATGTTCCCTTTGATTTTACTGACGAATGTTTGCAAGCGTTTCATGTGTTGAAGGAACAATTGGTGAAGGCTCCTATCTTGCAGCCACCGGATTGGTCGAAGCCGTTTGAAATTATGTGTGATGCTAGTGATACGACCATTGGAGCGGTTTTGGGTCAAAGCGTTGATAAGAAGCCGGTGGTAATTTACTATGCAAGTAAAACTTTGTCCGAGGCACAACTGAATTACACCACAACCGAGAAAGAATTATTAGCGGTGGTGTATGCCTTGGACAAGTTTAGAGCTTACATTTGGGGGAGCAAGGTGATTGTGTATTCGGATCATAGCGCGGTCCGATATCTAATGGAAAAGAAGGATGCAAAGCCCCGGTTGATTCGTTGGGTGCTTTTGTTACAAGAATTCGATCTCGAGATTCGGGACAAGAAAGGCTGTGAAAATGTTGTTGCGGATCATTTGTCCCGAATCCCGTTGGAAGGTGTTGATGACCCGAGCGAGATTAATGAACGGTTTCCCGATGAACAATTGTTAGCCGTTTCTACTTTTGTTGCACCTTGGTACGCCCATTATGTGAATTATTTGGCTAAGGGTGCAATTCCGAATCATTGGACGAAGAAGAGACGACAACAATTTCTAAGTCAAGTTAAGCAATATATTTGGGATGAACCGGATTTGTTCAAAATTGGACCCGACCAAGTAATACGAAGATGCGTTCCCGAAACGGAAGTTTTAGAGATTTTGACTCATGCTCATTCATCGGCATGTGGAGGGCATTTTAGTGGGAACAAGACGGGTTATCGGGTGTTATCTAGTGGGTTTTATTGGCCCACGATTTTCAAGGATTCTTGTGAGTATGCCCGAAATTGCATCAATTGTCAAAGAGTGGGAAGTATTTCGAAACGGGATGAAATGCCGTTACAACCGATTTTGGTAGTGGAGGTATTTGACGTTTGGGGGATAGATTTTATGGGTCCGTTTCCTAATTCGAATGGGTTCTTGTATATATTGGTTGCGGTAGATTATGTGACAAAGTGGATAGAAGCCATTGCTACAAGGACCAATGATCATTCCGTGGTGTGTAAGTTTGTGCAATCCAATATATTCGCTCGTTTTGGTGTGCCAAGGGTGATAATAAGTGATGGTGGTTCACATTTCAAAAATTTTAATTTTGCAAAATTGCTTAAAAGATATAATGTGAACCATCGTGTGGCGACACCGTACCATCCGCAAACAAGTGGACAAGTTGAAGTGTCCAACCGTCAAATTAAGGAGATTCTCATGAAGACGGTAAGAACGGATCGAAAAGATTGGTCAAGTAAACTTGATGATGCGTTGTGGGCATATCGAACGGCCTACAAAACTCCAATTGGAACCACCCCTTATCGGATGGTGTATGGGAAGGGGTGTCATTTACCAATGGAGTTAGCACATCGAGCGCATTGGGCCATTAAAACTGTTAATGCGGATTATGACGAAGCGGGTCGAACAAGGAAGTTGCAATTGAATGAGATCGAGGAGATAAGAGATGAAGCTTATGAATGTGCTTCCGCATACAAAGACAAACTGAAGAAAGTTCATGATGCAAAGATAAGGAAAAAGAACTTCGAAGTGGGTCAAAAGGTGTGGTTGTACAATTCAAGGTTGAAGATGTTTGCGGGAAAACTCAAGAGCAAGTGGATGGGTCCTTACATCATCCGAAGAATGGGAAAATTTGGTGATGTTGATATAGAAGACGAACAATCCAATAGGCAACAAACGGTGAACGGTCACCGGTTAAAGCCGTACTTGGATGGGAACGACATCAACACCTTGGAGCTTGACAAAGCGGGCTACATCTTACGCCCGGTCGATGAGGAACAACCATGAGAGGCCCAGGTTTGATAGTGTAAATAGTAGTATTTTGTTTGATTTTGATTTGTATAGTTTGCACAATTACCGTATTTCCTTGAAATTCGTGTTTGAAACAAGTGTGGGGATATTCGGGTTACGAATTATTCTAACATTGTGTTGAGGACAACACGGGACTTTCGAGGGGGTAGGGTTTTTACGTGTTTTTGTAAAAATTTAAAAACATAAAAAAATTGGAAAAATTGAAAAAAATATAAAAATTAGGCACAAAGATCACATTTTTCAGCAAACATCAATGCCCAGTTCATACCGTAATTAACCGTAAATTACGGTAGGCAATGAAAATATTTGGTAATTACGGTGAAAGTCTCCTGATTTACGATAGGGTTTGATGTTCAGTGTTCACCGTAATTTACGGCTTAGCCGTACTTTACGGTGGAGATAAAACTTGCGAGGTCTTTACGGTAAATCTCTACTGATTTACGGTGAGGGCTTATGTTCAGATCATACCGTAAATTACGGTATGACCGTAATTTACGGTACGCAGGTTATGTTAATATGTGGTCCGGTTCTTGTGTATATTTAAAAAAAAATAATAATAATAATAACAACATTACGTGACATAACCCTATCCACACAAGTCTTCTTCATCTATCACTATCCATCTTCTTCACAAGAACCCACAAAACCCCATAGCTTCTTCAATCTTCAATCCCTCATATCTCAACCAATTTTTGCTCAAATCAAGTGAAATCAGAGTCCTTCTTGACTAATTTTCAACGTAGTATCTGATTTTGCTAAGAAACATACGAGAAAACGCAGTTTTAGGGTCCGAATTCTAAACCCTAGTTCGAAAAATTTGGGGGTTTTTGGAGCTTTTGTTTCACAAGCACTTTAGCATCTTCAAGCAAAGGTATGAAAGCTTATTTGTTGTATTTTGATACTACATTGTGAAAAGTAAGGTTATTTAGGTTACTTGTCCATACCCACTTGCTTGTTCTTAGATATGATTATGAAATTGATTATTTGAACATGGTTATGGTTGTAGATGTAGGATTTGTGGTTAAAGTAGTGAACTTTTGGGTATCTCTACATTGTAGAGACACCATGCCCGATTTTTGAAAAATGTTTGATATACTTTTGGTTCACTAGCATCTACAATTATAATAACAAGCAAGTGTGGGGATGTTTTGAAAAGAGGGTTTAATTTTGTTTCTTTGGTTGTGTTGTTTGCTCTAATGTGTGTAGGAATGGCACGAACTAAAGAAAAGACGGGAGCTGGTTCGTCTTCGTCTTCAAAAGGAAAGGGTAAACAGCCGGAACAACAACCAAAGAAGAGACAATATTTGGGTCGAGTGGATGAAAGCGAAATTGAAAGCGAAGAAGAGATGAAATTGGACCCGGCAGAGAAACCGAAATGGGACTCGGGGCCTTTGGATGAACAATCAGAGGCATGGCAGCCAACGTTATATAATGATTGCATGAATAAGTTGAAGAATAAGGCAGCGGCCTTTATATGTGAAAGGGATGTTCGAGAAGCTGAGTTTGGGCAGTTTGGGGTGTTTGATAAGTTCCGGGCTCTAGGTTGGGAGTCGGCGCTTAGTTGTTTTGACAAGGATAAAAGCAATTTGTTTATCACTGAAATCCAAGAGTGGATGGCAACGCTTAAGGTCAACACGTATGACAGGCCATCGAATATGAAGCTGACGGGTGTTGTGAATGGAGTTCCCGTGGAAATGTCTTTTGATACCTTGAAGAAGCTCGGAAAATATGACAGTTTACCAGCCCGCGATTATATGATACCGACTTTGGATGATCTTCTTGTGAAGCCGGAGAAACATCAACGATGGAATGATATGTTGGCAGCATTGTTTTTTACCCGGAAGATACAGTGGTATTCTATACCGGAAGAATTTGAAAATTGAAGCTAAATTGTTGCATACAATCTGTCTTCTCAATGTTATTCCAAGGAGGGGAGATAAAGAACAGGTGAGGTTTCCTGAAGTGCATGTTCTTTATTCGTTGATGCACGGGGGTCCGCGTTTTCCTATACGTTATCTTATTATGAACCACTTATGGATCTGTCGGAACAAGTATGGAAGAGACATCGTCCCGTACTGTCGAATAATTACGGGGTTGATGAAACAACAGAAGGCGATTACATCCGAAGATCGAGGAGCAACGAAAAGGCATCAGCCTTTTACGTTGGATAAGTTGGGGAATGTTTGGACGTATACTCAGTCGGAGCGGTATCACAAGTTAAAGTCGGAAGGGCAACGGTGGAGGGCACTAAAGTTGGGTGCACGAGATTTGTTACCGGGAGAGCCGGATGAGCCAGAGAGCGATGAAGAAGTAGTTCCGAGTGGAGATGAAGACTATGCGGACAAGCCGCATGGTGGTGAAAATGTGGTTCAAGGTGGTTATGGTCAGGGTCATGGTGGGATGTTTTATGATTATACGCAGCAATCGTATATGCCGGGATGGGCCTATGAAGGCACAATGCAAGAAGTAATTGCAAATCAACGCCCTCCGGCATCCGTGTTTGATACGTGGTCGGGCTCGGAGAGGACGCTTTTTGATCAAAACACGAGGAATAGTGCGAGTATAGAGCGGGCCTTGAAACATAACTTAGATCGTCACGAGTTATGGAATCGTACAAATGCATATTCCCGGGAAGTGGAAGTAAATAACCGTTATTTTGATGATCAAGAAAGGCGATTGCATGCGGATTATCATGCCGGGCGGCCGGTGGTTGTGGATCCACAACATGTGGATTATGCGTCTCTACCACCATATGATGGTAGTATGTCGTATCCAACCCCGCCGATCCACCACTCGCAATGGATTGACCCAAGGCAACGAGAGGGAGCGCAACAACAAGAAGGAGGAAGTAGTAGCGGTTCGTTCGCGTTCGGTGAATGGAATGACGTGATGTCTTCCGTTTTTGGACCTCCGGGACCGCGCTATTATTAGTAAGGTTGTGTTTTTCCTTTTGTATATTTTTGTGCATATTTGATAGTTTGTTTGTTTAAGGATTGGGAGGTTGGGTGGTGTTTTGATATGTTGTGTTTGGGTTGGTGCTAGTTGGTGGTGTTTTATGTTAAAAAGAAGAAAAACATAAAAAAAAAATTATAAAATGAAAAATTCAAAAAGAAATTTGGGGTTTGAGTGAAGAAGCGTTTTTGTTGATGTTGAAAAAAAAAAGTTTTAGTGGTCAAAGCCTCTCAAAACCATACATTGGGGTCAATGTATCCCAAGTGTGGGGATGGGGGGAATTTTTTGAAGATTTTGAAAAATTTTGAGCCAAGTGAAACGATGTGAAAATTTGAACACCCTAGATTAACCCCAAGTTGATGCGCCGGCAACCCTTGATACCTTTTTCATTCTTGGTGAGAGTTGTAGCCACAATTGTACATAAATAATGATTTTCTTTGATGAGTGTGGCTACGGGTGGGGGTGCATTAGAACTTGTGCTTGAATGCGATTTGAGTCCTTAGTTAGATATAAATGCAAAAAGGATAAGGGCATTTAGGTAGCCTCGTCGTTGGTGTGAGCAAGTGTGGGATTTGGGGGGTTGGACCTCATAAGTTATATATATGAGCATGGTAGTGAGAGGGGCGGGGGTTTGGACATTTAGTTGCCCATTTTGTGCCTTAAAAGCCTATCAATTGTTACCCCTGGCTACTTATCTAAAAATTTACCCAAAAATTTGACCCGGTCTTATAGTGTTAGTGATAGTATTAGTAGTTTTAGTAGTTTGAAGTAGATATGTTTGATGCATTATTGTATTTTTGTTTGTTTAAAAAAAAAAAAAAAGAGAAAAAGCAATGAAAAAAAAAAAAGAAGTGATGTTAGTTATCTTGTGTATAGTAGTTAAGTTTGATAGTTGTTTGTTGTTTGTTTGTGTAATAAAAGACTGGGTCAAGTTTTCGCTACTTCATATATATTCCATTTCCTACCCATACGCCTAGCCACGTTACAACCTTGAAAGTCCCTTTGATTTGCATTTATGTTTGACACATTTTAGGAGAATGATTGATTTAGGTACAAGCTTATGATTGTGCAACCACCCGTTTGCCTAGTGTGTGTCTAGCTTATCTTTGCTAGTTTTCACTTGTAGCCGAGAGGAGAGATTTAGAGAGGGGTGCATTGGTTGGGTGTTAAAAAGGGGTTAGTAAAAAGATTGCATGTTTGTGCTTGGTTTAATTTGATCACTTATTTTGAAACTGATTTGATGAGTTGCTTGGGACAAGCAACGGTTAAGTGTGGGGATGTGACGGGTGGTCCATTGGACAACCCTTAATCATGTTAAAAGATGAAATAATCATTCACTTAATCGTGTAATTATCTTGAATTAGATAACTACTATTGCATATGTTTCAGGTGCGGTTCGGGAGCTTAAAGTGGATAAAATGCAGCTTTGGAGGGTATTGGAGATGAACGGGTCGAGCAATGAACAAAAGATGAAACAAGGAAGATAAATCAGCTCACCACCGTAAATTACGGTCCTACCGTAATTTATGGTGGACCTGGAATTCAGCCAAAGCTTACCGTAAATCAGTCAACAATCACCGTAACACTTTTAACTTCACCGTAAATTACGGTGAGACCGTAATTTACGGTAGAGTCGACGGAAAAATTGTAACTGCCTTCATTTAAGCAGTTTTATTATGTCTTTTCACATGTTCTCATCATTGGTCGGTTTTGGAACTCACTAGGGGCGAATTTTGGTGTTCTTGCTTGGTTTTGGACAATCTCTAACATTGGGTTTGTGTCTTTGATCCGTATGAACAATACTATCTTTGTTATGATGTTGATTCGAGCCATGTGTGGCTAAACACTTTATGATTGTCCTAGATTGAAGGTTGGTTTGAGACATTTTGTATTTGATTTCCTAATTTCTAGAATAGCAATCCTTATCTTTATGGTTGGTTTGTTATGGTGTGTGATTGTTTGTTAGTAACTTGTTAATTCTTATGTTAATCTAGTTTGAAACCATACGTTCTTGGTGCCGTTGGCAATCGAGATATCATGGGTATAATTAGGATTGGGTAAGGGTTGATTGATCATCGGGTAACAA
>CM060354.1:118064000-118540498 GCA_030545235.1 Helianthus tuberosus | reverse complement strand
GATGTCATCAGCCGAGAACCCTTGACTCCCAAGAGTGTTGCAAATCGAGTCATAAGCCTCTAAATGAAAGTAAGGCTCCTCCGTTGCCAACCCCTTGTATTTTGGTAAACTTTGCAAAGAGTTGGTCCTCACTTCAAATGTTCTCCCTTGATCATTGTGAGGAATAACTACCGGTGAAGGGTTTTGAGTGATTACCGGCCGAAAATGTGCTTCGATGCCCCTCACATTTTCTCTAAGGTGTCTCCATGGTATACCAAACCTACCCCTTGGGCGAATAGGACCCATTGGCCTTGGTACATGCCCTTGTGGTGCATTTGGTTGTTGAAATTGCTGTTGTGGCATTGGTGGGCGTTGAATTGGCCTTTGGAATTGTTGAACATTTGGTTGTACATTCTGTGGCCGAATTTGTTGCAATGGTATAGGGCGTTGCAATGGTGGCCCTTGTGGCCTTGGTCTAATGTGTTGTGGTATGAGTTGTTGTTGTGGAATCCCACCAACACTTGACATTCTTTGCGTTTGACCAGGTACATAAGTCAACTCCCCTTGATCTCCACTACCCACATACGCATAACCCTCTTCCTCATAACCCTCAAAATCTTCATATCCTTCTTCATATCCATCTCCTTCTATACCCCCCGATGATGGCCCAAATGGAATAGATGAGTATTGAAAACCTGATTGGTTTGGTACTCCAAATGATGAAGTAGCATGAACAACAGTTGAGCCTTGTGGTAATGTATAGGTGGATGAGGATTGACCTGAAACTGGAAAGAAATGGGTAAGTTGTGGAATTGTAGAAGCAGGGCTAAAGGTAATGGTAGGTTCAGTTTGAGTAGTGGTAGGTAATGTAGTATTGGGTGATGGAATATCAAATGGTGAAGTAAATTCGGTAGTAGAACTAGGCATGGTGGTATTTGGTGAAGGTTGAGTGGATGTTGGTATGAATGGTGAAGTAGGTTCACCCGGCAGCGGCGCCAAAATTTGACGTGATTGGTGTAGTTGGTGTTATTGGTGAACCACTGATTCTGTTCTCTCTTAGCAAAATTCTGTTTCCTCTTAACGTTCGCTCAATTTCCGGATCAAATGCCAAAGGTGATAGCTTGTGAGAGCTCCTAGTACGCATGCACATGTCAATACCTGCACACTAACACACCCAGCGTAAACCAGAAAAATAACAAACTTAAAAAAGAAAGAAAGAAAATAACACACGTTGCGCACTACTCCCCGGCAACGGCGCCAAAATTTGACGTGATTGTCGTGGTCACGCAAATTTAATCCCAAAAACACAACTATATAGATAGTGGCAAGTGGGTATCGAACACAGGGAGTTTGTGGAAAATGTGTTATTTCAAAGTTTATCTAAATTTAACTAAATTAATCTAATTGCAAGAGAAATAAAATTCAAGAGTTTATGTGAGTGAATTGGTTTTAGACTAAATTAAACTAAGTAAATTGCAAGAGAAAAGTTTGGTTGTAAGCAAATTAGAGACAAATGACCATCCTAGATTTCCGGTTTGTATCGACATTCATATTATCATTCCACTAGAAAGAACTACATAGACATAGCTCATGTGTGATTACTTGCAGTGATGAAAGGGAACTAAGTACTCAGATTCCTAGAACGTGAGGTTGTTACCCGATGATCAATCAACCCTTACCCAATCCTAATTATACCCATGATATCTCGATTGCCAACGGCACCAAGAACGTATGGTTTCAAACTAGATTAACATAAGAATTAACAAGTTACTAACAAACAATCACACACCATAACAAACCAACCATAAAGATAAGGATTGCTATTCTAGAAATTAGGAAATCAAATACAAAATGTCTCAAACAAACCTTCAATCTAGGACAATCATAAAGTGTTTAGCCACACATGGCTCGAATCAACATCATAACAAAGATAGTATTGTTCATACGGATCAAAGACACAAACCCAATGTTAGAGATTGTCCAAAACCAAGCAAGAACACCAAAATTCGCCCCTAGTGAGTTCCAAAACCGACCAATGATGAGAACATGTGAAAAGACATAATAAAACTGCTTAAATGAAGGCAGTTACAATTTTTCCGTCGACTCTACCGTAAATTACGGTCTCACCGTAATTTACGGTGAAGTTAAAAGTGTTACGGTGATTGTTGACTGATTTACGGTAAGCTTTGGCTGAATTCCAGGTCCACCGTAAATTACGGTAGGACCGTAATTTACGGTGGTGAGCTGATTTATCTTCCTTGTTTCATCTTTTGTTCATTGCTCGACCCGTTCATCTCCAATACCCTCCAAAGCTGCATTTTATCCACTTTAAGCTCCCGAACCGCACCTGAAACATATGCAATAGTAGTTATCTAATTCAAGATAATTACACGATTAAGTGAATGATTATTTCATCTTTTAACATGATTAAGGGTTGTCCAATGGACCACCCGTCAGCCACCTTGTCCCACATCGGATGAGAGATGAAACTTAAAGGGGTATTTAAGTGGGAGCTCTCCATCCTTATTGTTTCATGGAAGCACTCACTAGTGTACTCGCGAAGGGTGCGGAGCACCCTAACCCGCACTCGCACACGCGCGCGTGGCGTGGGCGATGAGGCGCAATGTGGCACTTTGATGGCGCACTTTGCACTTCGCCGCCTTTGTATTTTTGACCACGTGCGCATGGTGGATCACAGAGGCTGCAAGGACCAAGTGGTGTGAAGGTTTGAGGCGCGTGATGTGGCAGTCCGCGCTCGAGTACACATGGCGTGGAGGCGCATGGTGCATGGGCCTGATGTGACGTGCGCGGCGCACCAAAGTGAGCCAAAACAGCGCGACTGTGTGGCGTGCTTGTAGAGGCTCACAGGTGACGTGGCACACGCGCGCAGGCGCGCATGGACCTGAGTGAGTATGGCGCACGCACGCATGGCAGTGAGCCTAACGGACGCACCGCGCATGGATCGTGCAGACCTGGGCGCGCACGCACCAGTGTGACTTGCGCGCGCGCAGAAGCTTCCAGCTGCAGTTATGTCAGTGCAGTTATATTCAGCATTCGAAACTGACGAAGTCAATGCTTTTGACTGCGAATTTAATGACGAATTAAAGTGCATTAAAGACGTTTAATGCAGTTTAATTCTCCCATTAATTTCATTTTTCAGTTTCTTCAAGACCTGCTGTATAAATAGGAGACTCATTCAGCAGATTTGATACACCGATTAACACAGCAATACAATCTTCTCCACTGTAGATTTCTTTTCTTCTTCAAGCTATCAAGGTACACCTTCGGGTTGGAGTCAAGACCGGTAGTGCAACTACTTGCGGCTGTTGTATCCTGGAAACAAACGTGTTCTCCTGGGAGACACGGAATTTGTTTTAAGGGACCCGTGTCTAACACGATCCTCAGCCAAGAACAGTTTCGTCTGTTCGAGTTTTTCTGTTCTTGTTTTTCTATTTTCAGTTGTAATTTGTACTGTAGTTTTATTTCATTCTGATTTGTTTCTGTAATTCAAGTTAATAAAAGTATTTTATTTATTTTTACACGAACGGATTCCTACAGGATCAACAGTTAACGACAACCATACCGGTATAAAAAAAATCCCCGTTACTAATTCCTCAACTAAGTTCTTCCCCACTCGATATGAACGAAATACTTTAGAAAACTTTTTCACTGTATTGTAGCACCAACGTCGATTTGGAGCAGACTTGATTCTTTTCAGAAAACCTACTTTCTGAATTTTGTCGATCAAAAAAATTTAGAAAGAACACCATATGTATACCTGTAAAGATCAAGAGAGTTAGAGAGCAGCATGTGGTCGTCGGTGAAGTTAATTGGTGCATTTGCGTAGACCTTCAACCTTGACAATATCTTTGTTCAAAAAAAGGGCATACAAGAGTAGGTCAGTAGCACCGGCGTCTCATGAGAAAGGAACTCAGATCTGAACACTGGTATCACTATTATCAGTCTCGCTTAACATCTTTTTAATGACAAATGTAAATCAAATACAATAATAACACAGTATACACACGCATAAATCAGAACTGAAACACACTTCATTCATTTTGTTTTGTTTTGTTTCTCCAAGTGGCCAATGATTAATGAACAAAGTAATGCATTTTAACTAACTTTACAAAAAGCTACAGAGACAAAGCAGTTATATTAGGAGCTGCAACAAACCCAACAATTAGAACATAAAAAGGAAAAACTTAATTCACAATTAATCACTAAAAACACCAACAAGAAAGTACTACAACAAAATACAAAAAATGCCTTCAATCTCTCCCGGATCATACATAACATGACCATGGTCACGTCAACTTTGGTTCTCTTATTCATCTTCACATAGACATTTTATCAATCATCGTATACACATCATACAATTGTTAAAAGTTTCTAATTCAAAACTTGTTTTAAGCTTACAACTGACAAAATAACCCTTTTGCTTCAAATAAAATCAAGATAATGGGTTAAATTATATCTCCATGCGTGCTTATATTAGTCAAGTACCCCGGCCACAAAAGCAAAAAAGAAGGTATTAATTAAATTAAAATCTATACATTAAAAATGCAAAATAAATAAAGCATATAATTAAAGATCAACTTACAAAAGCACCACAATATTTGCCAAGCATCCAATGTTTCGGAGTATTGAGCCTCCTCTTTAATTTATGTTTTTCTCTAGACCTCTATCATGTATGTTTGTCAGCTAGACAAATCAATCAACTACAAATTTCTTGGTACATAAGTTGCAAAAGAATGTAACTTAGACAAATATGCGCTAATAGAAAACCAAAAATCATTCAAAGTTTTAACCTGTAAAGTTCTTTTTCATAGAATCAGCCTTGAACTCGAAGGAAGATTTGTTATCATCTTCACCCAACATCCGAATATAAATAACTTAAGTTCAAAACGACGTGATTTTCATTAAGGTTTTGTTGTCGTCAACATAACGTTAGGGTTTGATTTTGTTTGACAAAAAATTGATGCAACTGGAGTTGGATTATATAAGGTGATGTAATCTCTACACAAATGGAAAACAAAGAGGCACAATTAAGGGGGTGAAGGGAAATTGAATGGTGGTTGATTCTAGCATTCAAGATGGTTGATCAGGGCATTCAGTAGGTTTAATTGACTATAAATCTGCGCAAAATAACAACGAATGGACAGCCTCTAACAATGAATGAACAGATTTCGCCAATTGTTTTCGGCAAGAAAAATTAAGTCTACGGACGACCAGTTTTCAGCGAATGACCATTTTTCTGCGGACATAATTAAATCTGTGTCTGCAGCAAATATAAACTGAATTCTGCAAAGTGAATAACATAACACAAATTTTGCAAATGTCACGATTTTTTCGGTCGACAATTCTGCAGCGAATAACAGTCCAAAAACAGCAGCGAATTCAGCAACGTATCGTTTTAAAAACAATTTCTGTTCAGCTTCGTAAAAGACAACCTGTTCTGCACATTAGAACAGATTCGTATAATCTGATTTGGTTCGAAATAACTAGCTAGTTCTTAATTACTCAAACATGGATCCTGAGTTTTTTTTTTCAAACTTTGTTCTTCCAGATCCGTTCAAACACCAGATTCAAGCGGATAGACAGTTCCTTGATCCGTAACACATCAGCACATTGACATAAAATTCTGCAGCGGATGACTTGTTTATTCGTTATAATTCCAGATCCTTGAATAACAGTTTTAAATTTATTTCGTATAAAACAACCTGTGGATTCACGCTAACAATACCAGATTTGTAGAGCCTTATAAAACCAATGAAACAGTTGTTTCGTAATTACTGATGTTGATGATGTACTGTTAAATTGTAAAATTGATACCCAGATTCTTTCGAAATCAGTCTTAACAATTCAGATTCTATCAAACTGATGTATGTCTGTATGAAATCAAACCTGATTCGTATAAATTCTGCAGATTCTGTGGAATGTATTTGTTCAGCGTAAATCAATTTATACAATTAATGCCAATCCTAACAATCCAGATATCAAAGAGATGTTGGGTTAATCGGGTTCGTTTAGGGTCACGGTATGGGTTAGTAGCTATTGGGTCACATGTCCGGTTCACGTAGTAGTTACATGGCTGGAACATTGAAGATATTTATGATTTTATAAGTTATGTTTTATTTAATATTAGTTTGACTAGATCTCAACAAAGTGTACGTTAGTGGAAGTGCATGTTTAGAAGAGTTGGTCATAGGTTATACCGGTTCTTTAGGAGATTAGGAGAGCATCTTTTTTATTGCAAAAATAAGTGGTTTAGAGGAAAAAAAAAAAAGAGTGTCTTTAGGTGATCCAAGATTTTTGTTGCAACTCTAGGTAGGTCGCCATACGAAACAGCGATCTTCTACTCAATTTCTGTCAAAAACCTGCAAAAGCTGCAATCCCCTAGAAGATAGCTGTTTGAAACAGCAATGTTATATAAGGTCGCTGTTTGAAACAGCAACCTTAAGAAGGTCGTTGTTTGGTTCCGAAATCTTACCAAAGATTGTTGTTTAAAAGAGAAATGTTATAAAAGATCGCTGTTTCATATTGCATTGTTAAATAAGATTGTTGTTTGGAAGAGAAATCTTATATAAGGTCGCTGTATCATACTGCATTGTTAAATAAGGTTGCAGTTTGAAAGTGAAATGTTATATAAGGTTGCTGCATTATTATAAAAACAATATTAAATTCTTTTTGTCTTATTATATTTTTAATATTTTAATGTTAAAATGGTATTTTAGTAAATAGGGTTGGCTAAACGCACCCTTTTTTTACTAGTTATACCCTTTTCTAAAAATATAGTTTAAAAATTGTAAAATTTCACCCTTTATACAATTTAAATATTGTTTTTGAAGACTTTTTCTCTGACTCGTATTTTATTATATTTCTATTAAATATTATTACAAATTAATAAAAAAATATAATTTTTAAATAATAAATTTCAGAACTTTTTTAGAAAAAAAAGGTTTGATTTCATATTTTTAATTTATTTCATATTTTAGTTTTTCCATCTTTCTATTTCTAATTTATTAGTATTATTATATTAAAATACTTTTATAATATAATTAACAACTTTTATTTATTAAAAGTAATAAGATGAAAAAAGAAAATAAAACGTTAACTAGCACATTAGGTAGTAAAATGATTTGATCAAAGCATGTAATATCAATTAATAATCGATATAAGTTGAAATTTAATTATGGTGATGGTATATTATTGATAATCAGAATCATTATCTACAAATTGACGTGGTGATTCTCAAATATATTTCTTTTCTTTTAACTCCAAAACTATATTAAGTTGGCTGGCTTCAAATGTAGGATCGTGAAACGACCTAACGAGTCGATCAGAAGAGTGCTCAGACTGAATCAGAGGCGGAATTCATTGATTCGGTCTTCGTTTAGCTTGTATTCACTAATAAATGTCTTGTTTATTGATCTTGAACAGATTTACAGTACAGAGACACTTCGACAGAGCTTCGCCGTCGGAATCTAGAATGTTACAAATGAGAAAGTTTGAAGGGTATTTATAGGAGTAAACCCCTGACCGTTTGAAGGTGGCATAAGACACTTCAAACGGTCACACTCTTCAAACCGTGACCTCTCAAACGGTCAT
This sequence comes from Helianthus tuberosus, assembly GCA_030545235.1. Taxonomy (NCBI): domain Eukaryota; kingdom Viridiplantae; phylum Streptophyta; class Magnoliopsida; order Asterales; family Asteraceae; genus Helianthus; species Helianthus tuberosus. The sequence goes on along the minus strand of CM060354.1, from coordinate 118,532,908 downwards.
GCCTCTACAAACGGTCATGCCTCAAACAATTACAAATTTGACTTTCAAACGGTTACATCTAGAATTTAGTTTTGTCTTCACTTGATGATGCATATGATGATGTCACATATATGATGTCATCATCATATATGATGACATCACTCTTGTTCAGCAATGCAACGAACCCGAGACTCGACATAAGACGAAGACGACAGATGTATGCACTAACAGACTCTCCCTCAGATGTTGACGAGTCTTAAGTGTCGAGTCTTCGCATCTTCAGTCTTTATCAGTCTCTTTTCTTTCTTAGCATATACCAGGATCTTCTCTTTGGCTCTAACCTCGTCAGACTCCCCCTCTCATCATGATGAGATCGCTGTCTGGAATTAGCTATCACCTTAAGATCAATCCCTGGATTTATCTCTGTTTAAGCTCATTTCCTGCACAAATTTTCTCACCACCACATAAGTTTTTACTTAAAACAATAAAAAAAAAACTTACTGGAAATAGTTATATCAAATTCAAATTAATGATCTTGACTAACTAATCAAACTTTCTTTATCAAAATCAAAATTTCTCAATTCAGCACACACATTCCCAAACCTGTTCATCATATTCAGCACTTGGAATTTTGAAAATCAGCTCTTCAACATCAGTTGTCGAAAATCTTTTTGTATTTTTCAAAATTTATGCTAAAACACACTAAAATATTTTTGGGTTTTTTTTTTAATAACAAAGAAATGCAGTAAAGAAATATTTACAAACAATATTTTTGTGAGCTTGTGTAAGAGGATCATATCAGTTTTTGAGACACATCACAAGCACCATTAAGCTTTAAACATTTTAAGCTCTAAACGATTCACGTTGATTGACGATATTGTTGTCCACTTAAACTCAATCTAAAAACTTTAGAAATGCTTACCGATACGTTAAGGTATATTAATTTTGCACTAAGCTCTTATGGACCCCACGATCTCAGCATATCCCCTCATCATGCAATACACTAACTCAAGTAATGCCTTTAAACTTTACCAACTGTGATTTGTGCGAAAACAAAGCAGAATGTTTAAACATTAACAATCAGGTCGATACTTCAGTATATGCAGAGAAAGTCCAATGTTTAAACAAAATAAGAAAATAAAAATAAGTTGAAGTTGTTTAGGCTTTAACCACCAGGTCGATACTCCCGTATACGCAGAGGAGGTCCAAAGCTTAAACGAAACACCAAAGAAAATAAAGCAGAACGTTTAGGCAACAACATCCAGGTCGATACTCACGTATACGCAGAGGATGTCCGATGCTTAAACAAAATAAAGAAATAAAACAAGTTTAAGTCTTTGCAAAATGAAATGCACAATCACAGCGACTTTTCAGCAAAGTTGTGAAAGTTCACAAACTTAACCAGTTTTATGTCTTTCGACAATCAGCGATTTCCGAGCAGGCACACAGTCAAGAAGGACAAAACTAAGTACTATGCTTTCAACCGTGTTTCCCACTAGAATTAGGCTTTTTGCTTTATGTTTGTATCGTTATCGCAAATCTACTAGTCTAGCTGAGCCTATCGTCACATCTTTAGTGAGATCGTTTATCACATTATATCTTTCCATTTCTTTAGCATGCTGTGACAGTCCAACTGATCTACTATCATTTCCTCTTTTTACAACAAAACTCATTTTTGTATTTTTCAATGTTTTTGACATTTTCAAATTTTTTAATTTTTTTTAAATTTTTACTCCCCCTAAAATCAAAATATGTCTCAATTTTGATTTTCTGGGAAAATTTGAAAACAAGCTGTACAAGAAACGTGACAACATGATGAGAATCACTTCAATTCTCCATTCACTTAGCTTGAACAATCAGAACTCCCCCTGACAACAAACTATTTTCCCATAGTGATTTCAAAACACTTAAGTTTGTTTTAATCAAAATGGTTTTTCCGAAAAATAAGTTTTGTGTGTCTTTTCACAAATTCAGGGATTTTTCATCACTTTGTTTTCTTCAATCACTTGTAAAAACTAACATTTTTAAGATCAATCCTCAAACATCACTTGTAGAAAATCAAGTACAACTTAATGTCCATGATTTACCACTTTTAAATCGAAATCACTTTCGTGAATTTCTCAAGAAATATGCCGATACATGTTCCACGCTTACCAACCTGGGAACTCCGGCAAGTCAGGTTTTTCATTTAAACAGATTCACCCAAGCCTGACTGTCCTTGGGTGATTTTGAATTCTTGTTCAACAATGGTGGAAAATTTGCATCATCCATTGTTAGACCAGAATTCTTAACTTTTACCTCAACACAAGGCTCTTCTGGTTTTACCATACCAGAATCATTGCCTGAATGTGGCTTGTCTGACTTTGATGAGCCAGATTCATCGCCGACATGTGGCTCCTTTGTTTCCGAAGAAACAGATTCATTACCAGGAAGTGAATTCTCCACTTTCTTTTTCTTCCCTTTCATCCTCAGATTTGTATCTGATGAATCCGTTTTGCTTGATTTGTCATTCTTTGGCGAGCAAGACGATTTATCAGAACTTTTAACTATTTTACTAGTTGTATCCGAGGACAAAATCTTCTCTAGATACTCCCTCGCTTTCTTCCTCTTCTTCCTCAATCTGTCTTTTTGCCCCTGTGAAAGCTTCACTTTCTTTTCTTGAACTTTAGGTTCTTTAACCTTCTGTTCTCTGGGCTTGACATTGACTGGTTTCTTCACCTGCTTCTGAGATTCAGCCCTCGATCTTCTCATTGATCTCATTGAGCAATCTCTAGCAATATGGCCAATGATGTTGCAGTTAAAGCATCTCCTTGACTCAAAACTCCAACTCTGGCAGTTAACAGCAATGTGTCCTTGATAACCGCATCTGTAACACACTCTGTTATCGTACCAATCACCATTTTTAGTCCAAACACTTAGATCAAAGCACTGTTTTGCTTGGTGATAATCCTCACTCCTCCTGAAAGCTGGATTTGGCCTTTGAGCTCTGTGGTCCGACCTGCACCACTCATTACCAACAATTTTTGAATTTTCATTTTTTACTTTTTATAATTTTTTATTGCAATTGGATGATTGATCTGATGAACTTTTATTTTCTTTTTGAACATTTTTCAAAATTTTCTCTTTTTGTTTTTGTTCCACTTTCTTCTTCAAAGGTTTTTGCTTAGAGCATTCTCCCTTTTCAGTTGATTGTGGAACAGTTTCTTGAAACTTTTCTTTTAACTTCAAAAATAAATTCTTTTTCTTCATTTTTTCATTTTCATCATCAGATTTCTCATCACAATCTTCAACTTTGACTTTGTTAAAGTTTGTGACATTGTCACTTATTGGAACTGAATTAACTGGTTTTGGACAGGGAATAGCTGAAGTATTCACAAAAACCTTCAACTTTTCTTCCCATTCCCTGATTTTACCTTCTAACTCTTTGATTTTCTTTTGAGCACATTCAACTTCTTTTTCAAGTCGAATAATCGTCTGAAGATGAGAATTTATCATTTTTTGCTTTTCAAGGTTATTCTTGCTAAAAACAGATCTCCTATCTTCAAGAATCTTTATTTGACTTTGATAATATTTTTCAATCTTTACTTTTTCATTTTCCAAATTGTGTGTCTGGTTTTTCAAAACATTTTCTGATTTTTTAAGATTTTTGTTTTCTAATGACAAACTCTCAACCTCCTTCAATAGTTTGTCATTTTCAGATGTCAACGTCTCACAATTTTTCAGCAAAACAAGAATCTGTTTATCATCAGCTTTTGTCTCAACTTTTAAAGCTGAAATATTTTCAACCTGTTTCTTTTCCTCATGAACACTTTCATCCTTACTCTCTTTTTCTAATGAATGATCAAAGATAGGTGCATCTTCTTCAACCTTTTTCTTTAATACTAGTTCAGGATTCACAGATATAGGTTTTTCAGATTCTACTTTCTCAATCTTGACAGCTGGAACTTGTTCAACCTGCCTTTTCACACTAGGTTTGATTTGCTTTTCTGTTGTTGCTGCTTTTACTTCTTTCTCAGCTCTGATCTCCTCTTTAACAACAACTGCTTTTTTATTCTTTCTTTTTGCATTTTGTTTTTCTTTCAATCTTTCAATTTTATCGGCATAAAATAACTTTCCACTACGTTGATCAGATGGAAGTTTTTGTTTAAGATATTCAAGTTCTCGGATTTCTTCTTCGTAATTGTCACCCTCTTCATCAGACGAATGATCAAAAACCGGAACTTTTTCAACAACTTCTTTTGCTGAGACTGTTTCTTCATTAGCCTGAAAATAACTCTCTTGTTGAGATACATAATAATACAACATTATATCTTCAACAGATTCCATTCTTTGGCAATAATTTCACACCAATTATCTCATTGGGCCGAACAAAATTGCATGAGCTGATAAGCTTGAATGTTGATTGGGCCGTTAAAAATAGACTTTATACAAACATATGCAAACAAACAACTTTTAAAACCCAAAGTTCAAATCTGATTGGACCGACTTAACCACTAATCTGATGATATACTTGGGTCACTCAAATCTAATAAATCGGTTCACATGCAAATGTCGACACTTTCTATTATCACATGCAATTTCTTGAACCAAGCAATCACGTTACCAACTGACACAAACAGGTGATTTCTTTTCCAACATACTAACACCTCGTAAAATGTTACACAATATTTGATGAACAATCACGTGAAATACTGAAACACTTTCAAACGGTTACAATGTTTTTTCAAACGGTCATGTGCATTTTCAAACGTTAAGGTGCATTTTTCAAACGGTCAGTCCAGTTTCAAACGGTCAGGCAGTTTTCAAACGGTCAGGCGCATATTTCAAACGGTCAGGCGCTGATTTCAAACGGTCAGGCGCTGATTTCAAACGGTCAAGGCAGTTTTCAAACGGTCAGGCGTTGGGCTCGTTCAAACGGTCACCAATTTTTACGCCATTTTTACCAGTTTTACTTCGAATTTTAAGCTGAAACTTTCAAGGGTTTGTTAAAACACAATTACGCACACATTGTGAAAGTTATAGCCGATTTTAACCGTGAAAACTTGTTCAGTTTTGAAAAGAAGGTGTAGAAGTTAGAATTTGCTAGCGAAAACGAGCTAAACGGTAAGAACTCTTCCTCCTGAGCTCTGATACCACATGTAGGATCGTGAAACAACCTAACGAGTCGATCAGAAGAGTGCTCAGACTGAATCAGAGGCGGAATTCATTGATTCGGTCTTCGTTTAGCTTGTATTCACTAATAAATGTCTTGTTTATTGATCTTGAACAGATTTACAGTACAGAGACACTTCGACAGAGCTTCGCCGTCGGAATCTAGAATGTTACAAATGAGAAAGTTTGAAGGGTATTTACAGGAGTAAACCCCTGACCGTTTGAAGGTGGCATAAGACACTTCAAACGGTCACACTCTTCAAACCGTGACCTCTCAAACGATCATGCCTCTACAAACGGTCATGCCTCAAACAATTACAAATTTGACTTTCAAACGGTTACATCTAGAATTTAGTTTTGTCTTCACTTGATGATGCATATGATGATGTCACATATATGATGTCATCATCATATATGATGACATCACTCTTGTTCAGCAGTGCAACGAACCCGAGACTCGACATAAGACGAAGACGACAGATGTATGCACTAACATCAAAGCTTCATTGAAATTTTTGGGTATTATTGTTTATACAAACTAAGTTCGAATACCCACTTCAAGCCGTTATGAACAAAAAACAAAAAACAAAGATTTCTCTTTCAAACAGCAACCTTATTTAACAATGCAGTATGATACAGCGACCTTATATAAGATTTCTCTTTCAAACAGCAACCTTATTTAACAATGCAGTATGAAACATCTATCTTTTATAACATTTCTCTTTCAAACAACAATCTTTGGTAAGATTTCGGAACCAAAGAGCGACCTTCTTAAGGTTGCTGTTTCAAACAGCGACCTTATATAACATTGCTGTTTCAAACAGCTATCTTCTAGGTGATTGCAGCTTTTGCAGGTTTTTGACAGAAATTGAGTAGAAGATCGCTGTTTCATATGGCCACCTACCTAGATTTGCAACAAAAATCCTGGATCACCTAAAGGCACTCTTTTTTTCTCTAAACCACTTATTTTTGCAAAAAATTCGTCACTGTACGGCTATAAAAGCCACATTTGTTTAGTGAATATTGTAACATTTTTTTCTTTTATCACTCCATACTTTTCCTCTGCATTGTATTGCATCAACAAACCACATATATACGTGAATTTGAGTGTGTATAGAGTGTGTATTGTTTGGGGCCTGAACCAACAAGAGATGTATGTGCAATCCCAGTTCCGTAACCGATTAATAATGTTTTGTGCATAAACTTCACGAATAAACTTCTATAAAAAAAACTGTGGATGCACGCTAACTAATATCAATCCGTGAATAAGATTCAAGTCGATTCGTGATTACTTAATTCCCTGATCTGCTCTTAATGACATGATTCCAATATGTTGATTCGTAATTAAAATGGTTCTCTAATTGCTTGATTCATAATTCAGATTCGTATATACTGAATTCGTACTAACTGATTTTGTATTCCTGTGTTCGTACGAACCAAGTCTGGGTTCGTAGTTATGGGTTCGTATAACACTCACTTCGTACAAATCTAGCTTCATATAAAAACAATGGGTTCGCAGAAACTAGCTTGCATGTGGGTTCGTATAAAAACAGTGGGTCCGTACCAATGTGGGTTTGTGAAACAGATTCATGCATGCAAGTAAACGTGGGTTTGTAACTAAAGTTGCATGCATGTTCACAATTTACATGTGGGTTTGCAACACGTGGCTTCGTATGAGCACATGCAGGTTCATTAAAGTGAGCGAGTTCGTACCAAACACTTAGCTTCGTACCAACTAAACAAATGTGATTTCGTGGCTTCGTAAGAAGCTACGGCTTCGTACCAACACAGTTCAGCGAACAACCAACGCTATTCGGTCAGTTTTTCGACAAAGTGAATCATTAAATCTTCGAGTTTTGTTTTGAAACTTTGGAGGATTAATCAAAACCGTTTTTCACACAATATATCAAAATTTCAAGAGTTCTTAACCGTTAAATTTTTGTAGATTTGAGTTTTAAGATATAAAACGTGAAGAAAATGAGTAGAAACAGAAAATATGATGAATTTTGATGCGATTCAGCTCCGGTTTTGATGAAATATCGTGTCTCTGATCTGTGCAATCAATCTCCCGCTCTGATACCACTTGTGGACTCGTTTCCAAATCGAATTCGAATAACCTTCGATTGTGAAGAACACAATACAAAACCTTTTCTTGATATGTTTTCTGCTACGATCTGAGATTGACGGAAGTGATAGACATACTGCATTCACAAATTGTTTAATTGTTGTCTCTTGCTTCGCATGATCTTTGGTATTCGTCGTTCATGTAATAGGGTTATGCAAGATCATTGACTTTGCGTTTGTGATTTGTTTGGTTAATTGGCCGATATACCTTAGAAGCGATATTCAATAATTAAGTAGGCATAGGTGTTTCTACTAATCTTAACAACCGAGAGGTGCGAGATTATCGGTAGGTCTAGGTTGGTAAATTGCTACGTAGGTCTTCGTAGGGATTCCGTCTTAGTTGCCTTTTCAATTATGTGTATTGAGTCGAATCAAGAACCCAAGTTACCTTAGACTTTCATATCGTAAGGGAGTTAGTCATATTAAGGTACTTTACATAAAACACGTAGATAACCGAAAGGGGGTGTAGATTAAATCGGTGTTTTAACAACCTTTAGAGTTCCATAGTTGTCTTCCCCAGAAGGGTCAGGGGTCCTGTTCGGTTCCTCTATAGGTTTAGTAATTTATGATCCTAGTTCCATAATAATTAGTATCTGATTAAAATATAACTAAAAGCATTCAGGGATTCAAGTCTAGGTAGTCTTTCATCATCATCTGAGTTAAACCCAAGTCTAATTTACGTCTTAACTGTCTTAGTAATTAATCTTTAATTAATTGCATTCTTAGGATATTTAGACACCCCCCTCCCAAACATAAAAACAGTTAAAGTCATGTCAGTCTTAAGTCTAGAGAGTCTAGTTAACATAATTAAATAGAGTCATGTGGGTTTGATTTCCGGACTTACTTAGCTTACTAGAGTCGATCAGTTCACTTGTCGTTAGTAGTTTAGTTGAGTTTTAGAGAGTCTAGGGTATTACTTAGTGTCTAGATTAGGGTAATTCAGTTAGTTTTAATTAAACTACTTTTAGCATATCGATTATGCAACAAACTGAGTAATTATGGGTGCACACATAATTATAAAATTTGGTGCATGAAAATCATAGTGAGTCTTGTTGTGTGTTATATCATAGAATCTAGAGTGATTTAGGATAACAAGACGAGTGTAATATGAAGGCATGGTGGATACGCCGCTGGTACTTCCTACATATAAGTGCTCTTGTTGTATTATCAGTCGTAGCGTTAACCGAATCACTTGAAGTTTTTTTGACCCATATGTGTTATTTACTTGCTTCGTGTGCGCAAAAACTTGTGCAATATCCATAACTAGTACATTCATTAACTCTGATCAAGCTGGCCGGTAGTATATTATAACGCTATAAGTATGACTGTCACACCCCAACCGATGGTGGAAACATCTGGGTGCGAGCACTAAGCGTACATATTGCTCACGAGATTCCATAACACTAATAATTTCAATATAGATTAAGTAAGTTTCATGCATAAATTTGTCTAAAACAGCATCACCAACAAAAGATTCAAAATACAACCATTAATCATTGTTCAAAGTCTAGAATTAAACTAGGTGGGTTTTTAAGCATCAGCCCTAGCTTGATTTTCATGATTCAGCATCCTATCAGCCTGCAACATGTATTAAAATAAAGTCAGTACAAAAATGTATCGGCGAGTATACAAGTTTGTGTAATAGCATAATAGATTAAAACAACTGATATCCTTATGTAAGTGTAACAAAATAGTTTCAGCCATGCTAGTGTTCGCAGTCCAACAAGTGATAGCCCAAGTATCCCGATGCTTTGTTGTTTTCCCAAGTCTCAAGGAAAACTAGAATCCTCCTAACAATACCCCCGAGAATAATGGGGAGGTGCATCTCCTATAGCGCTACTATTGTTAAGGCGGAACTACACACCCTGGATTAAACGTTCACATAGCACAAATAGAATACAAGAATCACTAGTTTCACATACAAGTAGGATAGTTGCAAAAGTCTCAAGTATCATAGTTTAATAGAATACATGTCACATCCCAAAGTTTAAAACAAAAAGGGATCGAGTATACTCACAGTGATTGCTTAACAGGTTAACTGCTATTGGATCAAAGGGAGCTCTTTAGAGTTAGCCTGACTAGATTACAACAGATAAGAGTCGAGCAGAATAACGAGATTGCGCAAAGTGTCGGATCAGCCATCTTGATCAGATGGTTGTCCGATCGGATGGCTATCCGATCGGATCGCCAGTCGATTGAGATGACAATGTAAGGGGGAAACAGATGGCTATCCGATCGGATTGCCACTCGATTCAAGTTCTAAGTCTTCAAAGGTTCTAAGTATTGAGAAGTTCCAAGATCCATTATCCCCTCGGTCGGATGGCTGTTCGATCGGATGGCTATCCGATCGGACTGCCACTCGACGATCAAAGGTTCAAGTATCAAAATGATTGAGGTTGAGAGCCAAGTGTCACTCAATCGGGTGGCTGTTCGATCGAGTTGTCATTCGACGATCATGACCTCAAAGTTTCAAAGTGTTTTAAAGTTAAGGGGCAAGTGTTACTTGATCGGGTAGCCGCTCGATCGGATGGCTATCCGATCGGGTTGCCACTCGATCGGGTTACCCTTGCCCCGCTCCTAAACTTGTAAAAAGCTCTAAGTTTCTTGTTTAAACGACGACGACTTGGTACGCATTGAGACAATGGTAAACACATCAATGTACAGCTGACCTGGTCGGATGGGAATCACCCCAGTCCGTTCAGTCGTCTGTTCGTGATGATGCTTATGTCAGAATTCATACTCTAGTCATCTTCCCCGGCAACAATCCTTCTCCAAACCGACCCCAGACTAATAATCAAGTCTACAGTCCGTTTAGATTCGGATCTCACCATTTTAGTAAAAGTTTAAGAGAAAGATGGAGATAAACATAGGTTTTAGCTTGAAAAGTTTAGATCTAGCATAGATTTAGGGTAAACGCATGAGATTCCTTAGATCTGAGCTAGATCTTGGCTAGAATGACATCACACAACAGTTTGGTACAAACCGCCATGGTGACATCACCTTCAAGAGCTCAAATCCGAGGGATTTCATGGTGAAAAGTGAGATTTCAAAGAAGAATCTAGTAGAGAATGATGTGTAGATCAAAGATGTGCAAGAATCTAGTGTAAAACATACTGAAATCGTCGAGAAATGGAAGAAAATAGGAGTGCATGTGTCTGGTCAGGTGAGGCTGTCACATCAGTGAGAGTGGTGATGTGACAGGCCTATTTATAGTGAGAGAAGGAGTGAAGGCGGTGTGCACTTGGATCAGATGGCAGCTCGATCGAAGTGGCCATCCGATCGGGTGGTAATCCAATCGGATGGCTATCCGATCGGATGGTCATCCGATCGGATTGCCACTCGGTCAATCCCATCTTTTCCGCGTTCCCGTCTTTGATTCGATTTGTGAGTTAGATTAAGCGTTGCGTATTATTAGGTAAAAGTATAACCAGATTGTAGCAATTACACAAAGATTTCAAAGTTTCCATAGTTTCCACCAGTGACAAGACTCCAGTCCCTCGTTCAACCAAGTCTCAAGTTTCACGAGCCTCAAGAGTCAAGCACCAAAGTATCAAGTATCCAGGTTTAGACATTCCAAGTATCTAGAATTAGACATTCCAAGTATCTAGAATTAGACATTCCAATTATCTAGAATTAGACATTCCAATTATTTAGTATATAGCATAAAATTTACTAAGTATCAAAAAGTATCAATGACCACATAGTTTAGGGACTAAAATTGACAATATCTAAATTCTAGGGACGCAGGTGTTACAATGACGACCCATCTTTTCTAGGTAAACCCTTTGGGTTTATTCTACCAAGTTTTGAATATTATAGCGCTATAGGTGTGACGACCCATTCCTGCTCCCATATGTGTGGTGTGCTAGAAGACCCATTTGTGGAACGACAGAAACCGGGCATTTGTGTTCTTGGAAACCATTTGGCTTTCCCCTCATGGTTTCCTACTTGTCAACATAAGGTACATGAATGTACACCTATCATTCCTGCTTCCAGATATGTGGAGAGACTGGAAGACCCTTTGTGGAATGATAGAGCTATCCTGGAAATCCTGGTTGGGTCTTTCTACTGAATTAGTTAGACCTTTGGATTTCCATGCTCAACGTTTGTTTACTTATCATGATTGACACAAATTGCTTTAGTATAACATAGTGCTATAACATGTTGGACCTATGAAAGAACAGATGCTATCTAAAAGCTAAGACATGAATCAAGATCAAGAAATAAATAGATGGTGAAGCAATTCTCTCCCCAAAGATAGTAAATCTTGAACACCTAATCAGAACATCTGTTTAAGAACATGGCAAACATCTGATCAGGGCTTGGAACCCTGTTCAAGAGGATACAACATCTGTTGAAGCTAAAGACTGTTGACGACCAAAGCACTGATGAAGTCATATGTCTGATGATGAAGATCAAACATCTGTATGGCCAAATAGATGTTTGGACAACTACAATAGAGGATAGCTCAGACATTGTTTCCCAATGTAACAGTATTTATCTTGTATCAGTATTTAGACTAGTTTATACAGACGTTAGGATTTGCACAGGTGTTTATAACATCTGTGGAATCTTTTCTGTTAGGAATGTTAGATGTCACTATCAGGGTGATGTCAGCCAATCACGAATAGAGCTTTAGTACTTAGTATAAATAGATCACACATGTTAGTGATCTATTTTATCACTTCACACTTTCTCTTTTGTACGAATAATTCTAGTGAGTGATCGGTTGAGGGGGAGATTGTAGAATCATTTATGTAAAACATTTGAATCAATTGAAAAACATTTTCTAACACTATCTCTCTGCTTGTTAATTATATTATGTTTATCAGTATTTATTTGCAAGTATCAAACTCAGATCTTAACAATTGGTATTAGAGCTTGGTCACATTAAACTTGATTTCACAATCAGTTTAACAATCAAAGATCAGCTCAACAGAGATCCAATACTGTTCGTAGCTCAGAGTAGAAAAGTGTCTAACTCAAAAAGTGTTTTACACATACTTTGTTTTCTTTTAAAAAAGATCAAAGGAGAATGTCACTTAACAACTATGATTCCATTATCTACGGTTGTGATAAAGAACCACCAATGCTTGATAGATCAAATTTCAATATGTGGCAACGTGTAATGGTACACTATCTGGCTTAACAAGAATCAGGATGTTGGAGGTCTATTTTGTACGGACCACATATTCCAATGACACCTTGTGTCGAAAATCCTGATGTGTATGAGCTAAAGAAAACAGAAGATTACTCTATGCTAGATTTCAAAAAGTTTCAGATAGATGCCAAAGCTCTTGTCATAATTGCAAATGCACTACGCTGAGATCTATGTAGAACTACTACATTGTAATAGTGCTAGAGATTTATGGAAGGAATTAAAAGAGAAATTCAGTAAATCTGAGAAAAGTATTAAAAACAACCAAGAAAATTTAAGATACAAAATGTTGAGAGTATATCCAACTCAGTACAAACAACTGTTTGTGAAAAGGGTGACGTTTATGTTGTAAAAAACAGTGATCCCTGGAATACAACTGAAGATGAAAATAAGTGCGAATGTGCATTTATGGCCACAAAAATAGGAATATCTACATGCCTAGATAGCCTATGATATGTAGACAGTGGAGGATCCAAACATATGATTAGATGCAAAGCTCTGCTGACAAACTTCCATTCTCATGGAGGTGGTGACATCTCATTTGGTAATAATGCTAAAGGAAAGATGTGGGGTCAGTGACTAGGTGATGGGGTCAGTGACTGGCTGTGCAAGCTGAAAAGCTAAAATTTGAAAATGTCAATATATTACATAATTTAAAATTTAATTTACTTAGTATTTCACAAATGAGTGACAGAGTCTATGTCTTATTTTTTACAAAGACAACTTGTAAAATTATTGGACCTGAGGTTGTCAAAAAGATTGATAAAATACTATAATGATAACACTGATGCCCACTACACTGATTGCTAGTAACCTAAAATCGTTCAAGAAAAAAATAATAATAAACTTTTGTGAAAATATTATACGATTAAGAAAACTACAAAAAATGGGTGTCGCCCCCGTTGCATCACGCGGGCACCCACTAGTTTTAAATAACATACAAGATATTACAACTTACCATGATTATGATTATGAGAACTATATGATTAATTGACTTTGTAAAAAATATTTAACTAAAAAATAAACAGGTGAATTATTATTTCCTTTTTCATGTAAGATTATCTATATACATGCATACACATATTTATTTTTGTACATATAATATCACCACTTTAGCATTATTTCTTGTAACTTCAACGTAAACCAATATATAATTAGCATTTTTATTGAAAACTCTTCGACTTACGAATATACATATATACATCATTTGCTCCGCACACGCCTCTCATATGTGACCAGGAGTTTGATAGAGTTAGTGTGATGGACCAAAACTACAATTAAATAGAGATATTGATGTAAATTGTAAGACATTTAGATTTTGTAAAATATAACAAAAACTATAAAACCACAGGGACCAAAACCACAATTTACTCTTAGTTTTTCCCTTTTTATTATATTATAATATAATTAAGGTACAAACTGAAATGCTTAAAATATAATCTTCGAATATCCCCGGATGTGATAGTAAATCTATATATATACATAGAGGCTTACCTAAACCAAAATAGATATTTTGGAGATGAGGATTTGGATTAAAAAAATATGAAATCTTTAGTATTTGAAGATGAAGGAAGAAAACATGATTTTTAAGAAAATCATAACCAGCTTAATTTTTAGTTTTTTTTACAAGGACTATTTTTTATATATATACTAGGTTATAACCCCGTGTATTACACGGGTTGAATAAATAAATTTTATATACTAAATAATAAATAATATATCTTTAAAAACCTCATTTATTGCACGGTTTGAATAAATATAATTTTATATATTAAATAGTTATATCTATAAGAACCATATTGTACGGGTTGAATAAATGTAATTTTATATACCAAATAAAAAAGTTTTATCTTTAAAACCACGTGTATTACATGGATCGAATAAATGTAATATTTTTTACTAAATAATAAAATAATACATATTTAAAAAACCTCATTTATTACACGAGTTTAATAAATGTGATTTTATATACCAAATAATAAAAAATTACATCTTTAAAAATATGCGTATTACACGGTTTGAATAAATGTAATTTTCTGTACTAAACAATAAAAAAATATATATCCTTAAAAAACCATGTGTATTGTACGAATTGAATAAATCTAATTTTATATATCAAATAATAAAAAAATTATATCTTAAAAAACCTCATGTATTACATGGGTCAAGTAAATGTAATTTTGTATAGTGAAAATAAAAATATTTAATATATTAATACAAAGTTTGGTTTTCGTGATAAAAATATATTATTGTGTTGTTGCAAAATTTGTTAACGAAGTCTTAATAAATGTAACCCTTTATTTAAAACTCCGTAAATATATAAATGATAAATAATATTAGTTAATTTTATTTCAAGTTTGACTTAATTACTGTTTTCGTCCCTATGGTTTGTCAAAAATCACTATTTCAGTCAATTAGTTTAAAATTTGTCATTTTTGTCCCTGTGGTTTCACTTTCATAACCATTTCTGTCCCTGTGGTTTCAATTTCGTAACAATTTCAATCCATTCTTCTGTTAAGTACAGGGACTGAAATGATTACGATGTGGACTGAAATAGTTACGAAAGTGAAACCATAGGGACTGAAATCGCAAATTTTAAACTAATTGACTGAAATAGTGATTTTTGAGAAACCACAGGGACGAAAACAGTAATTAACTCTAATTAATTCAAATAAATAATATTATAAATGAGAAGGAGATTAAACTAAATAATAATTATCCACAAGTTATTAAACTAAATAATATTTAATAGGAGGGTTATCTATAATTAATTAGAAAAAATTAAACTAAAATAATAATTATCTCTAAGAGAGGGCCTAATATGATGACAAGTGTCCTTAAAAAGGTTTCTTTTATTATATAGTATATATATATATATAGGGAGGAGCTCATGCGAGAACCACCCTTATTGTGAGAACCGCGAGAACCAATGTGAACACAACCTAAAATAGCTAAAAAAACCTAACCCCCACCCCCCCCCCCCCAAAAAAACCCTAACCCCCCCCCCCCCCAAGCTAAATGCTAAAAACTAAAACCCCCCAAAAAACCTAAAAAAAACCTAACCCCCCACCCCCCCCCCCCCCCCCCAAAAAAACCTAAACCCCCCTCCCCCACCCCCCAAAAACCTAACCCCCCCCCCCTCAAGCTAAAATGCTAAAAACTAAACCCCCAAAAAACCTAAAAAAATCTAAAAAAATAAAAAAAATCTAAATTTTTTTTAATATTTTTTATGTTAAAATCGCTACTTTTAGAAGCCAAAAATTTTTTTTTTTTAAATTATTTTTTTTTTGCTTCGAAAAGTAGCGATTTTTTTATAAAAAATATTAAAAAAAAATTGTGTGATTTTTAGCTATTTTTAGGCATTTTTGGTTGTATTCACATTAGTTCTCGCGGTTATCGCAATAAGAGGTGGTTCTAGCATGATCTTCTCCCTATATATATATATAGGGAGGGGCTCATGCGAGAACCACCCTTATTGTGAGAACCGCGAGAACCAATGTGAACACAACCTAAAATAGCTAAAAAAACCTAAAAAAAACCTAACCCCCACCCCCCCCCCCCCCCCAAAAAAAAACCTAACCCCCCCCCCCCCCCAAAACCTAAACCCCCCCCCCCACCCCCCAAAAACCTAAACCCCCCCCACCCCCCCCCCCCCAAGCTAAAATGCTAAAAACTAAACCCCCAAAAAACCTAAAAAAATCTAAAAAAATAAAAAAAAAAATCCAAAATTTTTTTTTTGATTTTTTTAATATTTTTTAGGTTAAAATCGCTACTTTTCGAAGCAAAAAATTTTTTTTTTTTTTTTTTAAATTTCAAAAAAAAAATTTTTTTTTTGGGTTCGAAAAGTAGCGATTTTAACCTAAAAAATATTAAAAAAATCAAAAAAAAAACTTTGTGTGATTTTTAGCTATTTTTAGGCATTTTTTGTGTGTTCACATTGGTTCTCGCGGTTCTCACAATAAGAGGTGGTTCTCGCATGATCTTCTCCCTATATATATATATATATATATATTGTTGATAAATGACGATTAATAGTAACTTTATTTTTATAACAGTATGTAGTTTTTTATTTAATATATTATTATATTTAGTATTTACTTTTAATAACATATTTTTTATTTTTTCTATTTTTAAAACCATATATTTTGTTTACCATTTTTAATACTTCTATTTTCTTTTTTATAACATATGTTAATACTTATTTTTTCTTTTTTTAAAACATATATTAATTTATCGATTAATGTGATATTTATTTAATAATTTATGTTTATAACTTTTTTCTAAATAAAGCTTTTTATTATTTTTTATTTAATATATTATAATAGTTTGAGTAAATTACGATTTTGGCCCCTGTGGTTATATCACTTTTACGCTTTTAGCCCAAAAAAATCTTTTAACATCTGAGCCCCCAACCTCTATTTTTTCTAACCCTTTTGACACCTAACACTAACCCCATCCATTTACTTTTAGGGGCCAAAAGGGTTAGAAAAAAAAACGGTTGGAGTTCATATATTAAACGATTTCTTTTTAGACTAAAAGGGTAAAAGTGATATTACCACATGAGACAAAATCGTAATTTACTCTAATAGTTTATTACTGTATTTACTTTTAATAACATTTTTTTTTATTTTTTCCCCTTTGTTAAAAAAATATATCTCCTTTACCTATTTTTTAATAACTATTTTTTTTCTTTTTTAGAAAATATATTAATAATTCTTTTTTTAGAACATATATTAGTTTATCGATTAATTTGATACTTCTTTAATAATTTACATTTATAACTTTTTTTTTTCTAAAAACTTAAGTACGTAGTTATGCTTAATTTTTCCATAACATTCCGTTATAAATTTTGTTAAAAACGAAGTTGTACTCAAAATAAATTAAAAAACTATTTATTTGGTATTATAAAACGGTACGATAATAAACTACACAATTCTAATGGTTTGACTTTCTAAACAACATGTTTATTTTCAAATCACGTTTGTTTTATATTATAATTTGCTCGGTTTCGTCGCAACACGCGACTTTAAAGAAAACTAATTTTTGTAACTTTTCATATGGCCAACAACATATAACATGTTTGGAAAAAGAGTAATTACTGTTTCGGCCCCTGTGGTTTAGCCAGTTTAACCAATTCAGCCCAAAAAGAAATTTTTTAACATATCAGACCCCGAGGTTGCATTTGATAAGGCTATGGGGTGTGGATGGGGCTCCATGGGGCTTTATAGGTGCCACGTAGGATCCATGTATACCATGGAGCCCTTCTTTAATTTGGAGGGTGTGGATGGAGCCCCTATTAAACAAAATAAAAAAAAACATTTGATTGGTTAAAAAACCAGTGGACCCCACCTGAATGGCGTTTCAGCTCGTTACCACCATGGCGGGGCTTCAATGGCGCCCCTACCATGGCGCCGGCGGTGTGGGGGAATATGGAGGGGGCGCTATGGTGGTCTAGGTGGCGGAAGGGTGGCGCCCCACACCCTCCAGCCTAACAGTTTTGGCATCTGACACTAACTTTATTACTTTTTTTGCAGTTAAGTGTAAGGATAATTGGCCCCTGACACTAACTTTGTTTTTTTTTTACATTTTATTTAAACTATCTATCGTTTTTAAAACTGTTTCTTTTTAAACCAGTTGTTTTTTTTAAATCGTTCTTTTTAAAGTCGTTTGTCTTCTAAAGTTTTTTAAACACTTCGTTTTATATCATTCTTTTTAAATCATTTATTTTAGGGTAAATTACTTTTTGAGTCCCTGTGTTTTATGGGTTTTAACTAGTTGAGTCCAAAAGCAAAAAGTTTAACGACCTGAGTCCCCATAAGCATTTTCTTTAACCATTTGAGTCCAAATTTCTAACATAGTTAGAATTTTGTTGTTAAGTTCTAGTAAATGACCAAATTACCCCTATGAAACACATAAGGGACTCAAAAAGAAAAAGAATATATTATTATTATTATTATTATTATCATTATTGTCATTGTCATTTAAAAATCATATCATCATCTTCACCAAATAGATCAACAAACCCATACATCTCTTCAACCATATTCAACTCAAATTCCAATTTCCATAACAACCTCACTATCATCTTCATAACCAAACAATGGTGTTTCACTTCCGACGTTTTTCGAAACCCAATTGTATAACTTGACCAAAGTTGGTTGAAACCCAAGAGAACAAGAAGGTATATTACAAGTACGATTATTCAAATCACGTGCTTGACATACTTCAGTTTTTATATCTACTATAACAAATGCAATAGTTAATTACAACAACAAAAAAAAAAAAACAAGTAGAATGGGTAATCTCACGGTTAGTAGATACATCTCTTCATGTGTGAGTATTTTGAGCGACCTAACTTCATGTTCAGTTTCATAAAGTTTCTCCATGACATAGGCCGCTTGATCCTCAGCTTCCTGCCGAAGAGCATCTATCACTTCCCCTTTGAACAGGCAAGAATTCGTATCAAAATTAACATCAAAACCCTTACCCAATGCTTGTACAGAATTCAGAGAAGTATGTAAAGCTGTTGTATTTTCCTCCATCTCCTCGAATTCCAATATCAAGAATCAAGATTCAAGATTTAATCTCCAAACAGAAACCCCAAATTTTCAGATTCAATCCACTGACCCCATCAACACCCCCTCTTCACCCCTCAAAAACTCCCCATTTGACACCCCATCCATAATTTCAACAAAAGCATCCACATTTTCAACAAACTCACAAATAACTGTAACAGAATCCAAACAACCACAACAACCTGTACCCAAATTACCAAATTACCAAAAGGACCAAAATTCTCACCTTCTTTCGAATCGAAAAGCTGTAAGCTTTCACAGATCCGCTTCTCTGGGTCCGAACCCAAACTAACTCTGGTCAATAACCCATGAGATTTCCGGAAACAGAAGAAGCTGGGGATGTTAGGGTTTGATGAGGGTATATCAGGAAGAATAATAAACAAGCCATTGTGTTTGAGCTTGAGTTGCAATTGAATTAACAGTTGTGTGAACGATTGATCAACGATTGTGAGGTGGGATTGCCGTTGTGGAGGCGTGAGTGATGCGAACCATTTGAGAATTGAAGATCTAGGGTTAGGGTTTGATTGTGAAGAAGATGGTGAAATTAGTAAGTGGGAATTGTAGAGGGAGATGTGGGAAGTGAGGGAATCGATCAACTGGCAGAGAGAGAGATGTGGGAAGTGGGTTTGATTGTGAAGAAGTGGAAGAGAGAAAGAAAGGCTAGAGAGATAAGGGTGAAGAAAGTGATTTTTTTATTTTTTAAATATAAGGGTATTTTGGTCATTTAATAATACTTAACTAAAAAATTCTAACAGTGTTAGAAATTTGGACTCAAATGGTTAAAGAAAATGCTTATGAGGACTCAGGTCGTTAAACTTTTTGCTTTTGGACTCAAGTGGTTAAAACTCATAAAACACAGGGACTCAAAAAGTAATTTACCCTTTATTTTAAATATTTTTAAACAACTTACTTTGTAAAGTCGTTCATTTTTTTTTAAATTTTACAAAACGACGTGTATAAAAACCAAAAGAAATGTAATATTTGAAAAAAAAACATTCACATAAAAAATTTGCAAAAGATCATTCATTTTTCAAACTTTTCTTCGAATAGTTTATTTCTTTTTCAAATCTTCAATTTCTTTTGACTATTTGTTTATTCAAAATTCGTTATTTTTTAACCTTTCGTTTATTAAATTCGTGCGTTTTTAGTACCTTACACTTATTAACTTATTTTTTTAAGGTTTTTTTTTATAAACATCTTTTTTTAATCTTCGTTTTTTAAAACCACCTGTTTGTTTAAAATCGACCGTTATTAAATTCCTTCGATTTTTGAAATCGTTAATTTTCTAAAGTTCTTTTTTCCTAACGACTATAAGTAATCTGAATACAAAGTTTCAAAAACGGTTCTAAGTGAAACGTTTTAAAAAAAGAAACGCTTTTAAAAATTAACGACTTAAAAAACGAATTGTTTAAAAAAGTTAAAAAAATGATTTTAAAAAGAACTTTATAAAACGGATCGTTTAAGAAAACTTTAAAAGACAAACAACTTTAAAAAGAACGAATTTAATAAACAAACAGTTTAAAAATTAATAATTTTAAAAACAATAGACAATTTTAAAAAATATTAAAATACAAATTTATAATAATAATCGTGAAAATAATAAAATAATAAAAAAACTCGATTAATTGCATTAATAATCTCTTAAATATTAAATGAACTTTATAATTATAAAAAACAACCCCTAAGGTAGGGGTGTTCACGATCCGATCCGATCCGATCGAGGGTCTGCTCATGCTCGGATTGAATTACAACCGATCCGATCCGAGCGGATCAAATTTGTAAAATCGATCGCAAAATTGATGCTCATGCTCGGATTGAATTTGAATCGAACCGATCCGATCGGCTCGGTTTCGCTCGGTTTTTATCAAATCCTAAAAAAAAGCGAGCGAATCGTTTTCGCTCGATTGAATAATAAGGCTTCGTTCAACAAAAACAAATTCTAACTTAAAGTGGGAATACAAAAGCAACATAAAATAAAGTGTGAATACATAAGAAACACAAAATAAAGTGCGAATACAAAAAGCAACACAAAATAAAGTGCGAATACAACCAACCAGGCCCAACTAGCAAGAAGCTAGAAAGGACCTGGGACAAACAACAGCTAATCACCAACTATGTTTACATCAAAATTTTGCCAACTGTCGAATGTCATCGATCTCCATCTTTCTCTATGCTACTATAACAAACATACCAAACAGAAACATAACATACCAAACAACAGATTAAAAAAAACAACAGATTAAAATATACTTAGATTTATATATTAAATATTAAGTTGGGTTGAATGTTATTTGGGCTTTTAGTTTTTTTTGGGCTATTATATTTTTTTGGGGTTTTATCTATAAAATCTATAATATAAATATATATATTAATTATTAATAAAAATAATTCGAGCGAAACCGAGCGATCGACGAGCGAGCGGAGCTATGCTCATGCTCGGATTGAATTTGAATCGAACCGATCCGATCGGCTCATTTACAAACTGAGCGGGAATCGAACGAGCATTTTTCGAGCGATCGTCGAGCAGTTTGGACAGCCCTACCCTAAGGTATTTAATTACATAACTACCCTTACACACTTAGCTATAAAAAAAGTAACAAAGTTAGTGTCAGTGGTCAAAACCGTTACAAAATGCAACCTAAGAGTCTGATATGTTAAAATATTCGTTTTTAGACTGAAAGGGTTAAACTGTCTATACCATAGAGGCCAAAATAGTAATTTACTCTTGAAAAAATGAAATCACAGTAACCCGTCGGTTACCAACTTTACTGCAAATGGCACTTCCATACTCTCATAATAATATCATACGACCATCTTCTCCATCAAATCTTCCAACAATTAATCAGTTTCACCCGTCGTCGTAAATGTAATCACTCCAATTAAACCCTACAATTCCTCAATCCAATCGTCACAAAATCCAAACTCATCGATGATCATCACCATTCGTGCATGCCACAAATCTCATCTCAACAATGTCATGGGGATTAGGTTGGAAGAGGTTATCAGATATGTTCCATCTATCATTGCATTACGGCACAGAAGATCCGTTAGACGATCAAACGTCTTCCGGATCACCGTCAAAAGAGAATTCTAATGATCATGAGTTAGGGTTTCGAATTGATCTGGATTGGAGTGCGAGAGATGACGATGTGCAGGTGGCGTTGAGGCTGCAATCTCAGGTTACGGTTGCGTTACCCTTGCCACAAGATACGGTGGTGATTAGGCTGTGTGCATGTGGTGATTATGGGGATGGGGATGGGAAGTTGGTGTGTTTGGGGATGGAGGTTGTGAAGCAGAGGGATCCGCTTAGGGCGGTGGTGATGTCGCGGATAGGCGGGTCTGGACAGCAGTATGATGGGATGGGGGTGCTGACTAAGTTGTTGAAGTCGGATTTTGCTGGTGAGTTTGGTGGTTTGGGTATGGGTCATGGTGGTGGGGTGGGGGTGGGCAGATTGTGTGCTGATCATTGGATGAATGTTAGTGTTCTTAGCGTCTGTCGTTGCGGATTGTCTGTAAGTTTTCTCTTTCTTGCTAAAGAGTGATTTCGGGGACGCTACATATACAAACTGACACTAACGTGTCATACAGGCCGTATTGTAATGTGGGTGGCGAAAAATGGTCATATGGGTTGTACGAGGGTCAAATGATTAGCCAAACAAAGAAATGACTGTCACATGTCCCGGTGTGACCTTTTTTCGCCATGTCATAAGTGGCGGACCCATGAATTTTTTGCTGGGGGTGCGGAATATTTCTAAAGATTTTAGGCCCCTAGCTATATAAAAAAGTCGGTTCATGGCAGGTCGGATCGAGTCGGGTCATGTAAGACAAAATAACATCAAACTAAAATTTTTATAATCATCAAAAACACGTCAAACGTCATTACAAACGTATTTAAAATTTTACACTACAGGTTTTCATTTTTTGAAATCTATCTAATTATTTTCCTATAAAATATTGAACCAATCGCAGATGCTTCCGGTAGAGTTGACTAAACTGCCACTTCTTGAGAAGCTATATCTTGATAACAATAAGCTGTTAAATTTGCCCCCTGAAGTTGGTGATTTGAAAAAACTAAAAGTACTCACAGTTGACTACAACTTTTTTTTTTTTGAACGGCAAGGTGTCACAATTTTTTGGGTGCGAGACACCCCACACCCCCCCTCATTGGGGAGGCCCGTCGCCCCACTCCGGCCAGACGTGAGTGTCTTAACCGTGCCCCAGCTGGCATCAGAGTGTGACCGGCGTCCAAAGGAAAAACCCCACAGGTGCCTCGCCCATCGTAGGGCTTGACGAGTTGAGAGCCGCCACAGAGGGGAATAAACCGCCTCAAGTGGGGATCGAACCCGGGCATCATGGGTAAAACCCTGGTGCCTCACATATGATGGAAACGGGGATCGAACCGGCGCCTCTTGCGAGGCAAACCAGCCTACCCACCGCTCCACCACATGATCATTGACACAGTTGACTACAACTTATTGGTTACTGTACCAGGTAATCTGCCTGCAACTTTCTTAAAAGTCATTTCCAATTTATGTAGGTAATAGGACAGATTTACAGCTTGTGACATATTCCTTTTTTGTTTGAACAACAAACAGTTGAACTCAGGCAGTGTGTTGGACTCGTGGAGTTATTACTTGAACACAATAAGCTAGTCCGTCCTCTTCTTGATTTCAGGTCATTAATCTGATTATGATATGTTTTAATTACAATGAAGGCTATACGTGTTCTTAAGTTGAGATCTAATGTTTTATCTTAATTTTTTTTTATTCAGGGCCATGGCTGAGTTACGTGTTCTAAGGCTATTTGGTAATCCGCTTGAATTTCTTCCTGAAATTTTGTCTTTGCATCAACTCCGTCATCTTTCTGTTGCAAACATTCGGATTGTTGCAGATGACTATCTAAGATCTGTGAATGTGCAGATAGAGGTAAGACTCATTTCATCCATTCTTGTGTTAGCTAACTTTTTCTACTTGATGGATATATAAGTAAATGGTAGACAGTGCCATCTTTAGGTTTATCATAAACCTAACTTGTATTAGATGGAATTCAGGTGTTGAATAACTCCTACTTTGTTGCTTCACGACACAAGCTGAGTGCATTCTTTGCCCTAATATTTCGCTATTCATCATGCCACCATCCTTTGCTTGCATCTGCCCTTGCAAAGATAGCTCAAGATGAAGGAAACCGTGTAGTTATTGGTAAAGATGAAAATGCAATACGGCAACTCATAAGCATGATTAGTAGTGAAAATCATCATGTGGTTAGTTGTCATTTCTTATCACAGTATTTATCTGCCTATTTCTCATTTAGATGTTTTCCAAGTAGTTGTAAAATTTTCTTCAGGTTGAGCAGGCTTGTTCTGCACTTACTTCTCTTGCCTCAGATGTATCTGTGTCACTTCAGTTGATGAAATGTGACATCATGCAACCCATTCAAAGAGTTTTGAAATGTAATGGCCCTCAAGAACTGAAATCTGTTTTGCAAGTCGTCGCAAAGTTGGGGTTCGTTTCTGACAAAGTGGCGCAAAAGATGATGAATAAGGACGTCATAAGATCATTAAAGTTGTTATGTGTACATAAAGAACCAGAGGTAAATTGTCTATTGTCATGTTTGTTAGCTTCTTATCACATGGTAACACTAATGGTACCTGAAACATATTTTATTCATCGTAATGAAAATAAGATTGACATACAAAATTGGTTTGTTTTCGGGAGGAAATACTAACGTTACTTATTTTAGTTACGAAAATAATATATTATGATTACAGAAATATAAAAGTTGCCTGGTTTACTAGTTAACCCTAATAATCATAGTTGTCAATAGCGATCGTAGCGATCACTATAGCGCGTTGCGTAGCATATAGGTCTAGTGTCGCTATTAGGGTTGTAGCGCCGATGGATAGCGAGAATAGCGACACTTTATTTTTTTTTAATATAAATAGCAATTAATATATAGCTATAAAATAGCTAGATTTTAGGTTTTTGTTAGATATACATGTAAAATAGCATATATACTAGGGTATTTTGATATAATACACATATAAAATAAATAAAAAAAATTCTAGTGTATCGCTATTTATAAAATAGCTGCCCGCTATTTATTGCTATTCGCTATGTAGCACATAGGTACCTTATCGCTATTTGTCGCTATTCACCATCATAGTTGTCAATAGTGGCTACAGCGACCGCTATAGCGCGCTATGTAGCGAGGCGACCAAGTGTCGCTATTTGGGTTATAGCAACCAATAGTGTAAATAGCGACAGTGTTTTTTTATGTAAATAGCAATTAGAAATAGCTAGATTATAGGTTTTTGTTAACTATACATGTAAAATAGCATATATACCTGGGTATTTTGATATAATATACATATCAAAATTCTTTTTCTAGTGTATCACTATTTATAAAATAGCTAGCGGTCTCTATTCGCTATGTAGCATATAGGTCCCTTGTCGCTATTCGCTATTAACAACTATGCTAATAATGCAAGTCTAACAATGACCTGAATAGTTTTTATAAATCACTAGGTTCAAAGGTCTGCGTTACTAGCTATTGGGAACTTAGCCTTTTGTTCAGAAAACCGGCGGATTCTTGTTGCTTCTGAAAGTTTGAGGGATCTTCTTTTGCAACGTACAGTTACATCTGAGCTACGTGTGAGGAAAGCCGCAGCTCGTGCTCTAGCTATACTAGGTTGTCTTCTTTAATGGTTTTCCCTACCTTTAAATTTAATGGTTAATAAATTTGTATTATTAAATAGTGTAGTTATATGTTATTATAGGTGAGAATGAGAGTCTGAGGCGTTCTATAAAAGGAAGACAGGTGGCAAAGCAAGGACTGAGGATACTTACGATGGATGGAGGTGGGATGAAAGGTCTTGCTACTGTACAGATTCTTAAGGAAATTGAGAAGGGTACCGGTAAGCAGATACATGAGATGTTTGACCTTATATGTGGGACGTCAACCGGAGGCTTGCTTGCAGTTGCTCTTGGAATTAAACTCATGTCCTTGGAAAAGTGTGAAGATATATACAAAAGTCTAGGTGAGCTAGATGAACCTTATGCGGTAGACTAGCTGGTAGCAAGATGGGTGGGCTGGGCGGGTTGGATAGCGGTCAAAACGGGTTCAAGTTGAAACTAGTCATTTAAGCATTGATCAAAAAGGATCGTGTTGGTTCGGTTTGGCTTGACCTGCAAACTCTTTTTTGTCCATTTTCATGGATTTTTTAAAACGATTAAAGTGTTGAGCATAATCACCGCAGTTGACTCTTTTAGTTAGTTATATTAAATTAAGAAAGATGTATTGACCTGCTCATAAGTAAATGAATCATAATTGACCACAAGACTATGCTACTAACTTCTTTCTCTTGATAGTTATGTCAAATTTCACTTGTACAATTTTACAGGAAAACTTGTGTTTGCGGAACACGTTCCGAAGGATAACGAAGCGGCAACTTGGAGAGAGAAGTTCGATCAGCTTTACAAAAGTTCATCACAAAGTTTTAGAGTCGTTGTGCATGGATCTAAAGTATGCAATTCTCCTGTTTTAATTTCTGGATATTTTTACTATCAAATAACTAAAGAGCTAATTTATCTTGAAAGATAAATAAGTTACAGTGAAGATCTTTTTTTCACAGAAAAACCCATTAAACTTTCAATAATTGCAAAAACCATCAAGCTACTGATCAACTGTACAAGTTAGTAAGTTACCATAATAAACGATGACGTGACAAGTCAATAACTTTGACCACGTTGCTTATCTTTGGCGTGGTATTGAGAAAGTGAGAAACTGCCTATCACCAGATAAGGATAAAGATTACCTTAAAATTGAAAATTAACTGTCAAGCCTTCTCAGTTTTTCAGGGCCAACATACTTTGTGCATGATTAAATAGGAAATTTCTAAACCTTGTTATGGGATGGACCACAAATTCTAGTGCATGTATAATGGCTAAAACTATTCAGTTTCATCTATGTCCAGCACAGTGCTGATGAGTTTGAGAGATTGTTAAAAGAGATATGCGCCGAAGAGGATGGGGATCTCTTAATAGACTCAGCAGTAAAAGGGATCCCAAAAGTTATCGTGGTATCAACTTTAGTCAACATGGCACCAGCTCAGCCGTTTATATTTCGTAATTATCAGGTTTAGTGACATACCACATGCTTTCTGATGAAATATTAAGTAATATATCCTCATTTGTTGATTCACATATTAAGTAATATATCCTCATTTGAACTATAGTACCCTGCTGGCACAATAGAAGCTCCTTTGACAATCTCAGCCAACAATGAGTCAGTTACATCCACCAATGGTGCTCAAATTGGATATAAACATGGTACTCACATGGGAAGTTGTAGACATCATATATGGCAAGCTATACGAGCATCATCTGCAGCTCCGTATTACCTTGACGATTACTCTGATGGTATGAACTCCCCGTAGTTGCCACCTCTATCTCTATGCAGCATTTTCTCTCATATTTTCAGGGATGGAATTTATGAAAAATACTTTCAGATGAAATATGAAAAAAAATAAAATAAAATAAGCCAACCAAGTTTCGTACAATAGAGGTGAAGCATGACATTTTGAAGAAGCGTATTAACCTTTGTTTGTTAACAGAAGTAAACGAATATGACTTTGAGTTTCTCCTTAAATCTGTGACATTCCTACAGGTGTATTCCGTTGGCAAGATGGTGCTATTGTTGCAAATAATCCTACTATATTTGCTATACGAGAAGCACAACTTTTATGGCCAGACGCAAAAATTGATACCTTAGTTTCAATTGGTTGTTGTACTGTTCCAACAAAGGCAATCTCTCTCTCTCTAAATTATGTCTCTCTCTCTCTAAACACACACACACACACATCTAGGCAGATATAAGCATATTTCTGTGACAACCTTTCCAATGTTCTATTTCTAATTCCTATTTAAAAAACCTTCCAAAAGCTACATCCTGTTTACCAAGGCCATTTCTGAGGTTGGAAAGTTTATGCAGGCGTTTGTATAACTTTCTTTGTCTAATATATACACACATGTACTAACTATATGCTTTTTCTTATTTGTGGTTGATTCTAGGTTCGAAAAGGCGGGTGGCGTTATTTGGATACTGGTCAAGTATTGGTTGAAAGTGCATGCTCAATCGACCGCATAGAAGATATGCTAAGCACATTGCTTTCAATGATTCCCGATATTCAGTATTTTCGGTTCAATCCAGGTGGGATTCTTATTATGGAACTTCTCCACCCTGTCTAATTGTTTAATGCTACATCTTGTCATACAGATATAGCAATAGCAATAAAGTCAACTGAAATTTTGTATTTTATGTAATATTTTTTTGGAAGATCAGTATATATATAGGACAGTTAATTACAAAACAAAATTTAGGTAGAGAACCCATAATCACTTGTACCTGTTACTTTAACGCAGTTATGTAACCACATAACCGTCTCCTTTCTCTCTCCCTCTATGTCTGGCAAATACGATGTACAAATGTTTATGCGGTTCTCACACTTCTTTATTAAAATTGGTTGTTCTATTGATATTCCCCACACACGCACACGCACATGCACACACACATATAAAATTATATATACATATAAAACTCAGCAAACACTTTTGTCTGTTTAAATTGTCTTTTTATAATAAATAATGTCTTAAACTGTGATTGCTCAGACAAATTTATTTTTAAGAATTATTTTAATCTTTTAGTTATGCTGATTTGTGAGATTATATACATAAAAATAGATTTTGGTTCTCTTTCAACCAATTTGAGATAGATTATAACTTGTATCAACCCATTCATAGGCAAATGGGCTGGAATTGCCACCTCTACTCGTTGAGCATGATAACATTTGGAGCGCTTGATGTCATCATTAATTAACCGTTTGAACTTGTGTTTTTGTCACCTTTTTACAGTTGACGAACGCTGTGATATGGAGTTAGATGAGACTGATCCCACAGTATGGCTTAAGTTGGAGGCAGCCACTAATGATTATATCAAGAACAATTCTTCGGCTTTTGAAAATGTGTGTGAAAAATTGTTGCCGAATCATAATGATGAGAAATATCTTGACAGTCTACACTCTCAACAGTTGTTCAAGGCAAAACGTCCATGTACTGGTATGATTTGGATTTTCAGGTATAAGGATGGGATAATGTGCTTGTTTTTGGTTATATGTGGGTCAGTTGTTGGTCAATATCAAATTGATTCTCTTAATTCAGTTGACAATCAAAGATTTCTGCCAAACAGTGGTGGGGACAGTTGTTTACTTTTCCAAAGTCAATTAACAACATGAAGATAGCAAAACCTGACACGCGCGTGCACAAACACACACATATATATAGTTTAAATATATACATATTAAAGTGTGCTTATTGAAATTGAGGTGGATTGGTAATTAATGGTTTTATTTTTACCACAAACGAACTGATTTATTTGGTTAATTAAAAAAATAAAACCAAACCATCTGTTACTTCGGTTATGGTTTGGTTTGTATCCTCACCCATTACGTAGAACACTACATAAACAATTTCTGCCCATTTACTTACGTTAATCTACCCAATTACGTATTGTAGTGCATAAAACCTCTTAAATTATTATAGTTTGTAATTTATCTAACAAACTAGTTATTAATAAAAATTTGACAAGTATACTTAAGAATGACCTATTTTGAGTTTTGGACTTGCCCATTTTGCCATCTCTAACATTAACCTCTGATTCTTGTAAGCTATAGGTGAAAACGGAGCCTATTTAGGTTGGAGGCGTAACATGCTACTTGTGAAGGCTTCAAATTCTGGAAATAATTTCAACCATGTTCAATCACTTGACACATTTTGTTGTGGAAATGGAATAAAACTATCTGTTATGGATGTGACAACATCAGAAACGCTTAAGCCAGTACCAGAAACATCATTTCCATCACCATTTGCATCCCCATTGTTCAGCCCATCAAGTCCACATCTCTACAGTTGTGGTATAATGCCACATTTAAGCCTTGATGGAAAAATTGGCCCTCAAGAATCACCAACTGCAGCTAGACAGCTTTCGGTTCCTATTCGCTTGTTGCATGACAAGTTACAAAATTCCCCACATGTTGGAGTTGTTCATTTGGCTCTTCAAAATGATACAAATGGATCAATAGTAAGGTTAGTTATTTCTTCTTTCAACAAACAGTTTATTGGAAAACTGGGTGATGATGCATGGTTGTTGTTCCAGCTGGCAAAATGATGTGTTCGTGGTTGCTGAACCGGGAGAACTTGCAGACAAATTTCTGCAAGATGTGAAATGCAGCTTTCAGTCGATGCTGAAAGGGCATCGTAGGAGACACATGTCACACATTTCAAACATATCTACTGTTGCTGATTTGGTAGCCTGTAGACCTTGCTTCCAGATTGGGGTTGTTGTACATCGCTACATAGGTCGCCAGACTCAGGTATGCTGCTAAAATGGGCGGGTCATATGGGTTGAGTAAATGGTCAAAACGGGTCAGGCCTGAATACACACCTTTCCATACATTTCCTTTTTAGCTAATGTTGTATTTTTTTCAGTGTCACACGTTTGACCCGTCAGAGATTAAACAAAACCTGAATCAACATATTCATAAGTAGATGGATTGAGATTGCGACTCGTAGCAAATTGGTAAGTTAATAATCTGTGTGTTTGGCTGGTGGATGAAGGTGAATGAAGATGATCGAGAAGTTGGGGCTTACATGTTTCGCAGGACAGTTCCTTCTATGCACTTGTCTCCTGCAGATGTTCGTTGGATGGTATGTTTTAGATTTTATAGTCATTTTTTTTATATAGTTGACCCGTCAAACCAGACACGAACTTAAAATTGTGTTAGACACATGAACCAAACACGCCAGACAACATTCGTGGTTGACTTGTTTAGCGAAAAAAAGATATATTTTAATGTTTTTGATTTTATACTCGATTTTTTTTTTCATTTAGTTAATAGGATTGTGGGATATGAAGGAAGTTGAATGATTTGCAATATGGGAAAATTGGTCCTTTTATGTTTTACGTTTTCTACAATTTGTTAAATGGGTAAAATCCCAAAAGATAAAAGTTCAGCTAAAATTCAAGCCATTTGGGTCGAAAGTTGCTCAACGTGAATTCAAAATGCATAAAACATCTTAAATTATTAACTAAAGAGTAAAATTCTTGTTATAATAGTGTATAGGTTTTTCAATAATTGACATAGCCTTGTTTTGATTATGTCTACATCTTGTATTTGTTAAGGGTGGTAAACGGGTCATGTTTGTCGGTCGACGGGTCAAAATCAGACACAATCGTGGACATCATATTCGACACACCATGACCCGTTTTATACTCCAACCAGTTTAAGTCATGACATAAAACTTCACACTTTATATAAAAAAATGAATTGGTCAACCCATAACCACTACCCGTTTTGCTATACGGTTTCTGAAAATGAGCCAAACACATTTAGATTACACCCAAAACCGTGAATTTCGTGCTAGGTTTCACAGTACTTGTAATCGAACAACTTATTCGGATCAAGTGATTAAAAATGATGAAAATTACAGGTTGGTGGTTGGAGAGACAGGATCATAATATACAGCGGTTTATACGGGCCATTTCCAGCTCTAATAA
Source organism: Helianthus tuberosus (assembly GCA_030545235.1). NCBI lineage: Eukaryota > Viridiplantae > Streptophyta > Magnoliopsida > Asterales > Asteraceae > Helianthus > Helianthus tuberosus. The sequence continues at coordinate 118,501,312 of CM060354.1, read as the reverse complement.
AGGCGTTTCTAGACTCGGGTGCTAAAGCAGTCATATGCCCTACAACAGAACCCAAAGAGACGCAGACACAGTTAACATCATTCTACGGATCTTGCGACTACTTGAGTGAATTACAGAACGCTAAATTCGAGATTGGAGAGGAACCTGAAGACGAGGATCTCGGAATCACAACCCCTAGCAGCGAGTGGGAGAACATGACTGAAAGAGACACTCCCTGTGCAGATGAAGGAACCCTAATTTGGGACGATGATGACGAAGAAGAACTCTCCAAGTTCATATGTGAGATCTATGAATCGATACATCTGAGAGGAGAAAGAGTTGATTTTGCTGTACGACAGGCGCTTGCGTCTCATCGATCGATCAGGTACTCGTGTCATCTTCCTCGTATGCTCTGATTCGATCCTGTAAAAACTATAAACCATATAGCCATACCTGGAAGGCGGGAAATTGGTATGTTAAATGAGAAAGACCCGAAATACGAAAAAGAATATTATTTTATTGTTTATATATTTTATAAGAACAGTTAATATATTATTTATTTATTGAATGCAATAAAAATTCGAAAAAGGATATGGGTTTCGGGTTTCTTTGCTCGCAATTTTGTTTTGTGTTGCTTTCTTTTGTTTGCGTATTTGTTTCATGTTGGTTTGGCGGGTTGTATTGTTCAATACGAGTGCGACCTGTTTTTCCAAATCCACACTTAAGATCATGCAACACGAACACCCCTCATTTACCCTTCCATTTAATCGGGCTGACAGGTAGGGTTGGTGTTAGTTATGTTGTAAACGTGTTAATCGAGTTGGTGGATTTTAAAACTGAGTTTAACAAGTTATCAGACCGACCTGTTTAGTTAAACAAGTTGAATAAGCAAACCCAAACACAACCCATATAGTTAGACATGTTAACCTTAACACGCCCTGTGTATTAATCGGCTTGGATGTGATGACTCAATACCCAATGGGGGATTCAGAATTATATTCATATGGAGTCAAATGTTTTTGGATGATCCAGTTTCATACAAACGAACTTGGTTCAGGGTTGGAAACTCGTACGATGCTACGGCGATGAAGATTTGCAATGCGGTACTTATTTTATGTTAATTTATCACTCCTTGTGATATATCATATAGTTCTTTTGTTACTTTAACTCGTGTAGCAAAGTCTCGTCTAACAATAGTATTAAAAAATATGCTAAAAATAGATAATACATGAATTCAGAGTAGTATCTAATGTATTTAACTACTTACTTTTTAGGGTTAGAATATAATTGGAAGTTTATTTGGATAGGAATGCTAGAAAGTAATCTTGATCATCAATTGATTTTAATCAAGGGTTAAGATTAAATGAAGGAAATTGAAGGGAAGAAAAGAGGCGCGTGAGTTTGTGTAAGGGCATTCTAGTCAATCCAGGACAATAGTTTATGTCTCATCCAATTCCCCCCAATTTTTTAAACGTTAATAACTTTTTCATACGACATTATTTTTTTTTATAAAAATTGCACAAAAAAAACAAGCGTTTTTTATCTTTAAAACGAGTATATTATTGCTATATTTTCGATTTTTTTTTTCGAAAACCCAGTTGGGTAAAACGCAATGGAAAGAAACCCAGTTGCGTAAAACGCGATAGACAAAAAACGTAAAAAAAATGACTTTTTTTTTAAAACGCAATGATATCTTATTTGTAAAACGCAAGAAAACACTTAAAAATGTCTTATTTCTAAAACGCAATAGCCTAAAAACACAAAAGAAAGTGTACTTTCTAAAACGCAATGGACTGAAAACACATAAAAATGTGTTTACCTAAAACGCGATGGATTAAAAACACTTCAAAAATGTGTTTTTCTAAAACGCAATGGCCAGAAAACACTTAAAAATGTCTTATTTCTAAAACGCAATGGCCTAAAAGCACAAAAGAAAGTGTAATTTCTAAAACGCAATGGACTGAAAAAACATAAAAATGTGTTTTACCTAAAACTCAATGGACTATAAACACTTCAAAAATGTGTTTATCTAAAACGCAATGGCCAGAAAACACTTAAAAATGTCTTTTTTTTTTTTTTTTTCTAAAACGCAATGGCCTAAAAACACAAAAGAAAGTGTATTTTCTAAAACGCAATAGACTGAAAACACATAAAAATGTGTTTACCTAAAACGCAATGGACTAAAAACACTTCAAAAATGTCTTTTTTCTAAAACGCAATGGCCAGAAAACACTTAAAAATGTCTTATTTCTAAAACGCAATGGCCTAAAAACACAAAAGAAAGTGTACTTTCTAAAACGCAATGGACTGAAAAAGCATAAAAAAGTGTTTTACCTAAAACGCAATGGACTAAAAACACTTCAAAAATGTGTTTATCTAATACGCAATGGCCAGAAAACACTTAAAAATGTATTTTTTCTAAAACGCAATGGCCTAAAAACACAAAAGACAGTGTATTTTCTAAAACGCAATGGACTTAAAACACATAAAAATGTGTTTACCTAAAACGCAATGGACTAAAAACACTTCAAAAATGTGTTTTTCTAAAACGCAATTGCCAGAAAGCACATAAAACTGTCTTATTTCTAAAACGCAATGGACACATAAAAACTGTCTGTGAATTGTTTGAACCAGGGAGTAGGAAATCAAAAACTGTCTACGAATTTTTGTCTTCGAAATGAGGCAATTTTTGGAAAATTAAATTTTCTGATGCATTTTTATTAAAACAATTTAATCAAAATTTTTTTTTTTTTGATTAGGAAATCAGCTCGACACCAGCCAGGGGCTCTGCCCCTTGGACCCTGCTCCCAGGGGCGCTGCTCCCGGACCCCCGCCAAGATCGTAAGACGCAATGACTCATTTCAAAAACTCAGATCGTAAAAATGCAATTAAAGAATTTCTTACTTTGATCGAAAGCCGATTTTCTTCAGATTTCTTCAACGATTGACGAAATTTGAATGTTAGAAACACTTATCAGCGATCGAATTGAACGAATCGAGTGATTCGCTTCAAAATCACAGAAAAAAAATGAGATATTGTATGAAATTAAACTGGGTTTCTTCAAAAAAGCTGAAGAACACGTTGACCGTGTGTTTGAATCATTGATTGGTGACGAAAATCGCACTATAATGTAGTGATTATTGAGATAGAAAGTGAAGAAATGGTTGAAGATGGTGAGTTTTGAAAATTGTGGGTTTTGAAGTTACTGGAGAGAAGTAGGAAGAAGAAAGTATACGATTGACTAAAATATCCTTCCTCTTTATTTTAAATTTTGTCACATGTCATAATCCTATTGTTTTCTATTCTTCCTAGCCAAAATAAACTTCTTATTTGATCCTCACTCTTAATTTTTATACTCGTGTATTTAAAAATAACTTACGTTTACTAATACTAATGTATGCTAACATATATTTTTCGTGTACTTATAAATTATATTTCGTTGAATTCAAGTAGGTATCTACTGTTTATACTTGTTTTACGCTAAAAATATCTTTACATTTTTTGCATAAATTATAATAGGTGAATCAGATTCAATGTACCTGGAACAAAATTTTAAGAATTAAAAAGGATATACTATAAAAATACAATCTTCACAGTTTTCTTTTCGATTAATTGATTGTACTTTTCACTGATAATGTAGTTGGAAGAACTAAATTTGGCGTACACGAACGAAACAAATAGTATTAATTTCTCTGGATTAAGTGGTGTAAGGCTTGTATTTTTTTTGGAAGATGGAAGTTCAATTCTCACTTGGTGTAGAGTGAGGCACTGGTAGGTAATAATAGGAGACCCACCTGGGTTCGATCCTTAAGCCAAACGGGTTTTACCGGTAATTTAATCGTTGTACCTACGAGTGGGTGGGTTACCGGGTTTTCCCTAGAATTGATGATGGACTCGGGTTACTCTTGGAGTTCCTCGTTTGTTCCCGTGTGTGTTGGCCATTAAAAAAACAAAAGAGAGAAAGAACATATTCATTGGAACTTGGAAGTAACTCAAATAGTTGACCTAGTATATTAAATAGCCTTCAAGTTCATGCAAGTAACATGTTTTGATCCGTTGGATTTTCTCAAATAAGATCCTTTGGTCAATAGTAAGGTCCGGTCTCTCATAGTTATTTGCTAGTTCTTTTCTAGCTTCCATTTAAAGTAATGTTATAATTACCAAAATACTAAGCATTTTGATTAATTATATTATTTAACCTTTATATCACATGTTTATAATTACCACAATAATTACTATATTTTATCACATGTTTAAAATTACCAAAATAATTTATACTATATAAATGCACTAACATAACTTATTACGGTTTGTGCATCACATTTGCCGCGTCTATGACTAAATGTAGATGCCAAAAATTACATAATCATTTATTAATCCTAAATTTCATGTAAAGTGTTCTTAAATGAAAGCAGAGGCGGAACTACTGGAGGGTCAAGGGGGTCAGTTGACCCTCCAGCCGACCAAATAGTTCCTTAATGGTAGTATGAGCCGTAAGTTAGTTTTTTGTAGCTTGAGTCCTTTGACCTTCAAAATATCACCGTTAGGGTAGTTATGATAAACAAAGGAGAGTAAAAACGAAGAAAAAGATATCCAGCTCAGTTGGACCAGAAGAAGTTTCCACTGGTTCATCCATTGATACCCCTTTGTCTTGGTACTGGGGACTTCCCTTTAGTTGAACTATCTTGTTTAACACACTAGTGGGTAATTCAAACACACCACTGGTAACTTTGATTGCATCAGAAATGGTTGCCTTCAAGGGAATCTTACTGATGAAACTACTGCTCAGGTATAAATCAGTGGATTCAATACCTGTAGTAGCTGCTCCACTTGAACTACTGACAGGAATTACTTGTAATTCCTGCAGTGTAACCTACTCAGCTGTTGATGGGTTGGCAAAGATAGAGGAATCAGACTCAGTCACTTGTTGGAGAATTTTCTCAGTGATAGGTTGTTGAGAAGAACTGATTTTTGTCTGATCCATATCTAATGCATTCAACAAAGGTAAGAATGATGGTGGAATTTGTGAGGTGAGGATAGGGGTTGAAAGAGAATTTGCCCCGGGAGTAGGGTTGAGGAAGATGGATTCAAGTGGATCCAGAGCTTCATAATGTGGTGTCCCTGTGTATACAACCTGATCCTTTTGTGAGGATGCAGGAGGAGTTTCAGGCTCAGGTTGAGATCTTTTAACCATCTGCTGTGAGGAAGTAGGAGCAGTGGTTATTGGTGACTTTGGTGTTGTCACAGGAATTACTTCTGGGATCTCATCTTCCAGAAGATCCTTTTTAGAGGGTTTGGGGGCTTTTTGGTAATTTTCTTTTTGGGTCTTTTGGTGGGTTTTAGTGGGGGTTGCACAGCAGTGGTGGTGCTGCTGTGGTCACCAAGAGTAGTAGGCTCAACAGCAGAAACCTGAGGAGCAGAGGTTGTCTCAGCTAAATTCTGCTCAGGTTCCTCTGTTTGTGTTTTGGAAGGTTTTGACAGCCTTGTAAAAGTTTCAGAAGATAGGTTGTTTATTTGAAAAGGATTTCCTTGGATAGCACATGTGCACTATCCTTCGAAATTTTCTTTTGTAAATAAAAACTTAAAAATATTGGAAACAATAAAAATAGTTTTTTCTTTTCTTTGATATTAGTAACATTTTTCACTATATCATTGAAAATCTTCTGGGAGTAGTTAAAATCAACTTCAACCATTATAGCATATCCCATGTATTGGATTTTCAATGGTATTTCATTGAAAGCTGCTGTTTTATTTGAAACACACATGAGAAGGGTATGGAATAAAAATCTCATGGGAGGTGGAAAACTCCCTTTTTGTAAAGTATCTTTTTTCATTTGTTCCTCATACCCCTCTCAATCAAATCAGTTTGATATTCTTCCTTTACGAAAGAATTTTTACCTGTAAGATCATTTATTTCAAAAACCTCAGTGATGGTTTGAGGTGTGACAACAACCTGAATTCCTCCTACGGTTGAAGTGATAGCCAAAAGCTTTTTGTCTTGAACTTCAATTTGTGCATGTTTCCAGAAATCTCGTAGGGTATCCAGGTAAATCGGTGCGTTACAAGTCAACAAAGTTTTGTACTTTGAAGAAGAAAGTGCATCAATCACGGAGTGAAAAGTTGTGTTTTGACTTGTTTTCTCAAGTGTACACAGGTAGTTATGAGGGGTTTTTAGTGCAAGAGGCATGGTGAATTCGAAAGCAGTTACGAGAGAAGGAAGAAGATGAAGCGTTTGAAGGAATATGATGGAAACCGCTTTTGAAAGAATTTTGGAATTCGAAATGGCAGTTAAAACCCTGTTTGGGGTTTTGATCAGGGTTTTATAAAAGTGAAAAGTGAATGCTGACGTGGCAGCTGTTATAAAGATCGGACGGCTAAGAATTGTCCACGTCACAACCTCTGATGAAAATGGATGAAGGTTGTTTAGGGAAACCACTGATGGTCAATATCAGTGGATGTCAACAATAAAAATGTGAGCAGTGGCTGTTTTTTAGCTATCAGTGGATAAACAACAGTGATTGAAACACTGATGTTTGGACTTAAACAGATGTTTGACCTAAAACAGATGTTTGGCCATAAACAAATGTTTGGCCATAAACAGATGTTTGGCCTTAAACAGATGTTTGCCCATAAAAAGATGTATGGCCTTAAACCAAACATCTGTTTAAGGTCAACATCTGTTTGACTATTGGTGAACATCAGTTTGACTTTTGATCAGCATCTGTTTGAGTTTTGGTCAACATCTCATTTAGTATTCAATAGAAATTTGAATAACACAATCAGTGGTTTGAACATCTGTTTGACTTTTGGTCAACAGTTGGCAGCGGTTACAAAGATCAGACGGCTAAGATCTGTCTACGTCACAACCTCTAATGAAAATGGATGACAGTTGTTTAGGAAAACCACTGATGGTCAATATCAGTGGATGTCAACAATAAAAATGTGAGCAGTGGCTGTTTTTTAACTATCAGTGGATAAACAACAGTGATTGAAACAATGATGTTTGGCCATAAACAGATGTTTGCCCATAAACAGATGTTTGGCCTTAAACCAAACATCTGTTTAAGGTCAACATTTGTTTGACTATTGGTGAACAACTGTTTGACTTTTGATCAACATCTGTTTGAGTTTTGGTCAACATCTCATTTATTATTCAACATAAATTTGAATAACTCAATCAATGGTTTGAACATATGTTTGACTTTTGGTCAACAGTTGGATCGAAACCCATGTTAGATTGAACGGTGTGAATGAATAAACACTAAAGTATCATAAAACTGTGAATGAATATACCCAATCCGAAATTGTTACACATTTTCATAAATCTAACAACCATCATCGAACCTGTAACAAACTCTAAACACTGATACACTAAACACTGTTACATAAGAAACACTGATACATAAATACTGATGTTGAATCCGCTGTAGATGCTGAACCACTGCTGTTACTGACCAGTGGTTTTCCTTTGGTTGATTAGCCATTAGGCACATCAGTGCTTGTTTTTAACAGGACTTTGTCTTCAACAGTGGATTGACATTGACATTTTAGAATATGTTAAGATGCATGTTGAGATTATTAAAATAAACTATTACATAGAAAAATAGAAATTTAATGAAATATTTATAAACTATTACACGCTAGAGTTAACACTTGTTAGGATTTCGTAGACTCTGGCTTTTCTCCATGTGATTTCATGCTCTCTTTTGTTTTTCATGTCAGTTAGCATGTTGCATAAATCTCTGATCCTGTTTTAGAAGTTGTGTGAGAAACTCTTCTGCATTCTTCGGGAAACCTGATGGAGGAGAGTGGAGGACTTCATCGAGCAATGCTATGTTGTTCCAGGTTTTCTTGTAATTACCGTCATTGATTATGTCGACTTTACTGTTTAGTTCTTCGTCTGTTCTTTTTTCTTTGAGTGACCACATCGAGAATTGGGTTTTAACATCGCTGGTGTCTGACCAGTGGTAGAAGCTGAAGTTTGCCATGTAGATTTTTGTTGGATTTTCTGATGTGGAACAATCTTTCACAGACAGTGATTTGTAGGACAATTTGTTGATTTTTTGAAGGGGTATTGGATTTTAATAATCCCAAGTTTCACTAATTGGCCGGTAATAATCCCAACTTCAAAAATTGCCTACAACAGTCCCAACTTGTAAGATTTTGGCCACCAATGATCCTTGTCTAACTGGGTTATAACCTTGTTGGGCTGGTGACCTGCAACTTATTCTGGCGACCCGTTTTACCCCTGAAACCACCAAACGAGACCACCACCAATCATCTCCGACCTCCTGTAATCTTCTCCGCTTCTCAAAAGTTTAAAATTTCCACCATCTACGCAACTCCGGTGACCTGCAACTTATTCCGACGACCGTCTTTACCCCTGAAACAACCAAAGGAGACCACCACTTGACATCTCCAACCTCTAGTGACCTTCTCCGCCGCTCAAAACTTCAAAAAACTAACTGGGTTATAACCCAGTTAGACAAGGATCATTGGTGGCCAAAATCTTACAAGTTGGGACTGTTGTAGGTAATTTTTGAAGTTGGGATTATTACCGGCCAATTAGTGAAATTTGGGATTATTAAAATCCAATACCCCTTTTTTGAATCAAAAGTAATTATCGGTCTTTTATAGAGTTTAAAAACGCGTCTACATGGTAAATGAAGAGGTTAATTGTAATTATGATAATATGCTTTTGTTCTTTGAACTTCGAAAATTTGTCCATTGGGTTTCTTGGTATTTAATTTTAAATTTTTCCCATAAAAGTTGGGGTTTGAAAAGATTTTTGCATTAAAAGACTGTTGTTTTGAAATATACATTAATATGTTTATATTAAATCTACACGTTTTGATTGATTAAGTATATAAACTCATAGCCACTTCACCTGCTTTTCATCACAATTTCCTACGAAGATATCATACTTTCAGGAAAGTCGAGTAATATAGTTTATTGAAATGGCGTCATTCACTTCTGTAAAATCAGATGATTTAAAGCAGCGTTTTGTCAAGCATATAGAGGAACAGGTGTATGAAGATAGGGCTACTCTTCAAGAGCTGAAGAGATGTTTTGATGGATTGCAAGTTGGCCTATTCATGAGAGAGCAGGTTTCCAGAAATCTTATGCGGATGCCTTCAACTTCCGTTCGTGAGCTTTATGTTGTCAGCAATATTTAGTGCGGTGATAGAGACGTGGAGTTCATGGCGATGCTGAAGGACATACATCGAGAGGTTCAACAATCGATGGAGTTGAAGCTAACCTTTCTTAATTCTTACGGTTATTGTTAGATTTAAAAGTTTAGTTGTTCAGTATGTTATGTAATAATTGAACTTTTAATGTCATGAATAAATGAATAAATTTTAATCTTATGAATCTATGTTGCGTTTGTAGGAAAAAAAAGAGAGAGAATGTCAATTTTAAATTACCATTTTGCATATTTGGAATTTCAAAAGTTATTGAAATTATCAGTAATTACTGATTTGATTTGAAAGCAATTGTCATCATGACTTTTCTAATTTTTATTTTAACTTTAATTAAGATAAAATAACCGTCAATTTGAAATTCCCATTTTGCATATTTTCAATGTCCAAAGCTCAAGAAATTAGCATTAATTACTGATTTGATATGCAACAAATTGTCATCAACATTTTTTTTATTTTAACTTTAATTTTTATCACCAAAACAATGTTGGAGGAACTCTTATCTCATTGGAATGTAACGATTAGGTAAAATGATAATTTCATTGTAATTGTAGTTTTCATTTGATAATTTCATTCTATCATTAATTAACCACATCAATAATAAAAATGTGAGCAGTGGCTGTTTTTTAGGGAAACCACTGATGGTCAATATCAGTGGATGTCAACAATAAAAATGTGAGCAGTTGCTATTTTTAAACTATCAGTGTATAGCCAATAGTGATTGAAACACTGACGTTTGGTCAGTCAGTGGTCAACATGAAGAATGAAGAAACAGAGGTTGTCTTTCAGTAGTGGATAACTTTTAAACACTGATGTGATAAATACTGTTACATATAAACACTGAAGTGATATGACATCTAACAACCTAACATAGTATAAAACACTGATGTGATAAACACTGTTACATATAAACACTGTTAACATAAACAAAGGTAGAATATCTGCTGTCGATGTTGAACCACTGTTGTTGTTGGGCAGTGGTTCACCTTTGGTTTTGTCTAGGGTTTGTCTCGAGAGATAAACTCTAGGGTTTGTCTCGAGAGATTGTATATACATAACATACCATTAATCGAATCAACATGGGGAGCAGTCAATCATGGAACCAACATAATTTTCATCATAGATACTGAAGTATCATAAAACTGTGAATGAATATACCTAATCCGAAATTGTTAGACATTTTCATAAATCTAACAACCATCATCGAAGCTGTAACAAAATCTAAACACTGATACACTAAACATTGTTACATAAGAAAAACTAATACATAAATACTGATGTTGAATCCGCTGTAAATGCTGAACCACTGTTGTTACTGACCAGTGGTTTTCCTTTGGTTGATTAGGCCTTAGGCACATAAGTGCTTGTCTTTAACAGAGCTTTGTCTTCAACAGTGGATAGGTCTCATCAGTCTTTAAGTCCATCAGTCTTTATAAGGAGCAGTGGTTAGTTATAACGGTCCTTAGCATGATCAGCTGTTATAACCACTCCACAACCCTTTGAGAGGAAGCAAGTGTCTGTCTATTCAATTGAGAGGAATCATTGCATTACATCCCCGTTGAAAAACAGAATCAATAAATTTAGGGAAAATGGGTTTGAAAGATGGTAACCCAACAGTGGTGGATCTCATTCTACAGCTCCGATAAATTCAGTGGTATTCTCAAATAATGGTTCCTAGATGTTTGAAGACCGACAAAGACCGACAAATGTCCACAGTGCTGCTTCTTTGGACATTTGTTGGTCTTCAAACATCTAGGAAGCATTATTTGAGAATACCCTTGAATTTATCGAAGCTGTAGAATGAGATCCTCAACTGTTGGGTTATCATCTTTCAACCCCAATTTCCCTAAATTTATCCATTCGGTTTTTCAGACCTCCCAAAGCCACCTATCCGCCTCCAAAGAGATCGAGACAGCTTGAAGCATAACCTGGACTTGCTGTCATTCCACCAGTTTAGTATTTAATCCCAATATACCAACTCAATACAAATAACAAATATTTGGTGTGCTACAACTGTAGAATCATGAAAGAAATTAGGTCACAGATTGTTACTAGATTTAGCGAGAGAAGAATCGATGGAACCATTGGAGAAGATGGCGATTTGAAGAAACTTCAATCTGGAAAAGATGTAACAAAGCTCAAGAAATAACGAAGAAGAAGAAGAACTGATTACAAAGTGTATTAAAAATTAGCAAAAGAATAACAATTACCTGATTTATGTGCGGCTCTTAACAAAAGAATCAACAATTTACCGATACTTGCCGAAACCATAACTGGTCAGATTTATGTGCGGGTCTTAACTACATTCTGTAGAATCTGTACATCTAACAAATAATCAAAGAACAAAGAAACAAACCAAAAAACATTCTGTAGAATCTGTAAATCTAACAAATAATTAGAATGACCATTTTTACCTTATTTCACAAATTTCATATTATTAAAATAAGTAAAACATAGAAAAAATGAAACCAAACACCTGATATTTGTCGTTCGAATCTTTGAGTTGGTCGTCATAGTCCTACAACCTTTCGATGTTGTTGGAATCGATCGGTGATGTCAGCAGCCTAATTAACAAACAACAGCAAACAACAATAGCAAGTCACCACTAAATCGACCTCAAAATCATATAGAAGCCCAAAAATAAAACAAACCCTAACCTAAAACTCAAGATGGAAAAATGAAAAAATATATTTATAACTAACCCTAAACCTCAAATCCATTACAGCATAACCATTCAATCGACCTCAAAATCATATAGAAGTCTAAAAATAAAATCAAAAATAGATAAGTGAACATCAAAATTGAACAGCAAACCTGACCAAAAATTAACCAAGAGAACTGCAGCCGCAGAGCCGACAACCTCCGATCATCCTCGTCATCAAGTTCCCAGCGGAACCCTAGCCGAAGCACAACCCTAGGTAAAGACGCATGAAGATCGAATGATTGAACAATGCAAACAAAGATTGACAATTATTGATAATCTAACCTTGATTTGGAGCGTTGAGCTGAACATCTGTTAAGATCAGAATAGAGCAGAGCGAGAGAGAAAGTGGGGAAGCCCTAAATGAAAGATGAGATAGATAAAAGAGGGGAGTGGTACTGTTGGGCGGGAAAAGGGAAAAAAGGTAGCCCTCATCTACTGACACGTGGCCCAAATAACTTTCATTTATTACGTATAATAATAGATATGTTTGTTTTTTTAAGTAATATATTTGTTTACTAGGTTATAACCCCGTGTGTCACACCCCCAAAATACCACATGCGGAAACCCCCGCGAGGCGTGTGACGTACCAGGATCTAGCCACCAATCACATTGAACTCATAGGTATATTTAAATAAAACTTTCATTTATTAACATTAAGTGTTACATGTTACAAATAATTCACAGTATACAGCGGAAGCATAATTCATTTGTTAAGAGTTTATAAACCACATGTAAAAACCATTAGTCTTGTGTTGCGATTCCATGTATCTCGACCCATGACCATTCCAGCCTCCCAGACAGCAAGTTCCAACGATATACACCTAAAGGCCTGCAAGGCATGTAACAACGAATCAACAACAAAGTTGAGCGAGTTCACATTTGGTTGTCTAGTTTAAAGTTGTTTCAAAAACCATAAGTTCATTCGAAAACCAATAGTTAATCAATTCCTTGTTTCCCAAACCATAACCAGTGGGGACTACCCCATGTTGTAAACCAATAGACCGTTACCATATCGACAACTGACTGAGGAAGTTGTGCCCTACGTCAATGTCTATCATCATTGACTAAGTGCCCAGATCCATTAGTACACGCCCGTCCTCCCGGCACGGTGTGAGGCTTGTCAACCCTAATAGCGCTATTAACTAATGACCCGCTCACCATTGGCCCGACGATTAAGTGGATATAAAAATGAGGGACTTCATGATAGAGTTTTGTCTAGTAAGTTATATGTTGTCGTCCTTCCCAACCGAGGATGGAGGTACGTACTCTACCCAACCGAGAATACGCAGGTTAAATGTAGTCGTCCTTCCCAACCGAGGACGGAGGTACATATTCGGTTAGAGGTGAATATGTAGGTTTCGTTTTAGCTACTTAACCCATTCCTAGTTCGGTGATTAGGTTGTCACCCACCTAGTTCGGTGATTAGGTTGTCACCCACCTTAGTCCAACAAGGGATTCAGCATTGCCGCCCAAGCAATGCCTCAAACGGAGCTGTCCGAATACTAGGATGGTAACCGTTACAGTAGCACTCAACCAAAGATAAGTGTTCTCCCAATTCTCACTAAAGCCAAACACATATGTGGTCTGTCATAAAATCAGAGGTGACAGGAGTTGGCACCTCGTGCCTAAAAGCTGCCTCTCTCGGAGGAACATTCACAGCTATGAAGACTTGCCAGTTTCCTTGATTGCAAGAAAGTGTTCTGGTAATGTGAGACAATCAACGATCACCCGGGTGATATTGTTTCCGTTTCGAGTTATATGTAGACTAGCGACCAAATCCATGGTAGTCTGTTTTCGCTTTCCTTATAGGTGTTTCTGATTGCTAACACTTCACCTTGACTTTCCCACAAGTCAAACATCATTCCCATACCTAGCTAGGTGGGCCTTCATGCCTGATTACCAGTACAAGGTTTATAAATCCTAATGCCTCTCCTCAAAACCCAGGCGACTAGAATATCGAAGCCGGTGTGCTTTGCTTAACACAAGTTCCCTACAGTATTCGTATAATGAGACCCACATTCGTTCCATGAGGTAACGGGTATCGTCCAACCGGTCACAGGTTGTTTCTCCATGCCCCGCATGGGCCCAACTTGAACATCCTCTTCCTTTAGCTCTCCAGTTTGAACAAAGCGAGTCTGATCAGGTAAGTTAGAGTCGATAGCGAGCTGCAGATGTATAGGTTTCACAGTCGTACTCATTCAGAAGTTCCATCCAGTGATGTCATTGCATGCTTTAGCTTTTTCAAACATCGATACACGGGAGGCCCTTGTGATCGGTCTAGGTAACGCATTTGGTACCGTCCAAGTAATGCCTCCAAGTAAATCCAAAGACCACGGTTTCCACCGCCGGTTGTGCCGTGCAGTTCCTCTTGTAACTCCATTACGTAAGTCATCACTCTCTTGTGTTGCGTCGACGTGTAACTGGGACTCTGATTCGAACCATAAGGATATACCACTGAATCACCCGCACCCTCGGGTAAAGAAGATGCTCAGTGCATTGCAGAGTTGGGATTCAAAAGCTGAAAAGACGTGCCCCTGTTCTGTCTTTCACGAACACAACACCCGACTGTGCTAAAGAGATTTAAGCTGCGCGACCTCCGAAAATCCTGTGATTAATCTGCGATAGTATCAAGCGAGACCAAGAAATTGCTGTTTCCTCGAAGGACTCTTTGGTGTCGATCAGTTTCCAAGCAAGACGAATCTTAGCGAGATCCACGTGCATTCCCACTTCGCTGATTATATGTCCAAAAGGTACCTCTCGAACCCAGAAATTACATTTAACAAGACTTTGCGCGGAGTGGCTCCTCCCTCAGGAGTTCAAATAAAATACAAATGCCACCCATGGCGTTCCATTCTCCTGGTCAGGATTCAGAATGTTGTCAACAAATACGGTCGATTCATGTGATCCCTAAAGTTGTTGGTGTGTTGATCAACTCAATGATCATGGTGTACAAAGTTGAAATGGCTGCATTGCGTTCGACATGCTGTTCTAAGAGCATTCTCCTCTTGGACTTCCATCTGATGATAGTTCGTTCACTAGCCAATCCTTGAATGGAAGCTTGTTCCTCGCAATTGGTCGATGGGTTGCCAGTACGTGGTCGAGGCAAACGGTTCTTGACTGTCATCTTGTTGAGTTCTCGATAGCCAGTATACGTACGAAAAGGATTCTCTTCATGGGTATAGCGAGGGCTCCTTAAAGCAAAAACTCCTGTCCGACAATTTTCTGTAGTTGGTTAAACAGCTTCTGCAACCCTCCTGGTGCAAGACGGTAAAGAGTACGAGTAGTTAGAGCTGCCTCTGGCGTGAGGTCAAACTGGATTCCTACCCAACAGTTGTAGGGATGATCCTGGAAGTTCCTCGGGTAGCACTTTGAAGGTAATCATGAACAACTGGTGGATCCTCGATCCTATTTTTCGTAACCTTACGTCAGTAACAGTTGCTAACATAGCGGGGTAATCCCTCCGTAGACACTTCTGGCTTTCGTTGTTGAAATGACGCTAACCGTTGCGCCACTCTGACGCGTTAGAACATATAACAATTCTCCACTAAGGAGAGGGATACGTAAAATCTTTTTCTCACAGGGTACATCTATCAAGAACACAGAAGAAAGGTCGATGTCGAACACTTGTCCCACAAGGTCGAGTTTGCATCCCAACGATCATATGAGGTTTCCATTGTCTTGCTATCAGCCGATTCCACAACAGGTTGGATTTCAAGAAGCATCATGGTTATATAGAACATAGACGAAGTGATTCGTTACCTAGAACGTGTATGCCACCATGTTATTACAATCCTGGCGTTGCCCACGCCAATCCTAAATGCCCTTCCATGAGCATCATTTCCAGTGTTGTTGTTTTCATTACAAGGATTTCAAGTACTGTTGTTGTTCCTTTGGTCGTTGTCCTCTTAACTTAACCATGGCCAATCCATGTTGTAGGCACCTTTAATTCCATACTGTAGGCTAGGGTTACGAATACCTTGTTGTCGCTGTGACTGCTGCTCCCAATGTCGTTGCTCGAAACGACGCCCTACGGTTCTTCACCATCCAAGTCCATCTTTTCATATTCCGTGCCATGTTCTAAGGCGCTACCCCTTGTGCTGGCAATTTCACGTTCCATACCATGGTCGATTGTCATCGTTTATGTCTCGATTAATTCGTAAAAGTTGACTCCCATGAATCACTGGCTGGGGTTAAGGATTCGATTGGAGTCAAATCGCTGATGTTCATTGTTGGTAACTAGGGTCGTTCAAATGCTGAAGTCCGTTCTTGCAAGTTGACTGAGTAAGACACGATATGTTACGAGTGTGTTGCAGAAGTGATCGCACTTCGGGATCTAAGGCGTCAATACGTTAAGTTTCCAGCAAACGAAGAAAGGTGAGAAAGATATAGACCAATCATTGTCGTTGCAACATCCAACTCGGGGATGTTCGTACAAGCACCTAACATTCTACACAGTTCGCTAGGCGTTCAGATGGGTGTTCAGGTAATACTCGATAGCGCCGAGATTCGAAAGGATCCAGAGAGGAATGGAAAGTTGACGTTCGAGTAGGGGACAATCACTGCTATGACCCCTATAGGTTTGTTATGTTTCACATCGATCAAATAACGGAACGGAACCCCTTTTTCACTTGTTAAGACTCACTGGGACTCGCATGCACCCCACATTATTATTATGTGTGCACCCACAATAATATTGTGATTTGCATGTTCATCTCAGCTCCTCTTAACTCATGTCAAATGGTTCCTCAAACTCGAGTAGCAAACAAAGAGCATCACGAAGCGTAAGTCATGAAGGTTTAGGGAAATACCACCCTATCAGTCATATAACACATGCAAGTAATACATGAATTCATACTGTTGTGCTAAACGTGCAATCACATGCAATATCATATGTAAGTGTTCACTAGTTATGCAGTACAATGAGTATACGAGAGACGAACCTTGCAATCTGGAGCTGAGTGTCATGGTCGTATTCACGTTTTCAGAACTGTTCGGTTATAGTCTAGTTTTACAAAAAACGTTTTTCCCCGTTTTAAAACCAAGTTCACTATAACCAATGGCTCTGATACCAATCTGTCACACCCCCAAAATACCACATGCGGAAACCCCCACGAGGTGTGTGACGTACCAGGATCTAGCCACCAATCACATTGAACTCATAGGTATATTTAAATAAAACTTTCATTTATTAACATTAAGTGTTACATGTTACAAATAATTTACAGTATACAGCGAAAGCATAATTCATTCGTTAAGAGTTTATAAATCACATGTAAAAACCATTAGTCTTGTGTTGCGATTCCATGTATCTCGACCCATGACCACTCCAGCCTCCCAGACAGCAAGTTCCAACGATATGCACCTAAAGGCCTGCAAGGCATGTAACAACGAATCAACAACAAAGTTGAGCGAGTTCATAGTTGGTTGTCCAGTTTAAAGTTGTTTCAAAAACCATATGTTCATTCAAAAACCAATAGTTAATCAATTCCTTGTTTCCCAAACCATAACCAGTGAGGGCTACCCCATGTTGTAAACCACTAGACCGTTACCATATCGACAACTGACTGAGGAAGTTGTGCCCTACGTCAATGTCTATCATCATTGACTAAGTGCCCAGATCCATTAGTACACGCCCGTCCTCCTGGCACGGTGTGAGGCTTGTCAACCCTAATAGCGCTATTAACTAATGACCCGCTCGCCATTGGCTCGGCGATTAAGTGGATATAAAAATGAGGGACTTCATGATAGAGTTTTGTCTAGTAAGTTATATGTTGTCATCCTTCCCAACCGAGGACGGAGGTACGTACTCTACCCAACCGAGAATACGCAGGTTAAATGTAGTCGTCCTTCCCAACCGAGGACGGAGGTACATATTCTGTTAGAGGTGAATATGTAGGTTTCATTTTAGCTACTTAACTGTCACACCCCGACCACGTAAACAACAAGACGTGGTGGAAACGTCGGGGAGTGTTGTAACAGAATCATTGTTTCACCACCATGGAATAAAATAATTTTGTTTTATTGAATAAATGAACTCATTGTTTTAATACAATCATATAAGTACAACTATGATATTCCAAGTTTTAAAGTTGTTAAGGCACGAGTCCATCCTAAGTGTAGCATATATCATCAATCATCACAAAGCAGTACCTGAAACATGTGTAAAAATAGGTACGTCAGCATAAAAATGCCTGTGAGATACATAGGTTTTGTGAATATAGGATTCATGACTTGTAAGTTTAGAGAAAGTTGTTTAACAAAAGTCAGTCATGAACCTTGTAAATTGTTTTGTTTCGTAAATCATTTAAAAGCGGTATGATCAAATGGTATGTATAAATAAGAGAATGTATGGTTAAGTGAATAACCATGTAAAATGAGTTTGTATAAAATAATGGTTTGATAAAAAGGTTTATGGTATATATAAAAATATACTTTGTTTTTAAGAAAATTGAGTAAGTAAGATATATTAAAATATATTTCAGTTCCAAGTTCGTTAACCCAGGTGTACTAAATAACGCCACGATATGTAATATGATAAAAAACACTTATATATAAGAAGTACCAGCGACGTATCTACCATGTTTCCATCATATTTCACCCGTCCCGTTATTTAAACACTTAACCAAAAACTAGTCGTTAAATAATTAGTATATTAAATATACTTTAGTTGTTAGCAACAATAACCTTCAGTAGTATATCAAAGGTATACTTTGGATTTATAAATAACATATCTAAACTATACTTTGGTTATGAAAACAACATATTAAACAATGCTTTAGTTACGAAAATAACATATTATACTATGCTTTAATGATAAACAAAATACATGTTGGTTTCGTACAGTATCACATATGGGAGTATATCAAACTATACCTTCGGGAGTATAATTAAATACACAAAAATAATGTGATTTAAGAATTCATTCAGACCTAGTGCATCAAAATACACCTTTGTGACTATAGGGATACCACAAAGGAAATCCCTATTTGGATGGAGAAACAAATTGGTTTCAGACATTCCATGACAACAGGAATGGGGTGTCAAATCCTATAGCGCTATATCATACTACCAACCGGTCTGGTGAACAAAAATAAGTACAATTCAACAATTAATTTTATAATCTTTGAAAAATCAGTGTTCAAACCATAGATAGTCATTTAGTTTGTCAACAGATAAGTACTAACATGTATAATCAATTATACCTTGAAATCATGAAAATAACAGATAAGTACTAACATGTATAATCAATTATACTTTGAAATCATGAAAATAACAGATCAGTACACATGCTTCACCCCAAAACCGTTGAAAATTGAAAAAGAGGGGACTATGTACTCACTTGAGATTGCCTAGGAGTCCTTGAGTAACAACTAAACAATGCTAGAGATCACGGAAATCAAACGGCACCTAATATAGGTAACTATGTTAATAAACCGGACCTAAATCGGAGGATCGGATAGAATGAGGGTTCGTAAACCAAATGAGTATGGAAACTCATGTAATATGGTTTAACAAAGCCTACATACTAAAAATGAAACCTAACCTAAGTGCTTCTGACCCATTACGACCCGTTTAGGTAGCTTATGCTACTTTAACGCGTCGTTCGCGTAAAACGCGTTCGGACTGCCTAACTAGTCCTATGGCAAGTAAAATATGCCTTAACATGTTTAATATTGTTGCCAAATCAGTTTAGATATCAAAAGTTATGTTACATATGCTTAAAATGAATTTTGGCGTAAAAAGGGCATTTTGGTAATTTACCTAAGGCATATATACTACCTATCATACAACTACTTAAACGAAGCGACCATAAGGTATAACCTTGGAAGGTTATTCCCTATATACTATGGTCACCTAATGAGTTTGGTTGGATCCTAATGATCGACCAAATGGGCCGGGTTCGAAAGTATAAGCGATTGATTAGATCGCTTACCTTACGACCCTATATAAGCACTAAACCAAAAGTGACGAGCTAAGCATGTTAAAACATGCTTAACTAAGTTAGAAAACAAGTTTGGTATCAAAACAAACGGTTTTGATACTTAAGAGTAGTTTGGTTACAAAATACGCAAGAATGCACATTTTGGCCGAAACTACGACTCGTCACTGAGCCTAGATAACGTGGTAATCAGTAGGTATAGTCACTAGGGTCTATAACCATCGTGATTACGCTCATGTTATGAAGTTCAAACGAACTTCGCATTGACCATAAACTGGTCAATGTAGAAATTCAAACAAAGTTTGACTTTAACGCTAAAACGAATGAAAAGAACGAAAGAACACTTACAAAGGGTCCCCGCAAGTTTGATATTCCAAGTAATCTCAGGTAGGAAGTGTATAAACACAACCACTTAGAGAAAAACTCAGAATTCAAGTGGGTTTTGCAATTGAATGGGTTGGGTATTTATAGGATTTGGACCACCGTTAGGATCGTTTCTCGAAAACCGTGATTACATCTCATCCGTACATGTGTTGGAACATTAAGGATACTTCAATTGGCCCCCCATGATCAGGTATCAACATGTGGAAGAGGATTAGGAGTGCTTAACAGCTGTTTTAGAAGTTTCTGATGAGCTGGGAGTCCCTTACGGACCGTAAGGTTGAGGGCTTACGGTCCGTAAGCTATCAACTTTGCTGAATTGACAGTTTTGGTCCCTGTTGGTGTTTAAGCTCATTTCTGACACTTCTAAGGCCCGCCAAGCCAACTTTAAGGCCCTAAAATGATGCCTAAACATTGTGGACATGAAACATGCTAAAAAATATGCCGGATGTCGGTTCGTTTGGCCGTACGATTGCGTTGTTCGGTTAATTACGACGGAAGTCGTAACGGACGCAAAAACGATCCAAATTGCGCGACGAATGGATTTTTCTCATGCCAAACACTAAAATAAAATATTTTAGTGCTTACATAAATTTTTGGATGTCCGGATGTATTCAGAACGTAAGTTATGCGCGAAAGTGCAAACTTGTGCACTTTTTGACGCTTTTAGTCCCTGAATGACCCAAAAGTTTATTTTAGCACACCGAACCCCTCAAAGCCTATTTCCGAGCTATGTAAAGGATATTTAAGGTGTGTTTAACTTATGGTCATGTTCCAGAATGTTCGTTACAGTTCAAATTGGCATACTTTCGCAGTTTGTCAAATTTAGTCCCTATAAGCGAATTAACTTGATTTTGCCATACCAAAGCCTTCAAAACTTATTTCTAAGTTATGTAAAGGTTATTTAAGGCATGTTAAGCATATGTTTATGTTCCGGAGTATTTTTTGCATTAAATTGGTTATATATTACGCATCAGTGTGCGTATAACCTTCCAGAAAGCGATTTAGAGCCCGAAATCGAACAAGAATTGATATGTGCAGATGATACACATATTTATACAAATCCCAAGTATGAAATACAATATTTCATTGGTTTGGCATTTGTTTGATGGTTGAAGTGACACAGGTGTCACATTAACCCATTCCTAACCCACCGGGAATCCCATGCCTTATAAAAGTGTGAACTCACCTTGGTTTGCTCGGTATGTTTATCTATGTATTCAAGTTGATCAATCAAATCCTAGCATGGTTATCAAAGCCAATCAGTTTTGTATGCACATAAATCACATGTTTCACATTCACAGTGTACAAGCAGTATACTAGTAAGACACATATTGTCATGCAAGACGTAACAAGAAATCGTGTAACACTACAGTCCATAACCCTGATTGTGAAATCACATTGCAATTACACGAGCTTCATACAAGTCTACTCTACAAAATTCATGTTTCAATAAGCACTAAACAGTTCATGTCTTTAATCCTAGGGGTGTATGATCTACATATCATCGGCCCACTTAAACCCGTTCGACCCAACAAAGTGTATAATCAGTCTAGAGTGTGTGCAGCCCATTCCGGCACTTCCTGGCGCTGTGCGGCCCAGTTGGCCCCAAGCCCAACTGAGGTATACGACCCGGCCCCCTATGTGCGAGCAGTTAAGCTTGTGGCCCAGCTTTAAATGGAACGGCCCAAGTTTAATTCAATTGTGTGTGTGGCCCAAATTTAATAGACCAATTTAAGTGTGTGTGCTCAACAATTGTGTGCGTCCCAATTCCCAATTCTGACTAACCATTACTAATATTCATCAAAGTGGAAATCCAAATCATAACCATACGTATACTACTTAGCAGCCTACTATCAATCCCTCAACAATGTGTGGTCCAGTTGGGTATGGCCAAATATTAACCCTCACATGTCCACTGACAATTCCCTTGCAAACACGAACAACATGGCCGACAATTCATGAGGTGATCTTTATCTAATTTGGCTGCACTTTCAAGACAAATCACATGCATACAATTCCCAAAACAAATTGGCAACAATTATATTCCACTAAGTCACAAAGCATTCATTAATTGTTAGGATTTGAGTTTGGTTTTGATTGTGTTTTATGTTTGAATTAAGATGAACAATGAATGAGAAATGTAGCGGAATATAAATGGAAACAAACTTTTCACAATCAAAGAGGAGAATTGCTTTGAACACACATTTTCAACAATGAACCGAATGCTTAAATTTATTCCAAACACCGATTACACTTGCATGTATGTAACAAAACTCCCCCTCAGCCTGAGCTCACAATGATTTGTTCGTACAAGAAGAAAGATGGTGAAGAGCTAATAGAACAGTACAGGGTACTGTTCTATTTATAGGCACGGACAAACCACTGTGGCATCTTTGCTGACGTCACCATGAAAGTGACATCTAACCTCCTAACAAACTCTAACCTCTGATCTATACAATTACTGCTATGCTAACAACTGTTATTACAATTCATTACATAAAGACAAACTAAACTACTGCTGAATCCTTCCACTGATGTGATCCCAGCAGCACTTGATATAACCCAGCAGTGCTTGACTCAAGGCAGTAGATTGAACAACAGGGCTTTAGTCTTCATCAGTCTTTGACTTGATAAGCAGTTGTAGGTCAGCAGTTGTATCGATCAGTAGATAGGAGGTCCGCAGATGTTGAAACCACTTTCAAGGGGAGAGACTTGAATACATAACATCTGCTTATTCTGGATCCACTGCTCTAATACAGTTTTGGCTTTAATTATCTGTTCCTCTGATAGGGTTCAATCCCAACAATCTCCCCCTGGAACCGATAATGCCAAAACTCTTTATTATTGGTAGATCTTTATTGCCTCATCAACAGTTCCCTTATTTGCCCTTTGAGTTGTAACTCAAAAGCTAAGGCATCTGTGTCATCTTCATCCCTGCATAGTGGAAGATCAAGGAGATCCTGCAAATCTTCAAGACTTAGTCCAAGTGCTTGTTCCTTTGTTATTTTCTTCACTTCTCCACTAGACTTAAACACTGTCAGTACATGGGTCTGTTTGTCAGTTTTCCACTTTAGTACTTTTGAGTCTGGTGGGTTTCTTGGGAGATCTTTATTAGATGAGGAGTTTGGTGATGCTGGCCTTGTGATGACTAACTGAGCAGTGCTTGCAGATTGATTTAGGCCAAGAGTTTCAGCTATCATCTTCTTAATACCCTCTTTTACAAGTTCATCTCCTGCCATTAATTCTGCCACTGTTTCAGTATCCAACTGTTGTTGTCTTCTTTTATAGATAGCAGCACCAGCTGGAGCAGTGGCTCTCCTGATTTGCAGCTTTGGTGGTCTTGTTGAAACCTCTGCGTCAGGGTAGTCATATTTTTGTGGAACTGTAGGATCTTTCTTCCTTAATTCCTCCAACCTTTTGTAGGTGGTCCTGACTTTGTCTTCTCTCCATCTTGACACTTGATTTTTAGACCCATAATCAGCAGCAACTAATTCCTCTTTCATTCTCTTCAGCTCCAATGTCTTTTTTCAGGCATATTCTTTTTGTACTTTGACCAATCATGAGGAGTGTGTTTGACCTTATTTTTGATCATTTCCTGAATCCTGGCTGCTTCTTTTTCAAGCTCAGGAATGGTCCACTCTTTGTACATATATTTTTCGCCCTTATACTTCTTGGAAGCCATGATGCTTTCAATGTAGTCTTTTCTCAAAGATTCATCTGCTTTCTCTGAGAGTTGCTGACAAACATTTTTTGCAAACTGCTCTAAGGATCTGACTTGAGTGAATAGAAATTGATAATGCCTTTGAATTTCTTTGTCAGTTTTACCTTAAGAGCTTCTTTTGGAGATATCCTCTGCCTGTTGAGCCTTAACTTTCAAATATTCTTCAATATTGTTAGGCCTAGGATATCCTTCAACTGATGGCAACTTCCTTTTAGCAGGATCATCTTCATAGTAGAAAGATTTAATCTCATCTCTAACTACAATGAGTTCAAGAGGATATTGGAAACCTGCAGGAGTGATGATAGGGATTGGTTGTTGTACTTGAGCTGATGAGAGAGGAATAAGTGCAAGAGATTGTGAAGATGTTGGTGGTGGTGATGGAGAATCATCATCAGGTATAAAAATCCTTCTCCTTTTTATTGTAGGAGAGGCTGATGATGTTTTGGGTGGATCAGTGGTGGTGATTTGAGTGGTAGAAGATGACTGACTAACAGTTGTTGAAACAACTGGTGTTTCAACCATTTTTGCCATTACAACAGATGTTGTAACATCTGTTGTCTTATGCTTTTTGGCAGGAGGTGATGGTGGTGAGATTGTTTTTAGTGGTGATGGTTGTTTTGGTGGTGAGATGATTTTTGGTGGTGGTGGTAAGGCAGTGGTTGTGGTGTGTGTTGAAGTAGTGTGTGTTGAAGAGATGGCAGGTGTTTGGCTAACAGTTGTTGTATCTACTGAAGTATCAGCAGTTGTTAATACAACAGGTGTTACAGCAACTGTTTGGGTGGAAGATTGATGTTGGGGGCTTTTGGAAGGTGGTTTGGGAGTATGCTTTGTGAGTCTGGATGGTATGGATTTGGGTTCCCTCACTTTTAGAGTGGGATTTCTTTTTGGCTCAGGATTTTTAACATCCTTTGGCTCAGAACAACCCTGCGCATTTAGCTCCATATAAGCTCTTTTCTCCTTATTCCACCTGGACATGTCCTTTGCCTCTCTGTCCCTTTTTACACTTGCTTTTGCTTCAGCAAGTGCATTTGTGGTAACATCAATCTTTTTGCTACCATCTGGCAAGGGAATCTTTTTAGTCATTGCATCTTTTTCTGGTTCAACATACAGACCATCATCTATTCCCTTTTTCTCCCACTCCTTGAATTTCTCCCCCTTTTTGGTATTATCTGGGGGTAGTTGATCAATGAAGAGAACAGTGGGAGGAGCAGTGCCAGTGGTATTTAGGATGTGGGCCTTTATAGCCTTGATATCTGCTTGGGTATTTCTAAACCTTGACTCCATCATGTTTCTCAGCTCTTGTACATGTATTGCATGTTGCTGATCAGCAATTTGTCTTTGTTGTTGGAGCAGGGGTTGAAATAGATTCCATAACTCATATGCAGCAGGTGCTTGTGGTGGAGCAGGTGCTTGAGTTGGAACAGCAGTGGGTTGCACCTTGTGAACTTTCAACAACTGTTGCAGCATTTCTTTGATTTCTGCAACAGAGGTATCCAGTTTTTCAACTCTATCCGTCAATTCTAGGTACTTTAAACCATCACCCAACTTAATGGGATCATCTGATTTCCCACTAACAGTGGTTGACTTAGGGAATGTATTCCAATAATCATCCATTGATGCCCTTTTTTCTTGGTACTGGGGACTTCTTCCCTCAACACTTGATAACCTTTTGATGGTACCAGTGGTCAAAACAAACGCACTAGTGGTTATCAGAGGTGCTATAGAAGGAATTGCCTCCAAGGAAGTCTTATTGATGTAACCACTGTCCAAATGCAAACCAGTGGGTTAAGCACTTGTAGTGGCTGCTTCACTTGGATTACCACCAAGAGTTACTTGTAACTCAAGGGGAGTAACCTCCTCAGGTCTTGTTGGTGGGTTAGCTATGATTGATAGATCAGACCCAGTCGTGTGTTGAAGTATGTTCTCATTGATAGGTGAGTGAGAAGGACTGGTTTGTGCCTGGTTTAGATCAATAGCATCCAACAATAATTTAGTTGGTGGGGGAATTGTGGAGGTGAGGTTGGGTGTAGAAAGAGAATTGGCCCCGGGCATTGGGTTGTGGATGATGGAAACAAGTGATTCCAGAGCATCATATTGTGGTGTCCCTATTTGTACAACCTGTTCTTTTTTAGAAGAAGCAGGAGGAGTTTCAGCCATGGGTTGAGATATTTGTACCAACTGCTGCGAGGAAGTAGCGGTAGTGGTTTCTTGTGACTTTTGTGCTGTCACTGGCAGTTGCTCTGGTATCTCATCCTCTAGAGTTGCCTTTTTGATAGGTTTGGGGGGTTTTTGAGTTTTCTTTTGCTTTGGTTTTTTGGTGATTTTAGGTGTGGGTTTCAAAGCATTTGTTTTGCTGCTTTGATCACCTTGAGCAGTGGGCTCAGCAGCGAGCAGTGGTAGCTGCTAAAGTCTGCTCAGGCACCTCTGTTTGTGTTTTGCAAGGTGTTGACATTCTTGTAAAAGTTTCAGCAGTTAAGCAGTTTATTTGAAAAGATGCACCTTGTTTTATTGCAGAAGCATCATTCTTACCAAATTTCTTTTCAAAATAATAGCTTAGAAATCTTGGAAAAAGTAAGAATGGCTTTTTATCAACATTTTTAACCAAATAATTAAAGATTTCCTGGGAGTAATTGAAATTTTCATCTTGAAGAATAGCATATCCCAGGTTTTGAATCTTTAATGGTATCTCATTAAAAGAAGTGGTTTTGTTTGAAACACACATAAGCAGGGTATGGAACAAAAACCTTGTTGGAGGTGGAAAATTACCTTTTTGTAAGGTATCCTTTTTAATTTGTTCTGCATACCCCCTTTCAAGGAAATCAGTTTTTAACTCATTTTTGGGAAAATAAGTTTTACCTTGCTGATCATTGAGTTCAAAGACTTCCGAGATGGATTGTGGTGTGATTTTGACAAGTTTACCCATTAGAGAGGAGTTAATGGCTATGACATCCTCGCCTTGTTTGTCAAGGGTAATATTCTTCCAAAACTCTCTTTGGGTGTCCAAATAAATTGGAGCATCTGCTGTTAACAAAGTTTTGTACTTTGATGCAGACATGGTGTCAAGAATGGAGTCGAAAGCATCGGTGTTGCCTGGTTTTGTCAAAAGACCCAGATAATTGTGTGGTGATTTGTATGGGATTTCGATGGGTGTAGCCGTTTGAGCGGCCTTTTTACGAGAAGATTTTGAAATGGATTGTGCGGATGACTTTGATTTTGTCATTTTGGAGAAGACGATCAAAGAAGATTGTTAAGAAATTTGAGGAAATGAGGTGAAAACTGCTTTGAGAAAGGAATTTTTAGGAATTCAATTCGACAGTAAAACCCTGTTTGGGGTTTTGAAGAGGGTTTTATAAAGGAAAAAGTGAATGCTGACGTGGCAGCGGTTACAAAAGATCTGACCGCTATGTACTGTCCACGTGCCAACCCCTGATGAGATGAAGGACAATTTGTCTTTTATGAAGACCACTGATGGAACAAGATCAGTGGTTGTAATGGTAAAAATAAAGGCAGTGGGTGATTTTTACTATCAGTGGATAGCACATCAGTGGATAAAACACTAATTTTGAACAACAATGCTTATCAAGAAATGAGAGAACAGGGGTTGACTTTCAGCAGTGGACAGTGTTTTCAGTAGAACAGACCTTTGAACAAAGCAGTGGTTATGGCAGACTTTTAAGGATTTTAATGAAAAGTTCACTTTTAACTATTTTTAAGGATGGATTTTTGATTTTCTGAAAACATTTTAATGCTTTTATTCATAGAAAAACAGGATTTTGCCTGTTATTTCATGTTTAGCATGCCAATCCTAGAGATCAAGCTTTCAAAGGTGGATGTGTCTAATGCTTTGGTTAGCACATCTGCCAGCTGATCCTTAGTTGGAACATGGTGCAGAGAAATCAAACCTTTTTCATAGCAATCCCTCACAAAGTGATGTCTGATGTCGATGTGCTTGGTGGTTGAGTGGGAAACTGGATTTTTGATGATATTTTCTGCTGCCTGGCTATCCAACATGAGTGGTGTCTTTAAGGCAGTGATACCAAAATCCAGCAACTGATTTTGAAGCCAAAGCAGTTGGGCTGTACAGCTTGCAGCAGCTATATATTCTGCCTCAGCAGTGGATGTGGAAACAGCTGCTTGCTTTTTGCTTTGCCAAGACACTAAACAACTGCCTAGGAATTGGCACCCTCCTGAAGTGGACTTCCTTGTCTTGTCACATCCAACAAAGTCACTATCTGAGAAACCCGAAAGCTCAATTTTACCATCAGCTGGATACCAGATACCAAGTGTGGGAGCACCTTTTAGGTATCTGAATATCCTTTTTACATCAATAAGTTTTGACTTTCTAGGGGCTGATTGGGATCTTGCACAAACACATGTTGCAAACATGATGTCTGGCCTAGATGCAGTTAGGTACAATAAAGACCCAATCATGCTTCTATATAAAGTTTGATCAACCAAATCATCCTTCTCATCAGACATGACTACTTTATTGGTTGCAATGGGTGTACTACATGGCTTGCAATCATCCATCTCAAATTTCTTTAAAAGTTCTTTGGCATATTTGCCTTGATGGATAAAAGTGCCATTTTGCAGTTGCCTTACTTGGAGACCAAAAAAGCACTGGAGTTCACCCATTGCACTCATTTCAAACTCAGCTGTCATGAGTTGCCTAAACTCTTCACACATTTTATTACATGTGCTTCCAAAGATGATGTCATCCACATAAATCTGGACAATCATCAAATCCTTTCCTCTCCATTTTAGAAACAATGTTTTGTCTATCTTACCTCTTGTGAAACCAATGGAAATTAGAAAGGTGAAAAGAGTTTCATACCAGGCCCTTGGTGCTTGTTTCAGGCCATACAAAGCTTTATTCAGCTTGTAGACATGATTTGGATTAAATGGATCCTCAAAACCTGGAGGTTGACAAACATAAACCTCCTCTTGAATCTTACCATAGAGGAATGCACATTTAATATCCATTTGGTACACCTTGATGTTGTGGTTGACAGCAAAGGCCAGAAATAATCTGATAACTTCAAGTCTTGCTACAGGGGTAAATGTTTCATCATAGTCAATGCCCTCTTCTTGTCTGAAACCTTGAACCACAAGCCTGGCTTTATTCTTGACAACAATACCCCTTTCATCAGTTTTATTTTTGAAGACCCATTTTGTGCCAATAGGACTTACACCCTCTGGCATTGGAACAAGTTCCCAAACTTGTTGTCTTCTAAACTGTTGGAGCTCCTCTTGCATGGCCTCTACCCAGCTGTTGGAGAGATATAAAGCCAGCAAAAAGACAAATGTTTTGGGATTGACTTCTTGTGAGCACCCCTTCATTGATGTTGCCAATGATTTGATCTGGTGGATGAGATTTCAAGAAGATAAGATCTCCTTGGTATGGAACAATGGCATTGAGTGGGGAGGGCTGCAGATGTGGATCATCT
The DNA here is from genome assembly GCA_030545235.1 of Helianthus tuberosus. Taxonomy (NCBI): domain Eukaryota; kingdom Viridiplantae; phylum Streptophyta; class Magnoliopsida; order Asterales; family Asteraceae; genus Helianthus; species Helianthus tuberosus. Next base: position 118,471,938 of record CM060354.1, on the reverse strand, counting down.
AAGCTAACCACTGCTGGTGACTTTGATGATCCAGCAGTGGCTTCAAAAGGTGGTGGAATAGGAGGTAATGGTGTGGACACATGCTGGCTTTGATCCACTATTTGAGGACTTTTGTCAACAGTGTTTGATGATGTGGAAGCAGGGGTTAATGGGCTACTTTGTTCAACAACTATTGAGGTAGCAGTGGTTGAGCTTTGACAGTTGTTTTGAACATCTGTTGCTCTTCCCATTTGGACAGACTTTTGTTGAGGAATGATGATTTCATACCCATAGTCTGGTGATGAATCCTCTGATGGACCTGCACTGTTAGTCTTGACAGCAGTATTTTCAAAAGTGAATTTATCAAGATCAAACAAATCTTCAGGGTTTGCTGGGATTTTCATTGATGAAAGTTCATTGAACTTTACATTCAAAGTCTCTTCCACTGTTCTGGTCCTTGTGTTAAACACTTTGTAGGCCTTAGCAGTGGTTGAGTATCCCAGATGATAACCACAATCAATTTTTGCTGCAAACTTTGAGATAGAATCTTTTAAGTTTAAAATGAAGCATGGGCAGCCAAAAGCTTTGAAATATGAAATCAATGGCTTTATTTTATACAGTAGTTCATAGGTAGTCTTTTGATGCCTGGGGTTGATTAAAACTCTGTTTTGGACATAGCAAGCAGTGTTTACTGCCTCTGCCCAAAAAGTTAATGGCAAACCTGAATCAGCAAGCATGGTTCTGGCAGCCTCAATCAGAGTTCTGTTCTTTCTTTCAACAACCCCATTTTGTTTTGGTGTTCTTGGAATGCTGTATTGCCTCACAATTCCTTTTGACATACAGAAATAATCTAACTCCTTGTTCCTGAACTCTGTGACATTGTCACTTCTGAAGATTTTTACTGGAAGGTCAAACTGCTTTTCAACCTGTTTCACAAAGTCTTGCAGAATGCCTGCAGTCTCATCTTTTGAGTGTAAAAAGTAAGTCCATGTAAACCTAGAAAAGTCATCAACAATAACCAAACAATATCTCTTTTTCCTAAGACTCATGACGTTAACTGGGCCAAACAAATCCATATGAAGCATTTGCAAACATTTGGTTGTTTTGGACTCATCAATGGATTTGTAGGAGCTTTTATGTTGTTTTCCTTTTAGGCAGGAAACACAATGCTCAGGACAGGTGAACAGTTTTTGAGGTAAACCTCTTACTAAACCCTGTTTTGAAATGGCAGTGATTGTCTTGAGATTTGTGTGCCCCAATCTCCTGTGCCATAATTCTGTCTCTTTGTTTGATGCAGCTGAGAACAGAAAGGCATCAGTTATGGGGCTCTCTTTTGACATATCCACCACATAAACATTGCCACTTCTTTGAGCAACAAGTTTTGTTTTTCCAATTTTTATTATTGCTTCAATCTTTTCAACCATTTCTGGTCCAACAATCCTACAACACTCCTTTGTGAAGAATGATCCATACCCCTTATCACTCATTTGTGAAACACTCAGAAGGTTGAATTTTAGATTGTCTATCAGATTGACATTTTCAAATTTTACATTACCATACTGTACCAGACCCCAGAACTTTCCCTTTACTATTATTACCAAAGGATATATCACCCCCTCCATGAATTTTGAAATCTTTGAGAAGGGCTTTACATCATGTCATGTGCCTGGAGCCTCCACTATCTACATACCAAAGGCTATCTAAGCATGCAGAAGCTCCCTGCACATGAAGTAAAAGGATTAGTTCATTAAGGTCTCCAAATGGGGTCTCAACAGTGTCTAGGATGAGTTCAGATGGATGGACAGTGGTTAGGTCAGGGGTTTGGACAGTTTTAGAACTGTTTTTCTCAAACCACTGTTGGGGTTCTTGACCAATCACCTGCCGATAACCAAAAGGATGCCTGTTCACTCTTGGTTTAGATGGCCATTTGTAGGTCTCATAAACATGTGGAACCCTTTGGTATGGTGATTGTCCCTTGCCTCTTCTATATTGGTTGGCAGGGGGTGCACCAGTCACTTGAACATCTCTTTGGACAGATGTTTGATTTAACTGTTTTGTAACAGTTGTTTGAACTGGCACAAACAGTGGTTAATTCTTGGTGAATTTGACAGATGATGTTGATGGACTCAAGGATGTTTTAGCAGTGTACTCATTCTTTTTCACATCAAAGTTCTTGAGATACACACATTTTTTAGTTTTGTGGTTATTTTTACCACAGATGGTGCAGCTTTCAGCAGGTACAATGATACTTGTTTTGTTTAGATCATATGCTTTTAGATGAAAATAGTCTTTTGTTAGATGATTCCTCTTTTCACAAAAATCACAAAACAGGTTTTTGATCTTTTCTCTTTTCTTCCTTTTCTCAGACTCATTAGCAACAGAGTTTTGAACCACTGTTGGGATGTCTTTGATAGGAATGACCTTTGCTTTTCGAGCTGTGACACCATCAGTGGTTGTGAAATCCATGGGTTTGAAATTTTCAAGAATGTCACACCCATCAGACCATGTGGGTTTAAATTGGTATTTCTCAATTTCCTCAAAAGTTGAGGACCCCACAGATGATCTTTCCAGAGTGATTTTGTTACCAAGTTTTTCAGTAATTTTTACTTCTTGGCCATTCTTGTTGGTTGGTATTATTTCAGTTGAACCAGCTTGTTTGACAGCAATGTTTTTAAGATCATCATATTTTCTATAACCTATACCAAACTTAACATTGCTTTCAAGCTGTTTCTCAAGCATAACCTCATACCCTTTGCAAGATTCCACCCATCTTTCACAAGTGATCTGGGTGGATTCCAACTCCTTTTTGCAAACTTGGTATTTTTCTACCATATTTTGGAGTTGGTTCTTGGTTATGCTTTGCTCTTCTTTGAGACTGCTGATTTCTTTGTCTTTTTCAGCCATTTTGTTTTTAAGTTCTTTCAATGAATTTTCAAATTTGACTTCATTAGTTAAGACTTTATCCCTAAGGTTTTCATTTACCTCTTTAATGCTAGCAAATGCAATAATGCATTTGTCTGAACACAGTTTTTCAAGAACTTGAGGTGATACCTTAGCAGCAGCCATCATTGCACAATCACATTGATGATCACCTTCTTCATCAGCTCTAACTTCTTTCTCACCTGCTTTCTTCTCTTCCACTTCTTCTTTGTCTTCTTTTGACCAGGGGTCAGACAGTGGTTCAATCAGGGTTTCTGAATTTTCTCCCAGCAGTAGTTCACCAGCAACTGTAGTAACCACTGCTTCAGCCACTTCATCCACTGTTTCATCACTTAGCTGTTCACCTTCAGTTTCTACCCCTTCTGGTATTGACTCTAATGTCATCAAACAAAATTCATCATTAGAAGCATAGAGTGCAAAATTTTCATCACCAAGCTCATCAGGCATGCTGCTCCAGTCAACAAAGCCTTGGGTGAAAAAGCTTTGCTGATTTGGTTGTACCACTGTTGGAGCAGCTTGTTGAGGTGCAACAGGTTGCACTTGTGCCTGAGGGACAGGGGTTTGAACATACTGAATTTGTGGAACAGTGGTTTGAACATAATGCACAGGCACATGGGTTACAGCATAGTGAGCAGTGTTAACATGTGCTGCAGGGGTATATTGGTTATAGTGCACAGTGCTTTGATGTTGTGTTCTAGGGTTTGAGCTGGGACGAGTTATTATTGGACCAGTGGTTTGACTCCTGCATTCCCTAGCAAAATGACCTAGCCTATTGCACTTGTAACACTTCAGTTTTGATTTATCCAACCCCACTCTTAAATTCCCATGTAACCCTGGGAATTTTCTCCCTGTTCTTTTATAGAATTTGCTTGTTCTTACACTAAGCAAAGCCAATTGATGCAAAATGTCCATCTCCTCTAAGTCAGTGGGATCAAAGTGTTGCAAATCATTTAGTTCAAAACACAAGTTATCTGACATCTGGTTTTCACAATTTGCAGTAAAAGCATAATTCGCAGAGTAAGAATCAGAGTTGTTAAAATTTCCACCAGCAGTTATATTAATAAAATGATCAAAACTCTGATCCTTACTACTCCTACCAGATTCTTCCTGACCAAAAAGAGCTGTGCTGCCAAATGCATAGTCATCAGCAACTTTGCCAGACTCTTGCAACTTCTTTTTCTGGTTTAACTCCCTTTCATAGGTCAGGAGTCTACCATGAAGTTGGGTCAGGGTCAGATCTTTGAACTCAGCTGAATTTCTAGTTACAAAAGCAATTGTGTCCCATTTTTCAGGTAGTGATCTAAGAAACCTGCTATTTTGTGTTGAATTAGGAAATGTAACTTTAACAAGTCTTAGCTCACTAATGAGACAGCTAAATCGCTCAAACTGTTGGGTCAATGATTCACGCTTGATGTGACAAAAGGTTTCATACTGCTGATTCAGAATTTCCCTATTATTTTCAATAACTTCTTCCGTTCCCCCAAACTATTACTTCATTGCATCCCATAGCTCTTTGGCACTGTTACAATGTAACAACCCAACATAGATTTCATTGGGTAATGCAGATGCAATGATGCTAAATGCTTTGGCATCGAGTTCGAACTTTTGGAAATTAGTTTCAGTATAATTTTTAGGTTTTTTAGGTTCGAACTTCTTTGTATCCTCAACACTTGGCACCATGGGAACGTGTGGTCCAAAAACAACAGATCTCCAACATCCAGTATTCTGTTGAGCAAGGATGTGACCCATCCTTCTCTCCCAGATCTTGTATTCATTACGTTTAAGCATGGGTGGTTTGAAAAGAGAGCCAATGTTATTCTTATCATCTTGTGATTGTGACGTCATCCTGGTTGTTTTACAGGCACTGATTAATCAACTTTGATGGTGATTAAACCTTACACTGTTTTTCAACAAAACGAACAAACTATCAGTATCAACGATTGTGAGCTGAACTATTTATGTCAAAATGATTGTTAAATCAAATTTGACTGTCCGAGCTCTGATACCAATTGTTAGGATCTGAGTTTGGTTTTGATTGTGTTTTACGTTTGAATTAAGATGAACAATGAATGAGAAATGCAGCGGAATATAAATGGAAACAAATTTTCACAATCAAACAGGAGAATTGCTTTGAACACACATTTTCAACAATGAACCGAATGCTTAAATTTATTCCAAACACTGATTACACTTGCATGTATGTAACAAAACTCCCCCTCAGCCTGAGCTCACAATGATTTGTTCGTACTAGAAGAAAGATGGTGAAGAGCTAATAGAACAGTACAGGGTACTGTTCTATTTATAGGCACGGACAAATCACTATGGCATCTTTGCTGACGTCACCATGAAAGTGACATCTAACCTCCTAACAAACTCTAACCTCTGATCTATACAAGTACTGCTATGCTAACAACTGTTATTACAATTCATTACACAAAGACAAACTAAACTACTGCTGAATCCTTCCACTGATGTGATCCCAACAGTACTTGATATAACCCAGCAGTGCTTGACTCAAGGCAGTAGATTGAACAGCAGGGCTTTAGTCTTCATCAGTCTTTGACTTGATCAGCAGTTGTAGGTCAGCGGTTGTCTCGATCAGTAGATAGGAGGTCAGCAGATGTTGAAACCACTTTCAAGGGGAGAGACTTGAATATATAACATCTGCTTATTCTGGATCCACTGCTCTGATCCAGTTTTGGCTTTAATTATCTGTTCCTCTGATAGGGTTCAATCCCAACAATAATCATAATCAAATAAACATTACAAAATCAAGATCATCACAGCATTGATTCATAACAGTTATTTCTTTTGAGTTTAACAAATCATTGTTTCACCACCCCTTATCATGCATAATGTTGCCTATGGTGTTTATTAATTAACAATTACATGTCCAATGGTTACAAAGTTAACATAATGTTACTTATTGATCAATAATACATTCAATTCGGAAATCATCATAACCTACTTCATGCAAATCGGCCCATATATGAACATCATAATTGTCAACCATTCAAAATCACATATCATACTGACTGATTTAATCACACATTTGATTACACTTATATGATCTATAGCATCACGTTATGTCTTTTTAATACATACACATACACTTTTGTTAATCAAGATCACATATGACAATATCATTAATCATGAACTAAGAATTACGTAACATAAATCCACTCACCTAGAGCTCGACTAGACAAGATGTTGGCTGAATGGGATGTTGCGCCGTTGGGGGAGGGGGTGTCCACAGCCGTCGCCAAAACAAGTGAGAGAGGTAGGGTTTGTTATACTATGATTGAGAGATATACAAGGGGTCACGTACAACTCTAGGCATGGTGCCAAATACCTAAATGAGTGGGCCGATTATAGTAATTCTTTGGACTACAAGAACTGGGCCGCGTAAATCAACATATGCAAAGTTGGGCTCGGGTGATCAATATTGTGGGCCGATACAGTATGAGGTTCTAGAGTGTGAATGTGTGGCCCACTACATGTGCAGTCCAAAATGCCATTACGATATATAACGAGGTCATCCTACGTTTAAGTTTAACGGAGTTATAACTGGACAGAACATTTTAACACATTAGAGAGGAATAACGAGAAGCTAAGATCGCAAGATAAAACGTTACAAACCTTGAAAGTTCGGGTTGTCACACCGTGTATTACACCGGTTAAGTAAATAAAAAATCAAATAGTTAATAACGAAGATTTAACAATTATTAAACGATATTTTTAAGACGCTTTTCTGATATCCAAACAAAATTTTGTTTCATGTATGATCAAAACTTGTGATGTTTGTCGAGTTTATAAATATGAATTATATTAAATTTAAGAGTAAAATGCACGGATAGTCCTTGTGGTTTTGTAAAATAACACATGTAGTCCCCAACTTTTGTAAAATGCACGAAGAAGGCGTGTATCGATGAGGGAGTTGCAGGTGGTGAGGGTGGGGTGGGGTCACTTGAGTTAACTTTATCTTTTAATATTTTAATACAATAAGGGCATTAAGGTCATTTCACACCCACTTTATTGAGAAAACTATCCCCCATCCACTCCAGGGACTATCCGAGTAACAAACTGTCAAACCATATGGAGCACCGCTGTAATTTACAAAAGTTGGGGACTATAGGTGTTATTTTACAAAACCACAGGGACTATCCGTGCATTTTCCTCTAAATTTAATAATTTAAATTAAATAACAATTATCTACAATTAAGGAATTAAGATATAATTTCTAACCTAGTAATTAATATAAATAAATTACAAGATATTTTATGGAACTTTTATCCGTAATTTCTTAAATGTTTGAAACATATTAAATTTAATAATAATTATATACAATTAATGATGGTCTAGAATAATGACAAGTGTCCATTCATTAGTTTCTTTTATTATATAGTACTAGCGGTAAGACCCGTGTGCAAACACGGGTCGTTTCTCAGAAAACCATGCATACCATATTTTATTAACTTTAGATCCAAGCCAATTCTTGCAATAAGAATGAGAATTATACAGTACTTGTAATTCAAATAAAGTTAAAACCAATTTTTGCAAATAAAGTTGACCAATTCCATTGATGATTGCTTAAAGTCAAACCACTGTTTTCAAAAAGTCTGTTTAACCAAAGTGAAACCACTGTTTGCAAAACTATGATTCTTAGTTGTTCAAAAGTCTGTCTTGACCAAAGTCTGTTTGACCAAAGTCAAACCACTGTTTGAAAAAAAGCAACCATTTTTTGTCCACAAAATAGTGTTTTAAGCCAACAGTGGTTTCAAACATCTGTTTTCATCCATCTGTTGACCAAAGTCAACAGATGCATCAACCACTGTATCAACAACAATGGTTTTCAACAGATGCATCAACCACTGTATCAAGTGATTTGGAGAATGAAACGGAATTGCAGCAGCACGTGGCAGTGGTTTATCCACCGGTTTACCGGCCAGAACTGAACATTAGTTAATAAACATTATTCACTTGCCACAAAGATTTGACAGTGATATCTTAAGAATACCATTTCCACCACTGCTTCCCATACGGGTGGGTTTTAGAAAACGATGCATACCCATTTTATTAAATGACAAATGACTATACATCACTTACATAAGCCATTTTGTATCAAAATATGAAAAGATTTCTTAACAATAAAGGGATTAGAGTTTCTCAATAATACAATGTCGACAATAATCACATGATAAAATACAATTATTACAATGCAAATCGTGGTTGGACCAAGCCGAGGATAAAGAATGTACAATTAGTCGATACGTTCATTTTTATACCCAGATATATAGATGTGAAATGATCATGTGGTTGGACCAAGCCGAAGAGACAAATCTTGACCCTTTAAAGTCTCATCATTGTTTCTAATCTGATCACTGCTTCTGATCAGGCTTGACAGCTTCCATGATTTCCGCCAATTCCACTTAAACTGTATCAACCATTCGTCATGATTTCACTTCCACAGGGGGATTTTTCCTATTTGTTCACCAAGTGGTGACTTTTTCATGGACACATGCGCCATTGGTATCATCTGAACCATCCAATCTAACCAACAATCATCAATATAAAATTAACGGCTTTAAAATCCATTCTTGTGATTTGAGGAAAGAAAGGCTCACCTTTTGCTGTAAATCTCACCAGACTGATCCAACCAGTCAACTGCACTGTCTTATTCAACAAAGATTCGCGACGTGTATTGTCGATTCCATCTAATAGTAAAAATAACACAATGTAAATTTGATATGGAAAACCTAACTAGTCATACAAAAATTGCATTCGACATCAAAGAACACAATGTAAAATACGAAGATTTGACAGTGATATATTAAGAATACCTTTTCCACCACTGCTTCCAACAACCATGTGATAGCCTCCAGCTCCATAGAACTCTATAGCAGCAACCTCCGAAATAATAAAAGAGTAAACCACTCTTTTAGTGGTTCAAAAGTCTGTTTGACCAAAGTCAAACCACCGTTTTAACCCAACAGTGGTTTCAAACATCTGTTTTCTCCACAAAACACTGTTTTAACGCAACAGTGGTTTCAAACCACCTTTTTACCCAACAGTGATTTTAACCACTATTTTCTCCACAAAACACTGATTTAACCCAATAGTGGTTTCAAGCATCTGTTTTCATCCATCTGTTGACCCAACAGTGGTTTCAAAACACTGTTTTAACCTAACAGTGGTTTCAAACACTGCTTTAACCTAAAAGTGGTTTCAAAACACTATTTTAACCCAAAACAATGGTTTCACTTTTTCTCCAAAAAAACACTGTTTTAACCGAACAATGGTTTCAAACATTTGTTGACCAAAGTCAACAGATGTATCAACCATTGTTTTATTTTCTAACATCTGTTCACAACAAATATAATTAACATGTAATCCGCATAAAGGTTAAAAATAGCAAGTAATTAGCAAAAACCCTAATCGAGAATATCAACAGAGTACATACACAAAAGAATCATGAAGTGAACAAATTACCTCATCTTCTTCTTCCAAAAGATCATACAACCCAACACCATGTAACCGATCGCTTTTGTCAATCCAACAACACTGTTTCACCAGATAAAATTACAAAAAAACAGGTCACAAAATGCTTTTCCCATTATCCGATCAAATACAAATAGAACTTAACACTGGAAAACCTTAGCAGTCGTTGCAACAGTAATAATATATATTTATCTATTTTACAAGTTTTTTATTCGTCTTTCATAACACATGTTTTCCAAACTCTTTTATAAATAAAAAACAAAAAAACCAATTTAATCAACAAAAAGTAATAGTAAAACACGTACTGGACTTACCGCTAGCTTTGGACCTCTAGCAGCCTAGTCTTGTGAGCTTCGACTTCCATATTCAACTCCAGCCAAAACGATAGTGTGGAGTCCAACTTCTTTGCAGGACCAGAACTGAAACCCTAGCTATCATTATTATCATAACCGCCACCACCTCCACCGTTCTCAGAAAGACAAATAAAATAAATGTACTTCTTGAATTTAACGTTCAAATTTAATCCTTTTGTAAGAAGTGGCAGTATATCTATTGTAGTAGGTATAGCCTTTACATTCTACAAAAAGGACCAAAACCAATAAAAATACAAATGAAGAGAAATATTGCGGTTTCTTCAGTTATTAGTTTTTTTATCTGGTTTAGAAACATGTAATAAAAACACATGTGTGATTACCTCATGGTGATTGAGTGGAGCAATTAGACTGTCAGCCACAAGTGTTAGCAATTGCGTCTCTGATATAAGAGTTACGTCTGTGCTCAGACCCAATTTGTTTCTCAGCAACAGGATGTTGCCTAACATAGATTGCGAAATACAATTAATAACATGAAGCTTTTATCGCTATGTTCAACCAGTAACATGAAGCTTTTATATCTATATTCATAAAACTGATTGATCAGTAACATAATACATTTAACTTCATTATCAGACCGCAACTAAAATACTGCATAAATCATAATATTTCACAATCAGTCTCAAGAAACTTAAAATTCATATTACAGCTAAATCAATAATCATCTTCGCCTAAAACCGAATTAACCGCGATTTAATAGCAATTCAGTAACAATTAGCAAGTGAAATCAACCGATCAAATCGATCACTTCCAAATTATCATCGAAACTCAACTGATACGAAACCCTAGAAAAAACACTAAACTGAGTGTTAGAACATTACAAACAGCTAGAAAAGGACGCGATCTGTTTCTTCTCTGAATTATGATCGGAGTACGTCTTCTGAAGAACTCGATTGATTCCGTTCGATAAATCTCTACATCAAGCTTTGCAGCATCCACCTGATTAACTCTGGATATCACAATCGGAATTCCAGCCTGCAAAGAATTTAAAAAATGTTATACGTTGTTACATACTATGCATCGGATAACGATTCCCCTCTCTTTTCGTATATAGCTGAATCATGAATAACTTAGCATTTGACAACATAAATTAAATGAACATGATGAATATAGTATTGGACTGCTTACATTAAAAGTAGATTTACATTGTAGACCATTAGTGTTTGGATGAAGATACGTGTTTATGCTTATCTGCTTATTTTAGGCTGAAAGAAGTTTTCGCTAAGCACTTCGCATCAGGCTTATTTCAAACTGATTACTGTTGGTGGATTTAAAAAGCACAAGTTTATCTTTAGCTTGAACTAACTTGCTTTCAGTCTGCTGATTATCTGATTCTCACTTTAAGTTGCAACAATCATTTTGAAACTGCACAACCAAACTCGATACTGACACGATTACAAGTGAAAACGCAAACTCTCTCCTGGATAGATGGAGTTATAATGTTGGATTTTATGTGGTTGAGTGAACATCATGTTGTATCCGGTAGGTAACTTAGCATATAACTACTTAGTTAGTTCAACAGGAGATGCCTAATTACAACATTTTCAAATGACAGTTTGTCAATCTAGATAGTCTTATTAGAAACTCCAGTCTCCTTAGCCTAAAACTACAGTGTGAACACAAATAACTACTTATTTAGTTCAGCAGAATATTCCTACCTACAACAGTTTCAAATGACAGTTTGCTAATCTAGCCGATTCATTTAGAAACTCCAATCCCCATAGCCTAAAACTACAGTTTGAGCACAAATAACTACTTATTTAGCTCAACAGGAGATTCCTAATTACAACAGTTTCAAATGACACTTTGTTAATCTGGAGAGTTCATTTAGTCATTTAGAAACTCTAATCTCCATAGGTCTAGAACTACTCATTTAGCTCAACAGAATATTCTTGATTACAATAGTTTCAAATGACAGTTTGCTAATCTGGTTTGGACCTCCAATCACCATGGCCTAAAACTACAATCTGAGCAAGTACACATGAAATCTCAAACTAACACTACCGTAATCCAGATTTCAAATGCGAAAAGTCACAGAACAGTAACACTTATTATATCATTTCCTAGTTACAAAAATTTGCTAGTCTGACGAGTTCATTTAGGAACTCCAATGAATCTCCATAGCCTAAAACTACAATTTAAGCAAGTACACATGAAATCTAAAAGTTCAACTTTGGGATTACTAACATGGTTAAACTTGGCCTATGTTCTAACTTCTAACCAGTTTTATCCAATGAGTTGTGCACACGAATGTTTAGAAGCAACATATCCCAAAAGAAGATGACATGATGAAAAAAAGAAATAAAATCATTTTTAGATGTTAATCATCAGATATCTAGTTGGAAGCTTACATTATCGACAAACTTATCAAACCGACTCTTGATTTACCGCCAACATGTGATATCTCATGTGATCAGTACCATTTAACCTTACACAACATAAGATCTGCTCTGGCAATTCCTCTGCTTTGTTACCCTGATTCAGAGTAAAAAAAGTCCCCGGTTTTATACATTGAACTGTAGAAACATGAAAAAAGGCGTAATCATGGACAATAACTTACCTGAATTGTGAGGCTGACATCCAAAATGCTGTTCTTTAGTTGATCTTGGAATGCTTCAAACCCTTTCCTGGAGATGTAACTAAATCAATACAAAAATTATACACTTACAGTGCCGCCGGTGGATGCTGTTGTTGTTGTAATAAACCCTAACTGATGCTCATAGCGTGTGTAAAGGTAGATTGAAGAAGATAGAGAGAGACAAATTCTGAATCGAATTGAAATGGAATCGAAGATTAGATGAATTTATAAATCAATACCTAGATGAATTTATAAATCATGTTGAATTGAATTGAATTGAATTACCTGATGAATTTATAAATCATGCTGCATCTTCTTCTTTGTCTACTGAAAGTGAAGAATGGAGAGAGAGTAGAGAGAGAGATTGAAATGGGTTTTTGAATTTTGAAGCTTTGAGAAATTATAAATAAGTTTTTATACTATGATTTGAATTTTGAATATGGAGCCAGAATTTTGAATCGTCAGAGGTTTTGAATTTTGAATTTTGAATCGTCAGAGGTTTTAGCAGTGGTTTGAATTTATAACATAGGTTTGAATTTTGGAGATAGGCAGTGGTTTGATGGCAAACCATTGGAATTTGAATGTGGGCCAACTTTGAATTTTAAAGTCTTTTAATATTAGGCTTTATGATGTAAAAATGACATAAGAAAAGCCTTGTTGGACAGTCTCTCTAGCTGACACATCAGCTTTTCTTATGTCATTGGGATTTCTCCTTTTATAGAAAATATAGATAGATATAGATTTGATTAGGATTGAAATATGACGAAGTTTTCTTATTTATTTTTGCTAATAAATGATTGTATGGTTTTTATTTTTAAAGGATTCTTTTAATGCTAATAAATGATTGTATGGTTTTTATTTTTTAAAGGATTCTTTTAAAAATATAAAAAGTATGCTAATTTTTTTTTTGTATTAAGATTATAATACTATGCTTAACCAAGGTTTGGATATAAGAAGTTATATTGACCCTTCGATTAAAAACTTCTTGTTCCGCCACTAAATGAAAGGTATAAACAAGATTAAATGACACATTTGTTAAGATATAAAATAAGAGTCGAGAAAAAAAAACAAAACTAAACCAAGTGGTGGAATGGAATAGAATATTGCAACAGAACAAAAAGAAAATTTTTTATGTTGATCAACATAGTGGAATCACCTATTACAGATGACATTAGAGTGAATTTCAAGAATTGTCCTTTATCTTTATACCAACTTTCAGGCGCTGTCCTTTATGTTTAAAATTGACGAGTTTTGTACTTTATGTTTTCAAATCATACACGTTTTTTCCTTTAGGTCTAACCCAGTTAGGTTTTCAGTTAAATTTGGTCATATGCTTTGCACATGAGGGCATTTTTGTTAATTCATTATTGCAGTGACTAATTGTGTAGATAACTAGTTGGATGCCCCGCCCACGTTGCGGGGCGTTAAGTCGAATATTTCTTAGTTTCAAAACATGTATGCATGCATTTTAGTTACTTGCACATATTACTTATAACACGGTTTCAACAAAAAATACATCGAGTCAACCAATTAAACCAAAACACTACCATAGTTTTGCTAAAAAAAAAAGAAAACTAAAATGATGGCAAGTCTATAATTTTGAGCTGGGGCAACATAGTAATTTGTCAGAACCAGTAAGTGAGTTCTAGACACCTGTTTGACACAAAAGTTAAATTGAGCCAAGCAAGTAAAATAAAAACTACTATAGTTCTGCAAAAAAAAACAAAAAAACAAAAAAACAAAAACAAAAATACAATGGCAAGACTACAAATTTTAGCTGGGGCAAACTCGTAATTTTTTAAATGAGGGCAAACTCATAGTTTTAAACTAAGGGCTAATTCGTAATTTTAAGCTGGGGGAGGGGGGCAAAACCATAATTTTGAACTGGGGCAAAATCACAATTTTAACCTACAGACAAAATCGTAATTTTTAGCTGGGGGCAAAAGCATAATTTTATTTTGAACTGAGGGCAAAAGCGTAATTTTAAACTCAGGGCGAAATCGTAATTTTAGAAAAAAAGGGCAAAATCATATTTTTGAACTTAGGGCAAAATCGTAAATTTGAGGTAGTGAAAAAGAACTAAAACGATGGCAAGGCTACAAATTTTAACCGGGGAAAAATCGTAACTTTTTAAATGAGGGCAAACTCATAATTATAAACTAAGGGAAAATTCGTAATTTTAAGCTGGGGGCAAAACCATAATTTTATTTTGAACAGGGCAAAATCATAGTTTTGAACTAAAGACAAAATGGTAATTTTGAGCTGGGGGCAAAAACATAATTTTATTTTGAACTGGGGGCAAGACCGTAATTTTAAACTAGGATAAAATCATAAATTGGTTAGACTAATGGGGTTGTCTATTGAATTTGTTTGGTCATACACATACATGCATCAAAACAACTCAACCACATATACTTTTGATAATGGTTAATTATAATATTAATAAAATTAAGAATGAAAAATAAAAAATAAAAAGGTGGCAGTCGCCTTTTTCCACAAACAACATTGTGGAACTATTGCCGCCATGTTATTTGTATATGTAGGTAATATACTTTAAGGGTTAGGATATAATAGGAAGTTTATTTAGGTAGGAAAACTAGGAAGTAATGTTGACCATTTATTTATTTAATCAAGGACTAAAATTAAATGAGTGAAATTGAAGGAAAAAAGGAGGCGCGTGAGTTTGTCTATGGGCAGTATAGTCAATCCAAGGCAATAGTTTCTCTCTCCTATAATTCCCCTCCATTTTTTAAACGTTACTAACTCTGTCATACGACATTATTTTTTTTATAAAAATTGCACAAAAATGAGCATTTTTTATCTTTAAAACGAGTATATTATTACTATATTTTCGAAAAAAAATTCGAAAACTCAGTTGCGTAAAACGCAATGGAAAAAAACCCAGTTGCGTAAAACACAATGGAAAAAAAAACCCTAATAAATGACATTTTTCTAAAACGCAATGCACAAAAAACACAAAGAAATGTCTTATTTGTAAAACGCAATGGCAAGAAAACACAAAGAAATGTCTTATTTATAAAACGCAATAGCATAAAAACACAAAAGAAAGTGTACTTTCTAAAACGCAATGGACTGAAAACACATAAAAATGTGTTTTACCTAAAACGCAATGCACCAAAAATACAAAGAAACGTCTTATTTCTAAAACGCAATGGCTAGAAAATACTTAAAAATGTCTGTTTTCTAAAACGCAATGGCCAGAAAACACAAAGAAATATCTTATTTCTAAAACGCAATAGCCTAAAAACACAAAAGAAAGTGTACTTTTTAAAACGCAATGGACTGAAAACAAATAAAAATGTGTTTTACCTAAAACGCAATGGCCAAAAAACACTTAAAAATGCCTTTATTCTAAAATGCAATGGACTGAAAACACATAAAAATGTGTTCTACCTAAAACGCAATGGACTAAAAACACTTCAAAAATGTGTTTTTCTAAAACGCAATGGCCAGAAAACACATAAAACTGTCTTATTTCTAAAACGCAATGACCTAAAAACAGAAAAAAGTGTTCTCTCTAAAACGCAATGGACTGAAAACACATAAAAATGTGTTTTTACCTAAAACGCAATGACTAAAAACACTTCAAAAATTGTCTACGAAAATGAGCCAATTTCCAGAAAATTAAATTTTCTGATGCAGCTCGACCCCAGCCAGGGGCTCTGCCCCTTGGACCTCACCAGGGGCTGCCACCCCTTGGACCCTGCTCCCAGGGGCGCTGCCCCCGGACCCTCGCCAAGATCGTAAAACGCAATGATTCAATTCAAAACCTAGATCGTAAAAATGCAATTCAAGAATTTCTTACATGGATCGAAGCCGATTTCTTCAACGATTGACGAAATTTGAATGATAGAAACACTTATCAGCGATCAAATCGAACGGATCGAGTGATTCGCTTCAAAATCACGGGAAAAAAATGAGATATTGTATGAAGTTAAGCTGGGTTTCTTCAAAAAAGTTGGGTGTTTGAATTATTGATTGGTGACGAAAATCGCACTATAATGTAGTAATTATTGAGATAGAAAGTGAAGAAAAGGTTGAAGATGGTGGGTTTTGAAAATGGTGGGTTTTGAAGTTACTGGGGGAGAAGAATGAAGAAGATTGGATACCATTGACTAAAATACCCTTCCTCTTTATTTTAAATTTTGCTACATGTCATAACCCTATTGCTTTCTATCCTTCCTAGCCAAAATCAACTTCCTATTTGATCCTCTCCCTATACTTTAAAAAACAAACAAAGATTTCGTATTTCTCACATGTGCAGTAAAGCTCTCTCTCCATCTTTCTGATTTCTCACATCTCTTTCTTTTTCTCCCACACCACCACCATTATCCACCCCACACCACCACCACCACCACCACCACCACCCATCCCAAGTATAACCACCACCCAATGCTCTCCACCTTCCAAACAACCCCCACCCAGCGCAGCACTCCAACCACCACCCAGTCGATGGTGGTGAGATAGCGATTGGGGGTTTTCAGACCAAATCATCATCGCGACTACAAGTAACGAGGGTGAATCGTTCAAAGAAGGTGAGGTGTGATTACCAGCGATTGGAGGTTTTCAGACCAAAGAAAGATTTGACAAACAAAAACGAAGGTGAGATGATTATCGGCGGTAGCGGCGATTGTTTCTGACTCCGGCTCAAATATTGCAAACGCGGTGGCTATCAATCGGGTATTTCGCTACGGCTATGGAGAGAAAGATGTATGTAGCGACACTTTAGGTTTCAATGGGTTCATATCTGATCTATTTGAAATGAAATCGTTGATTCTTCTACGGCCGGTTACAAATGAAATGGAGAAGCTTTGCCAATTAATTGTCAAAAACTGTAGGTTTCAGTTGATGATGTTTATTGAAAGCTCAGGTTTGTTCTACTTTTGTTTTTGTTAGTTACCGGTAGGCCAATTAAAGTGAGTTTAGACTATAATAATCAAGTATCATTGTTTAATTTTAAATCACTTACAGCTCCATAAATGTTTTTATTTCACTAAATCATTATGATTAATACATTTATTATTTGATGGTGTTTGAAGGTGGTGGCTGGAGGTGGTTGTTGGTTGTGCAGTGGGTTTTCACAACGGTGTAGTGATGGTCGGAGGTGGTTGAGGATGCTGGCCGGAGGTGGTTGTTGGTTGTATAGTAGTGGCTAGAGGTGGTTGTTGGTGGTGGCTGAGGAGAGGTAGAGAGAGCTAGAGAGAGGAGGGTTGTTTCTTTATATATAAATCTATAATACTATATTAAGAGAACTGGATTTTCTACCATTTTCGTAATTTTGCCTAGGTACAAATCATGTAGCACCATGTACAAATGAAGCAAACCATTTTAGAGGGGGGGAAACTTGGACATTGTCCAAAGTTTTAAGACACTTTGAGGGAAATTTAGACATTTGATCCTTGGAATCCATGCACATTTATGTCTTCCATTAATTGAATTAAATTAAGAATTAAATAAAAGTTTTAAAAATGACACTAATTATCTTCATAAATTAATTATAAGGAACTCTTAAGTTCTTGTAAATAATGCATGAAGTGTTCCTATACAAACATTAGTGACCGTCCAGCCATTAATTTCCATCATTGAGAACTTGAAATGATCCTTTCTACTTTGTTATGAAAACAATGCATATTCCACTGAATCGCCCTCCATAATGATTGTAACCGACGGACCAATGAATTGCCTTGAATGCCATGATTGATCATAAATTACAAATTCTAGAGTTGGCACACCCGTCTTGTATATAAATGTCACTCTTGATTCCTATACTCATGAATGCCTAATTCTCCCTCTCTCTCACGGCCTTCTCTGTCACATCATGTTGTTCGGCCACCGGTGGCGAACATGAAACTAACCAAAGCCCATGGCTTTCCAAATTAAATGTATCTCCATCACCGCCGACTTAGCATCCGTGATTGCGGCCCTTGTGATATATTGAAGGCAACAATTCCGGTTTCCAATTGCCTGCTCATTCTACACATGCCACCATCCTATCAGTCTCTACTGACGATCTCCCACCGCGAACCTATTGTACTACCACCATGATAAGAGACGTGAGAGGATCAGTATAGTTGTCGTCCCCGATCATACCTTCGTCGTTCATCATAATCAGCCAGAACAGAGACGCTATTTGGTTTACCTTTTATATAAATGGAATTACTCCACCATCTCGGGCTTCAGCTCTGGTTTGTTCAGATATTTCCAACCAGATGATCTGGTCTTCAAAATGAAGCATCACGTTGCATCTTAATGTTTTTTTTACTTCAGTTTTAAGTAGTTGCAAATGTTTAACTACTTTCATGCAATACGTGGTCATGTTTTTTTATTGCATGGGAATAAGTCAAATAGTGGATCAAAGAAATTAGTGGGTAGTTATATTCTTTTGATTTTTATGTACGTCTTTCTTTTGAGGTTATGAAAAACAAACCAGAAAATTGTGCCATCCTTTTTCTCTTTTCTTTTCTTTCATTTGCCAGTGCACTTATGATTGGTTTTGAATTTTAATACTATCATGAAACATGCAATCATCTCAGTTTCCCTTTTATTTATCTTGGATCGTATGGGTTTTGACTCTTGTGCTTCTTTTCATAATTAAAAGATACGCACACCACCTTATATATATTGTATATTATCAAAGTCTAACTTTAAGGTTATTTTTATAATATATAGTTAATCTCATAAATCTAAATTTTAGCAAATGAATTCCATGAAATTGATTTAATTAATCGGTGAGCTTTTATATTCATGAGACATAGATTTTGATCCCTATTTAGATGAATAAAAATATATGGATCACAAAGAGAAGTTTTTCTTAGCCCAAATTTCATGATATAGGCAAAGGTAGTGAGAAGATCATTGGGTTCCCCACTATTAAGTTAGAAGTAAATGGTTATGGAAATGAAATAATTAATAAAAGAAAAATTTTTATTTTCATCCCAGGATATTGAAACAAATAAAAGTCAATGAATTAAATGGCTTTTATATCTAATTTAGTTGAAAAATAATATGGTTTTAATTAATCTTCTAATCCATTAAGGTGATTTGTTTTTATTTCAACCCATGATCAAGACACTAATGTTTTTATTTAATCCATTAAGGTTTAACTATTTCATTGGATAAATTGAGGTTTGTATTTAAAATGGATCAAGGCTGATTAAATGGCAATGATGCCTATGGAATTACAAAAGAATTTGGTGACAGGTTAAGTTTTGTAAGTAGCAAACTTTATGCTCTAACGTCAACGTTTGTTATAGATTTCATAATTAAATATGATATCAATTGAGACACCCGCCGCAACGGTCGGGCATTCCCACTAGTATATATACACACATATTATATTATATATTATATTATTTTTTAAATTTGTTTTAATTATTAACTTATTTTTTAAGTAATTGGTAAAAAGACCAAATTACCCTTGTGTAATCAGATTTAATAGAAAAAATTAACTGAGTTTGGCTTAAAGGACAAAACGTGTATGATTTGAAAACATAAAGTACAAAACTCGTCAATTTTGAACATAACAGACAACTCCTGAAAATGTGTATAAAGATAAAGGACAATCCTTGAAATTCAGTCGTGATTATTATGTGCTTTAGGGTTGTATGAGTTGTATGATCTTGTTGATCTTGTTTAAAGTAGGTTATTTACATGGATGATCTTCCATGATTAAGAACAAAAATGAAGATTTAAACATTTTGATGTTTAAATCTAACCAAGATCATCAATACTAAGATCCATGAACTTTACTACAATCTAAAAACAAGTTACAACATGTATGTGATTTTTGTAGAAATTAAAGGCCATGATTTTTACTAAGATTATGTTAAAAAGGGTGGTCTTAACAAGTTGTTTAAAAGAAAGAAGAACATGGAAGTTCTTAAGAAAAAATATGTTTTTTTTAGGATCTTGTTAATATAATCTAAAAATGACACCATATATTTTTTAAAAGGGTGCTTAAAAATATACAAAAAGTTCATGAAATAAGGATATTATTAGTAGGAGTCTTCATGCAAAGTTGATGGAATGAAACTTGGTTTGGATGTATCATGATAAAGGGTGCTAAACATGCTTAAAAATTCGTTTTAAAACGTGGGGAAAACGCCATAGTTTAGGGAAAACTATGGCGAAATTTTTCTAAATATGAATCGCGATTAAAAAGAGATTAACGGGGTGATTAACATGGTTAATCATGATTAGTAAAGTTTATTGTGATTAACGACCCTAATCATGATTATACAAACCCTAATGACGATGGTTAAGTCTTAACCATCCAAGAGTTTATATAAACTCAAAAAGATATTTTTATAATATAAAAGTGGGTAAAGTTTATAAATAAAAAAATAAATATAATTTTTGAAAAATTATATATACATATGCTAAATACTCTATTGGTGTATACTACTTGTATAATGTGTGTATGTATTAGTAGTAGGAGGAATACATACAAAAAATAATACATACAATACTTGCAAAATATACACTTACACCACGATGAAAACCTCACGAATATTCATGAATATAACAACGGCCGCGAACCTTCACGATTACTAAAAATATACACTTGTGTGATACCAAAACTCAAGGTTACTACGACGGACATCGGACGACACCTTATGCTTTATCGACGAAATGGACGTGTCGACACCTCGAAAGGTTACTACGACGCTCGACAATTTCGACATAAAAACTATATATATTAACCGGTCATTACCACAAGTCTAAAAATGAAATATTTTAGACACTTCATATATATTAACGACAACGGAAACCAGAAAGTTTAACAATGAAATAACACTAAGTATAATTATAAAAGTTTACTTGTATGTTACTTAATACTTAGTGAAATATTACAAAATTCAAGAACATTAAAATTGGGCCAACTTATATAATATTGGGCTAAAACAATTAATGTTGGGTTAAAATAACATAAATATTGGGCTAGGCCCAATACCTTGAACACATGGGCAAAGGCCCATTCCATAAACACTAAATAAGCCCACTTATAATAACTAAAAATGGGCAAGGCCCAAATACAATAATAACATGGGTTAGGCCCAATAACTTAAGAATGTGGGCTAGGCCCAATGATAAAATGTGTGAACTAAGCCCAATAACACAAATGGTGGGCTAAGGCCCAATGAAAAATACATGTATATTTTTATAAAAATATACTGTAAAATACATTACAAATACGGTATACCTACACGTATAAATACGGTATACCATACGTATAAATACGGTATACCACATGTATAAATACGGTATACCTACACGTATAAATACGGTATACGTATACATATAAAATACGCAAATACATAGCGATGTACTCATATACACTTGTTGAAGCGTACACTCACAAGGGATACAGTGCACGTACATTAACGTATATACAATGTTAAAAATAAATATTTTTAACAACTATATCTTGAGAAGATATACATATACATATATATTTGTGAAACAAATATATATCTAAAACAAACCGATCATACATATACATGTGAACGACGTTCACCGAACTTAAAAATATATATTTTTCAAGAATATATATTTCACACAACAAACTTGCGTCGTGCGCGGCACAAAGACGCAATTGGACTCGGTCCACTTACACTTGTACGAGACACAAGGCTTATACGGGCTAGACCCACATATACTCGTGCGAAGCACGGATACTTACAAAGGGTGATGATCGTTCTAACACATTATGAACTCAGGAAGTATATATATATATATATATATATATACATTAAACGAACCTACGAAACAAGTGCCAACATATCTAAAATACACAAGTGTTCCAAAAACAAAACGTATACAATAACGTTCAAGATGAACAACGAGTACAAGGTCTAGAAGAGACCGATGTGTCTAATGAATTAGAACCCTTGTAGGTTAACTCACGCTTACGGAACACAGTTGCTAGAACTTATTGCTGGACGCAATACTGTGAGTTCATGTCCCCCTTTTCTTTGTAATGTTTCGGTTTTACAACTCTCGGGGGGAAATACATGTTACTTTGGTATGGTTAAGCTACGGAATGAATTAGTAGATCACGTGCGAATAGGCTGATACTTAAAGCACCATTAATCTTGTTTAAGACCAAGGAACAAAGTGGGTAGATCAATCGGGTATAGGGCGAGCCCCACTCATGGGTCCTTGTGTGGCCACATGGAGTTTCCTTTGTTACCCTCGCCGGGTGGACCGGTACTAAATCGCTTACGGGTTGGTGGCTTCCTATGTCGGCACACATATTAATGTCCTAGCTACACATTAATGATCAACATGTTCATTGACGGCATACCAAATTTCGGTACTTGAACTTTCAAATGTTTTAAAGATTCCTTTAATGCTTACGAACTTAAAACACATGAACTCGCTCAACATTTATTGATGTTTTTAAACTTACATGTATTTCAGATAACTAAGTGGATCTTGGTGCAACGAATTATGAAGTTTCAAGTTTATTATGAAGACGATGTCATCCGTATTTTGGAGGGTTTGATCTATATATCCCGTATTCGAACGGGACATAGGATGCAAAACCTCGTTATTTCAAAAACTTTATTTTGAACAAGTCTTGTTTGTAAAATTTATAAACTTATGTCGTCTTTTGCTACAAAACAACTTATGACTTGTATCTTTACATTATAGAATGGATGAACATCGTGTATGTTTTATATCATAGAGTTTGTTTACTTACATCATATGCTGTGGAAACCGATCAAGTCACACTACGCGCATCCACCTTTGACACGGGTGTGACATTAGAAGGGAGGACTGGTTAATTCTATGTCTCGTTCAGTGTATAGATCCTGCGAGAACCTGGTGCAAGTTTAGTACTACTCCATGGATTGGTCGGGATTGATTGGCCCGACTGAGAGTAAGAAAGCGTTTGCACCCCTTATTCATAAACTACTATTAAAACTTTAAACCAACCCCGCGAGGACTGTATCCCTGCTGACTCAGACCAATGGGTTGAGGGTGATCGCCGCTTCGTAAGGGGGGTCCACCACATTTTGCATTAATAACTTACTTAATTATCTTTCAATATTCCGACCTAGTGGGATTGTATCCTTGCTGACTCAAACCACTAGGTTGAGGGTAACGTCGCCTCCAAAAGAGGGGCCTACTACTATAACTAAGACAATCTCTTAAAATGCTCAAAGTGCGGAAATCATCAAAAGGGTACATGAAAGATAAGTCAGATCCAAGTGATACTTTCTTGTGTATCATTTTTATTTTCTGTTTTTATCTTTTTTTTAGCTAAAAAATCTTTTCTAAAAAGTTTGGTTCGATTAGACGTTGACGATAAGCCGGTACTAAAAGCTCTTGTGTCCTTGGACGACCTTGGTATCTTGGCATCACTATACTATGTCCGCGATGGGTGCACTTGCCCTAACGTGTGTAGAGTGATAGTAAAATATCGTGTTTTATAAATTTAAAACTTGAAAATAGGCGAGTTAAAAAAGAGCTAAAAATATAACTATAAATATACTCACACCATCACAATTCAATAGCATATGTTCGGACTATTGAACACCTTCCCCTTAAGCAACGCGTCTGTGCTTAGGATACGATTCAGAAGGGTTCTCCAACCAAAAGTATTTACCTTCAATGACAACCAAGAATTCCATGAGATCAAGCTCTTCACCGGCATAGGGGGCAACCTGGTGGATCAATTTCTTCACAGACACCACCGAAAAGGAACCCGTGCTATCCCCCGTCATTTATCCTCACTAGCTTTATAAGAATAGGATTGTAAGCTAAACACAAGAGAACTCGGCTCATTCAACACAATCCCCCCCCCCATCCCAAAAAAAAAACTCGACTTTTAAGTACAATCATTTCTTTCTAGATTCCCGTTGTAAGTGATGCACTGCTGTTAGGATCTGAGTTTCTTAGATTGTGTAGTTTAATTATAAACGAAAATGAAACAGAGATTTAAAGTGCAGCGGAATATGGAAATAAACTTTGATTACACAATCAAGGAAGAATAGTTATAAGCAAACATGTTTTCCATTGAGTCGAATGATTGTATCAAATTACAATAAACAAAACAATTGCATACATGCACTAGACTCCCCCTCAGCCTGAGCTCAGTGATTTGTTCGTACATAATGACTTGTGAAGAAAGAGCTAATGGAACAGTACATAGTACTGTTCTATTTATAGTACAGACGAAACCACTGAGCATCTTTGCTGACGTCACCATGAAAGTGACATCTAACCTCCTAACAAACTCTAAACACTGTTATATACGAACACTGATTAGATAGACACTGATTACATAAACACTGATTCTACTTTCCACTGTTGTAGTCTAAGCACTGATGATGAGCATCAGTGCTTTCTTCATAAAGTCATCAGTCTTTGAATGGGCAGTGCTTTGGTCTTCAACAGTGCTTGGAAGACATCAGTAGATAGAGCTTCAGTCTTTATTCTTCATCAGTACTTTGGATATCAGTACTTGAGATTATCAGTGTGTTGGATCGTTGTGTGACCCTAACGAGTCAATCAGAAGAGATTATGATCTATATCAAAGGCGGAATCAGTGATATAGACGTGAAACAACTTGATTCTCCTTAATTATCTTCTTATTAATGATTTCAAAGCTTTTACAGATCGTTTGACAAACTGGAAGCACCTCGGCTCTGAATCAGAAAAGTAATTTCGTTTTAAATGACAAAGACCAAGCACCTATATATAGGCAAGGTAATTTCGCATGAACCTGTTCACACGAAATCACTTTCAAGCGAAATTACTAATTCCATGCGAAATTACCATGTAATTTCATGTGGAATTACAACATGTAATTTCGTGCGAAATTACCTCCAAACCTATTTTTGACAAATTTCTCGAACTACGTGCTCTGATCTATCTAATCTAATACAAGACTCTATAAAGACGAAGTTAACAGACATCTTATGCACCAACAGACTCCCCCTTGGATGTTGACGAAGTCTTTAGCATCAAATCTTCAGTCTTTAGTCTTGATCTATCTTCTTCTCTATCCAATTTGTCTGACACTGTAAGCATCCTTCAATCTCTATCTTCAAACTCCCTTTTGAATGTTAATCCAGAATGTAGACTCCCCCTTTCAATATACTGGAGCTCAAATTCTGGTTCAATCTTTACGTTAACTTTGCCATGGGGATCTTGTTTCCTGTTTCTCAAGAATATAACATTACAATCTATTGACTTTTAACATATTTTCTTGTCTTTATCAGTTTTAATAATCCACTTAAGTATCTAGGTCCAAGTTAATGACCCTAGGCACTTAATTTTTCTACCAAGTCCAACTTAATGACCTTGGTTGATCTAAACGAAACAAAACTGACTTTTGTTCAACATAGTTTCAAAACATTTTTCTGAAAATTACAAGTTTCAACTTAATGATCTTGTTTTGACTTTTCATTAACAGGTTTAACAAGATAAGCTCACAACTCTTTTGTTCAGCTCAGAAACTTCCTGCATCTGCTTCATACTTCGAATCTGAAGATCAGCTTTCCACTTTGGTTTGTCGGAAAATAAAGCAGAAATATAAAATCTTTTTGGATTTTGAATAAAGTTTCTAAACTAGAATGTTAAACAGAAATAAAATGCAGTAAATGTAAACTATTTACAAACATATTTTTGGTGAGTGTGTTAGGGAATCATATCAGCTATTCGACAAGTCACAAGTACCGTTAAGCTTTAATTTCATACTTAGAATTAAACAATTCACTTAGATTGTCGATATACTGATCCACTTAAATTCTCACACAAATTTTAATATGTTCAGAATACGAATTAGGTGAATTAAAAGACTTAAACTCATTTATGTGTCCCACCTCTTGAATATACTCCCGTATCCAGAACCCAATATTCAGTCTTACAGGTGAGTATACCACAGATGATATCTGTAAGGGGTAAAATACGAGGGCCGTGAGAGCTCAGGCTATTGCTTCCGCAAAATCAGAGAGATGACGGCTTTGACTTTTGGCGTGTCCCCTTTAGAGGATATTTTTTACAACAGCACTCGATTAGCATTTTTCAATGTTTCATCATTTTTTATGCTGAGGGAGATGCTAATATTTCAAGCAAGCGTAAAGTATTATACGGGGACTAGGCCATTGCTTCCGCAAAATCAGAAGTCCCGGGATAATACCCCAGATATCACTGAGTATAAAGACCTAGTATTTCAGAAAGAGGGATCCTTGAAACAAGATTTCAGGGGTTACCTATATATCCAAGTAGTGTTCCCCACGAAATAAGTAAGTAAAGATTTAGGTTTATATCCCGAACAAACCTACTAAATGTGTAAAAACCTATCGGCACATCATCAGCAAGACTGCTTAAGACTTTTTAAACTTTACATATCTTTAGCATACTGTACTGTCAAGCCAATGTACTGTCATTTTCCCTTTTTACACAAGCTCTTTTTCAGTTTTCTATTGTTTTTGTATTTTGAAAATATCTCATGTTTTTGTATTTTTGTATTTTTTATTGTTTTTGTATTTTCTGAAAATATTACCCTATACTCCCCCTAAATACCAAAACAATTAAAAAATCGACAAACCATTGCAGATTGCTTCTCAACATCATCTACAGTGGTACCTTCATCTACGCCAAGAATCTCTTCCGACACCGATAAAAGCTTCATACCGTTCAATTTTAACAATTATTGAAAACGAGTTTTGTCAAACGCTTTGGTATGTAAATCAGCTTTTTGTTCGTCAGTGTGGATTTTCTCAATTCGTATCAACTTCTTCTCAAAACAATCTCGGATGAAGTGATGACGAATTTCAATGTGTTTCGTTTTAGCGTGATGAACAGGATTTTTAGTGATGTTTATAGCTGCCTCATTATCAACAAAGATAGGGGTGTTAAGAAATTGCAAACCGTAGTCTCTCATCTGTTGTTGGATCCACAAAATCTGAGAGCAGCAACTGCTAGCAGATACATACTCGGCTTCACATGTGGATAAAGCCACAGAGGTCTGCTTCTTGCATTGCCAGGTAACCAATCGTGGTCCGAAAAACTGGCACCCTACTGTTGTTGATTTAGCGTTAACTTTGCAACATCCGAAATTGGAATCGGAATACCCTTCGAGCGTGAAATCACCTTCTCTTGGATACCACAACCCCAGTGATGGAGTTTCTTTCAGGTAGCGTAATATCCTTTTCACAATCACCATATGCGAAGCTCTCGGGTTAGATTGAAATCTTGCTGCAAGGCAGGTTGGATACATAATATCGGGTCTAGAAGCTGTCAAGTACATCAGCGATCCTATCATGGAATGATACAACGTTTCATCTACCTTCTCTCCGGTGAGATCAGGGTTTATCCCATGGTTCGTCGCTAACGGGGTGGAAGCTGGAGTAGATCCTGACATCCCAAATTTCTCTAAGATATCATGAACATACTTCGTCTGATGTATGAAAATTCCCTTAGGAAATTGATCAACCTGAAGTCCCAAGAAAAATTTCATCTCACCCATCGATGACATTTCAAATTTTTGCTTCATAACTCTTTCGAAATCTTTGCACAGATTTTCATTTGTTGACCCAAATATGATGCCGTCCACATATATTTGAACTATCAGAAGATGCCCGTCGACTTCTTTGGTGAAGAGAGTGGCATCCACTTTTCCACGGATGAAGCTGTTGGTAAGCAGGTGTTGAGACAATGTCTCATACCAAGCTCTCGGGGCCTGGTGTAAACCATACAGCGCTTTATCCAGTAAGTAAACCTTGTCTTTGTGGATTGGATCGGTAAAACCCGGTGGCTGTCCGACATATACCTCCTATTTTACCTTCCCATAGAGAAACGCCGATTTAACATCTAACTGATAAACTTTAAAATTTTTCCAAGATGCAAATGCTAGGAAGATTCTGATCGCTTCAAGTCTAGCAACCGGAGCATATACTTCGGTGAAATCTATACCCTCCTGCTGACTAAAGCCCTGAACTATGAGTCGAGCTTTGCTACGAATAATAACCCCTCGTTCGTCTCTCTTACAATTGAACACCCACTTGGTGTTTATCTTCCTGTGACCATTAGGAAAGTCTACTAATTTCCACACACATAACTTCTCAAACTGACTCAGCTCCTCTTGCATCGCGTTGACCCAAGAATCTTCAGTTAGTGCTTCTTTGTATGTTCGCGGTTCAATCTGCGAAATAAAACAACTAAGTGAAAACTCAGTTTGTAACGAAGCAACTGTAGAATAAAAACAAGTAAGGCCTTGGTCAATTTGACGTCTAGTGCGAACGCCTGATTGTAATTCTCCAATAATCAGCTCTTCTGGATGGTACGAAAGAGTTCTCGGCATCACCTCGCCTGGAACATCTACCTCACCTTCCAAATTTGTGACATTATGATTTGCACCTTGTTCACTGACTGGAATAGTTTGACTTGAAATCTGGATCTACTCCCCCTCAGAATCTGAATCACCACGATCGAATATAGGTCTATCATCAGATTCTTGATTATCGTTGACTGCCGTCTGATTATCAGGAGCATGTTCTGAGGATTGTTGAATATCATCACGTTCTCCAGCATTACTAGGACCGGTTTCATCGTCATTTGAAGTTTGCCGTTGACGTCTAGAATACTCCGCTGGAAACCTTTCTTGTGATTCTTCATATTCTCTCAGAATATCCAACTCGTCAAAGAAATCTGGTTCTTCTTCTATGTCAAAGGAATCCCACAAAGTATCATAATTAAAACGCCATGAGTCGCCTGGATTCTGAGGTGGCATGGTATAACTTTGACACTCAACATTATGTGCTTTGATAATCCGCTTCAAGCTTGGAACAAAGACTCGTTTTAATGGACTTGCATAACCCACGAAAATTCCTTCAATGCTCTTTGCACCAAATTTACCAAAAGGTTCTAGAACTGTACATGGAGACCCAAACGGTTCCAGATACTTTAGGTTAGGTTTGCGGTTGTTGAACAGCTCGAAACATGTTTTGTTGAATTTCTTCACTGTAAGAACCCGGTTGAGTGTATAGCAAGCGGCTGATACTGCTTCTGCCCAAAAGTTGATTGGTAATTTGGAATCAGCAAGCATCGTCCTGGCCGTTTCAATTAGTGTCCTGTTCTTTCTTTCAGCTACTCCATTTTGCTGCGGAGTGTAAGGAGCACTAAATTCTTGCAATATACCTCTCTCATCACAATATTCTTCCATCTTGTTGTTCTTGAACTCGGTACTGTTATCACTCCTGATTCTTCTGATTCGAGTTTGGTACAAGTTTTCAATTTTCCTGAACAACGTCATCAAACTTTCAAATGTCTCATCTTTTGTTTTCAGAAATTATACCCACGAAAATCTCGAGTAGTCATCTGTTACTACTAGACAGTAAAGATCACCGGTTATGCTTTTGACATTCACTGCACCAAAAAGATCCATATGAAGTCTCTCTAACGGTCTCGAGACTGAGTTAACCTTCTTTCCAGGGTGAGATTTCTTCTTTTGCTTGCCTTTGACACAACTAATACTCTCCCCCTCAAGATGAAAACCTTTCACATGAACACCAATTACTAAGTCATTATGCACCAGGTGATTCATTTTTCACAGGTGAATATGGCCCATCTTTCGATGCCATAACTGTGACTCTTTTTCTGTTGCTTTTGACATAAAACAGTGAGCCTGACCCATGGTAGTAGTTGCTACACTCATGTCCAACACATACAGATCATTCACTCTAGGTGCTCTCATGATAACCCATTCTTCGGGAACAACAAATCCTGGTTTCAAAATCAAACATTCCTTATCTGTAAAGTGCGTTGTATACATACGATCACATATCTGAGAGATGCTCAGAAGATTGTTTTCAAGCTCGGCGATGTAGTTTACTCTTTCAAATGTTACAATACCATTTGATAAAGTTCCTTCACCAACTATTCGACCACCTTGATTTCCTGCAAATCCCACATATCCTCCATTAAACCCTCTAACATCGTACAGTAGGGTTTTCTTCCCCGTCATGTGCCTAGAAGCTCCACTATCCATAACCAACGTGAAACGGATCTTGGAAGGTCCTGCACATATCACAAACACTTAGTTAAATTTTTATGCCTCCCAAGCCTCTTTTGACTCAGGAAGCTGGATATTGATATAAGTTTTTGTAGTGCATAATGGTGGAAAATTTTTGTCATTTATCTTTAAGCTCTCTTCAGACCCAATCTCAACCTCTTTGTATAAAAAGAAATCATTTTTAGGAGGTTGACCAGATGATTGGTCTTTCTTTGATACGTTCTTCTTTTCAGAAACCATAGACTTTTGTTTCTCAAGTTTCTCATAATAATCCACAGGTACATACATCTTCTCAGTTGAAGATGATGTTTTTGCAATATCAGAAACCTTTGGTTTTGGAAAACTTGATTCTTTTTCAACTGATTTTGGTTTCCATGCTTGTTGAGACGAAGCAACTCGTTTGTAAAACTTATCAGTTTTAGTTACCACATTCTTTACAGGTTCAATTTTGGAATTTTTGTTTTCATTTTTCAAATTTTCTTCTCAACAACCATTGGTGCTTTACCTTTTGCATCAACTTTCTTTTTCTAACTCTCAACAACTTCAGACTTAGACTTTAAGTTGGTGCACTTTCGTGCAATGTGTCCAACTTTGTTGCACTTAAAGCATGTACGAGTATCAACTACCCGACTTGTGCCTTCGGTCTGAGATTGTGAGGCCTTTTCTTCAAAAAACTCTTCATTAGTTTTTGAAAAAATTTCAGATTCCTGCTCGGAATGAGAACTTGAACTTTTCACAAACATCTTTTTCTCAACAAACTTTTTGTTTTGAAAATTTCTTCTTTGATTTTTCTTACCACCCTGATAACCACCCGACCATCTGTTTTGATAGTTGTTAGAAAAACGCGGCGGTACAACAGGTTTCTTATAATAAGACTTATCTTTTTCAAAGTTTAGATACCTTTCAGAATGTTTCAAACCTTCAATTTCAGACACATCAATCTCAATCAACTTGAACACATTTTTCATTTTGTCCACATTTACATTCTCCAACGGAAAATCACGATCCGAATACAACTTATCAGATCCCGCCATCTTGTACATCACAAAATTAGGTTCTTCATTTAAGTTGTTTTTGGATTTTGATTTCGGAATATATTTGTCCAAAAGGCATTCTGTGACAACCCTAAAAAATTTCATGTAACCGTACGATTTATTTATGTTAATTAAAGTGCTTGATGACTGTGTGGAATTACTTAACTGCTTTCTGATCACTGTGTTATACTTACATGTGCTTGTTAACATACTAGTAGTGTACAGAAAGGTTACTAAATAGTCCGGTATGCTTTCCTGAGTGTTGAAAATTAAAAATGTTACAAAAAGATACATAAAAGACACTATACGGAGTAACTTAACACTTTAACGAACCGGTATCTAACCTGTGACACCCCAGGAAAACCAGGAAACAACGCAACACAACTAGCTTTCTCAGTAACCACGTGCTAAATTTCGGGACTAAATTTCTTTCAAGTTGGGGATGATGTGACAACTCGCATTTTAGAGCCTTTTGTTGTACTCGGATGTAACCTATACGAACTTTATGTGACTAGTTAATGTATTAATTTATATTGAACGTTTATGAGCATTTATACGTGATATGTGAAACTTGTTAAATATAAGACTCGTATTCCTTGTATCTGGGCCGAATATGCTTGGGCCGCTTACATCACAAGTACGTTCGGCATACACATGTTCATTTTTGGGTCGGGTATTATAGTTACACATGTTATCTCAGGGCCGAGCACACAAGCACAAGCCCGAGTACACAAGCCCAAACACCCTTGTTGTTTATATTTTGGTCGGCAGCCCATTGAGAGCCCATTAGGGAGCCTGATACACCCCCTCATGCGTATACATTCTTATCTAGGGTTGGAATACTCATATTTTTGCAAACTAAAACAAACTCTAAATCCCCTTTACCCTCATACGCACGGCTGGTTCTCTCATCACCCTTGGGGTTTTGTCTTGTCACTCGAAGTCTGTTGATCTTGGCACCTCGGGTTTACCCCAAACACGGACTGGTTGATTGAGTTGGATCATACGTAACTAATCTTACCGAGCAAACCAAGGTGAGTTCACACTCCTAAGGCATGGGATTCCCGGTGGGTTGGGAATGAGATTGAATAACTACTCGTACTATCATTACTATTAAACTACTTTTCACTGTCCTCGGGTTGGGAAGGGCACGTATGTAAAACCTACGTACACTCATACTTACTATTGTCCTCGGATTGAAGGGCACGTACGTAAAACCTACGTACACTCATACTTGCTACGGTCCTTGGATCAAGAAGGGCACGTACGGATACGACTAGTCTAGTACATACAACATGGGAAGCCCCCACTAATCATCGCAAACATGTTTGGGAAACCGCGATACGGATTAATACGATACACATGGGAAGCCCCCACTAATCATCGCAAACATGTTTGGGAAACCGCGATACAGATTAATACAGTACATGGTTTACGAAATAAACATATGATTTACGAACACTTTAACTAAACAACCAACTGTGAACTCGCTCAACTTTGTTGTTGACTCGTTGTTACATGCCTTGCAGGCCTTTAGGTGCTAATCAATGGAACTTGCTGTCTGGGAAGCTGGAGTGGTCATGGGTCGAGTTACATGGAAATGCAACACAAGACTAAGAGCTATCACATGTGGTTTATAAACACTTAACGAACTATATATGCTTCCGCTGTAAACTGTGATATATTGTAACGTTGTAACCCTTATTCTTAATAAAAGAAAGTTTTATTTAATATACTCATGAGTTCAATGTGATTTGGTGGCTAAGATCCTGGTCAGTCACGCCTCCAAGCGGTGGTACTCCACATGTGGATTTTGGGGGTGTGACAGATTGGTATCAGAGCCATTGGTTATAGTGAACTTGGTTTTATTTAAAAAGGGGAAAAATGTTTTGTAAAACCAGACTATAACCGGATAGTTCTAAAGACGTGAATACGACCATGACACTCAGCTCCAGATTGCAAGGTTCGTCTCTCATATATTCATTGTACTACATAACTAGTGAACACCTACATACGATATTGCATGTGATTGCGCGTTTAGCACAAACAATATGAATTCATGTACACTTGCATGTATTATGAGACTGATAGGGTGGTAATTCCCTAAATCTTCATGACCTACGCTTCGTGATACTCTTTGTTTGCTACTCGAGTTTGGGGAACCATTTGACATGAGTTAAGAGGAGCAGAGATAAGCATGCAAATCACAATATTATTGTGGGTGCACACATAATAATACTGTGGGGTGCATGTGAATCCCAGTGAGGCTTAACAAGTGGAGAAGGGGTTCCGACCCGTTAATTGATCGATGAGAAACATAACAAACCTATAGGGGTCATAGCAGTAATTGTACCCTACTCAAACTTAAACGTAAACTTTTCATTTATCTTTGGATCCCTTCAAAACTCAATGCTATCGAGTGTTACCTGAACACCCCTCTGAGCTCAGCGAAACGTGTAGAGCTCAGCGAAACGTGTAGAATGTTAGGTGCTTATACGAATGTCCATGTGTTGGATGTCGCAGCGTCGAATGATTGATCAATATCTTTCTCACCCCTCCTGGCTTGCTGGAACTTAACGTATTGACGACTAATATTTCTGAAGTGCGATTACTTCTGCAACACTTCCGCAACATACTGAGCATTACTCGAACCACTTGCAACATCGATGGACAGGAGGATGAGCGTAGCACATTACCGACCTCAGTACCTTGATAACCCTGGTTACCGGCAGTGAGCACCAGTGAATTGGCTTCAATCAAATCCTTAACCCTTGATAGCGATCCATGGGAGTCAACTCTTACGAATCAATCGAGGCATAAGTGATGATAATTGACCTTAGTGTGGTATGCGTAACTGCCTGCACAGCGAGTAGCGCTTTAGGACATGGCTCAGGATGTGAAAAGATGCACTATGATGGTGAGGAATCGTAGGGCTTCGTTTTGAGCAACGACACTGAGGGAAGCAGTCACAACGACAACAAGGTAATTCGCAACCCTAGCCTACAGTAAGGACATAAAAGTGCCTACAACATGTATTGGACGTGGTCAAGTTAAGAGGACAACGATTAAAGGAACAACGCCAGCACTTGGAACCCTAGTAATGAAAACAGCAACACCAGAAATGGTGCTCTTGGAAGGGCATTTAGAATTGACGTGAGCGACGACAGGGCTTTAATGACATGGTAGCTAGTATGAGTAGCAATCCGCTTCGTCTCTGTTCCATTCGACCCTGATGCTCTTAAGAGTTTGAACCTGTTGTGGAATCGGCCAATGGCTAGACAATGAAAACCTCATATGATAGTTGGGATGCAAACATGACTTTGTGGGACAAGTGTTCGGCATCGACCTTTCTTCTGTTATTCTTGATAGATGTACCCCGTGAGGAGACAATTCTACGTATCCCTCTCCTTCATGGAGGATTGTTATCTGTTCTAACACATCAGAGTGGCGCAATGGATAGTGTTACGACAGCAATGAAAGCCAGGAGTGTCTATGGAGGAATTACCCCGCCATGTGGCAACTGTTATAGACGTAAGGTTAGGAAAAAGAGGATCAAGGATCCACCAGCTGTTCATGATTACCCTCCATGTACTGCCAGAGGAACTTCCAGGATCATCTCTACAACTGTTAGGAAGGAACTCAGTTTGACATCGGGCCGGAGGCAGTTCTAACAACTCGTACTCCTTACCGTTTTGCACCAGGAAGGTTGCAGGAGCTGCTTAACCAACTACAGGAACTGTCGGATAGGAGCTTTCGCTGTAAGGAGCCCTCGCTATACTCATGAAGAGCGGCCTATTCATATGTGTACTGATTATCGAGAACTCAACAAGGTGACAGTCAAGAACCGTTTGCCTCGACCACGTATTGAAAACTTGCCGACCAGTCGCGAGGAACAAGCTTCCATTCGAGGGTTCGCTAGTGAACGAGCTATTGTCAGATGGAAATCTAAGTGGAGAATGCCCTTAGAACAGCATGTCAAAGATAATGCAGCCTTTCTAACGTTATACACCATGACCATTGAGTTGACCAACACACCAGCATCTTCAGGGAATCACATGAATCGACCGCATTTGTGGACAACATTTTGAATCCTGAGTGGCATTTGTATCTTAGAACTCCTGAGGGAGGGGCCACTCCGCTCAAAGTGTTGTTACATGTAATTTTTTGGGTTCGAGAGGTACCTTTTGGGCATATAATCAGCAAAGTGGGGATGTACGTGGATCTCTCTAAGACCCGTCTTGGTTGGAAACTGATCGACACCAAAGAGTCTTTCGTGGATACAACAATTTCTTGGTCTCACTTGATGCTATCACAGGTAAATCACAGGATTTGCGAAGGCCACGCAACTTAAATTTCTCTAACACAGCAGGGTGCTATGTTCGTGAAAGACAGTACAGGAGGACGTCCTTTCAGATGCGGGTGATTGAGTGGTATATCCTTATGGTCCGAATCAGCTTCCCAGCTGCACAACGACGCAACACGAGAGAGTGATGACATACGTGTTGGAGTTACAAGAGGAACTGTGCGACACACACGACTGACAGCGAAAACCGTGGCTTTGGGATTTTGGGATGGAGGCATCACTTAGACGGTACCAGATGCGTTATTTAGACCGATCACAAGGGCCTCCCGTGTACTTTGGCTTAAACAGAACTAAATCAGTTAATGGCATCACTGCAGGAAACTTTAGGATGATTACAACTGTGAAACTTGAATGTACACGAGCCTTGTAGCTCATTGCGGAGTCTAACTTACCTGATTAGACACGCTCTAATCAAACCAGAGAAACGAAGGAAGAGGATTTTCAAATTGAACCCATGCGGGGAATGGAGAAGCAACCTTTGACAGGTCGGACGATACTCGTTACCTCATAGAACGAATGTGGACCTCACTATACGACTACTGTAGAGAACTCGTGTTGAGCAAGCACATCGACCTTGATAGTCTAGTCATCCGGGTTGTTGGTGAGAGATAATAGGATCTATAAACCTTGTACTGGTAATCGGGCACGAAAGCCCACCTAGCCAAGTATGGGAATGATGTTTGACTTGTGGGAAAGTCAAAGTGAAGTGTTAACAACCAGAAACACCTATATCAAAAGCGAAAACAGGCTGCCATGGATTCGGTCGCTAGCCTACTACAACTCGAAACGGAAACAATATCAACTGGATAATCGTTGATTGTCTCAAGTAACCAGCACACTGCTAACCAGCAAGGAAATGGATAAGTTTTCTACACTTGCAGTTATCTACCTGAAAGAAGTGGTTTCGAGGCACGGGGTGCCAACCTCCATTATTTCCGATCGTGATGCGCGTTTTACTTCTGAACTGTGACAAGCAATGCACTAGTCCTTTGGCTCACGTTTAGACATGAGCACCGCTTATCATCCACAGACGGATGGGCAGTCTGAACGCACCATTCAAACCCTTGAAGACATGCTTAGGGCACGTGTGATTGATTTTGGTAACAGCTGGGAAAAACATCTACCGTTAGTAGAATTTTCGTATAATAACATCTACCACACCAGTATTCAGGCCGCTCCGTTTGAGGCATTGTACAGACATAAATGCCGATCACCTCTTTGTTGGGCAGAAGTTGGTGACAGCCAAATCACTGGTCCAGAACTTGTAGTAGACACAACAGAAAAGATTGCTCAGATACGGCAACGCATGACGGCAGCTCGTGACCGTCAGAAAAGATACTCTGATAAGCGCAGGAAACCACTCGAGTTCCAGGTTGGGGATCGAGTGCTATTCAAAGTCTCACCTTGGAAAGATGTTGTTCGATTTGGTAATCGAGGCAAACTTAACCCGCGATACGTCGGACCGTTCGAAATCATTGAGAAAATAGGCAAGGTGGCCTACAAACTAAACCTACCCGCATAACTCAGTGGAGTTCACAACGTTTTCAACGTGTCAAATCTGAAGAAGGGTCTGTCAGATGAGACCCTCATAGTTCCCCTCAAGGAGCTCCCTATCGCCGATCAGCTGCGATTCTTCGAGGAACCAGTAGAGATTACTGATCGAGACGTTAAGATTCTCAAGCGTACCAAAATACCTCTTGTTCGAGTTCGTTGGAACTCCCGTCGTGGCCCAGAGTTCACCTGGGAACGAGAAGATCAAATGAAACTCAAGTATCCCCAGTTGTTCGGGAACAGTGCAACCACTACTGAGGCTGAAGCTACTGCGGAATTTCGAGACGAAATTCCAAACCAACGGGGGGATGATGTGACACCCCAGGAAAACCAGGAAACAACGCAACACACCTAGCTTCCTCAGTAACCACGTGCTAAATTTCGGGATGAAATTTCTTTCAAGTTGGGGATGATGTGACAACTCGCATTTTAGAGCCTTTTGTTGTACTAGGATGTAACCTATACGGAACTTTATGTGACTAGTTAATGTATTAATTTATATTGAACGTTTATGAGCATTTATACGTGATATGTGAAACTTGTTAAATATAAGACTCGTATTCCTTGTATCTGGGCTGAATATGCTTGGGCCGCTTACATCACAAGTACGTTCGGCATACACATGTTCATTTTTGGGTCGGGTATTATAGTTACACATGTTATCTCAGGGCCGAGCACACAAGCACAAGCCCGAGTACACAAGCCCAAACACCCTTGTTGTTTATATTTTGGTCGGCAGCCCATTGAGAGCCCATTAGGGAGCCCGATACACCCCCCCTCATGCGTATACATTCTTATCTAGGGTTGGAATACTCATATTTTTGCAAACTAAAAAAACTCTAAATCCTCTTTACCCTCATACGCACGGCTGGTTCTCTCATCACCCTTGGGGTTTTGTCTTGTCACTCGAAGTCTGTTGATCTTGGCACCTCGGGTTTACCCCAAACACGGACAGGTTGATTGAGTTGGATCATACGTAACTAATCTTACCGAGCAAACCAATGTGAGTTCACACTCCTAAGGCATGGGATTCCCGGTGGGTTGGGAATGAGATTGAATAACTACTCGTACTATCATTACTATTAAACTACTTTTCACTGTCCTCGGGTTGGGAAGGGCACGTACGTAAAACCTACATACACTCATACTTACTACTGTCCTCGGATTGAAGGGCACGTACGTAAAACCTACGTACATTCATACTTGCTACGGTCCTTGGATCAAGAAGGGCACGTACGGATACGACTAGTCTAGTATATACAACATGGGAAGCCCCCACTAATCATCGCAAACATGTTTGGGAAACCGCGATACGGATTAATACGATACACATGGGAAGCCCCCACTAATCATCGCAAACATGTTTGGGAAACCGCGATACAGATTAATACAGTACATGGTTTACGAAATAAACATATGATTTACGAACACTTTAACTAAACAACCAACTGTGAACTCGCTCAACTTTGTTGTTGACTCGTTGTTACATGCCTTGCAGGCCTTTAGGTGCTAATCAATGGAACTTGCTGTCTGGGAAGCTAGAGTGGTCATGGGTCGAGTTACATGGAAATGCAACACAAGACTAAGAGCTATCACATGTGGTTTATAAACACTTAATGAACTATATATGCTTCCGCTGTAAACTGTGATATATTGTAACGTTGTAACCCTTATTGTTAATAAAAGAAAGTTTTATTTAATATACTCATGAGTTCAATGTGATTTGGTGGCTAAGATCCTGGTCAGTCACGCCTCCAAGCGGTGGTACTCCGCATGTGGATTTTGGGGGTGTGACATAACCGAACAACCGGACACTACCCGAAACACCAAAATAATGCTAGAAGCATTGTTTTTATTTTTCTGAACTAGTTATGGTTCCCGAACATTATAACACATTATATTATTACATAACACACCATAAACCACTAATTATTTCATTTATTCCTAACTAGATTAGTAACTAATCTTTACAACCCAACCAAGCACCCCCCCCCCCTCAAAATCGGTTACAAGGGTGGAAATCCACCCTTGATTATATTGAATAGTTTATTAAATATGCTTTGTACTAAGGGGACATTAAATCTAGTGGGTAAAAGAATGGTGGAGGTTTATTTATATAACCACAAGACTAACAATCTTCATCACCTACAACGTGTTATTATGAAATACGGTTCTAGTGGCACTGGAATCATAATTTTTGGACTTCGTTACTATTTTTAAAGGGTCGTTTTGTAACAGCAGCTAAAGCTGCATTTTTACTGCTGAAAATATGTGTTACATTCGTCATCATACCATGAAATCTGTGTAGTATCAGGTCACGAAATTTGTACTGTAGATGGACACTGATGTTTTAGTAATTCTCCCATTGGAATTTCATCAATCGGACTCACAATGAATTTTTAATAAATTATTCCGTGGACTGCAGTCAGAAAAAGATGAATTTGATTGCAGTCCGGAAAAAGATTTTTTATAAAATATTGGTGATGAATTGGACCCCGAGATTTTTACACAATAATATTTGGATCGTTTAAGACCTTCTGTAAAAAGTTGGAAATTTTTGGAACAAGGTAACTATTTTATTAAAATGCCCGAAAACAGCCCAGTTTTGGATATTAAGGCTGAAATGACGTAAGTAGTAAATTGCGTATCTAAATGTCGAGTATGTTATCTGAGGATGATCTAACATGTTATATGTCAATGAAAGTAATATGTGCAATTTCGTATGCTTGTTCTTGAGTAGCTAAAGGTGGAATGTTTATATGAGCGTAAACTATTAAAGTGAATGCATGTTATGTAGTAGATACGTGTAGGAACTTTGTGCTCTATTTGAAACCACTGAATTACTAACTAGTAATCATATTAGGACGTGATTGACCGACCTTGACTGTTAGCTATTTATGAG
Source organism: Helianthus tuberosus (assembly GCA_030545235.1). NCBI lineage: Eukaryota > Viridiplantae > Streptophyta > Magnoliopsida > Asterales > Asteraceae > Helianthus > Helianthus tuberosus. The sequence goes on along the minus strand of CM060354.1, from coordinate 118,431,673 downwards.
AGCCTAACCGAGCAAACCGAGGTGAGTTCACACTTTTCTACAAAGCATGGTAAATTCCCGGTGGGAATGGGTTCAGGAATAGGGATTCCTCATCCTTTGGGATGCATTCAGGAATGTGAATTCCTCGTCCTTGGGACGTACTTAGACTTACTGGACTAGAACTCTATCAGCGAAGTCCCTCCCTTTTGTATCGACTTAATCGCCGAGGCTATGACGAGCCGGTCATTAGTTAATAGTGCTATTAGGTTTAACAAACCTGACACCGTGCCAGTCGGACGGGTGTGTACTAATGGACTATGGCACGTCGGTGATGATAGACACCGACGCTATTGTACAAGTAATTTTCGTTAGTAGTCGATATGATAAACGAGTCTGGTAGTTTAAAATAATGGGGTAGCCCCCACGGCCGGAGTGCCGGGCTGGATAGCCAGGGAAGGTGGACATGGGATGGTTAACTAATAAACGTTTCGAACTATGGGGTAACCCCCACGGCTGGATAGCTGATTAAGATTAAACTACGTTTTTGGAAACAACTCTAAAATGGACAACCAACCGTGAACTCACTCAACTTTGTTGTTGACTCATTATTACATGCTTTGTAGGTCGTTAGATGCTATGGAGCTTGCACAAGGAGGAGGTCGTTGTGGGATGCGAACTGTTATGTCCCGTACTTTATAAATAAACCTTATGATCTTATGAAACTTATGTTTTGGTTTAACGTCTTATGCTTCCGCTGTTTAAATTAAACTTGGTTAACTTCCTTTTGGTCACCAATTGTATTGTGGTTGGTTATATTTACTTAAATACGTTGTTCAATATGATTGGTGGCTTGATCCTGGTCATGTCACACCTCCAAGCGGTGATACTCCGCATGGTGGATTTTGGGGGTGTGACAGATTGGTATCAGAGCCATTGGTTATAGCGAACTTGGTTTTAAAAAGGGAAAAAACTTTTTGATAAAACCAGACTATAACCTGTACAGTGCTCAACGATCCACAACGACGCTTCGCTCCACGCGCAAGACTGGACACAATAGGTGGTATGATTTATGTTATATTTTCGGTTAGATAGTTCACACTATGCATTAGTTAACGTGATAATTGCTATTTGGACTTTGTGTGCTTACTCTCTCCTGTCGTCCCACACTTACGCACTTTCGCGACACTTTTCTCACTTACGTTGCTTCATTGTGAAGATCATGAGCGGACGCGGAGGACGTATCAACCTCACTTAAGCCCAGTTGACGGCCTTGTGAAGATCATGAGCGACACAGAAGGAGCTGTAGGTCTTCTTCACTGGTTCGAGAAGCTCAAGTCTGTTTTTGAGATGTGTGAATGCCTGAAGATCGTAGGGTGAAATTTGCTACTGGAACCCTCGAAGGTGCTGCGTTAACCTGGTGGAAAGCACAGGTTCAACTGCTTGGGTTGGCGGTTGCTAATGCCACCCCATGGAATGACTTCAAGGAACTGATCAAAGAAGAGTAATGCAGTCGTGACGACATCCACAAGCTGGAGATGGAATTTTTCAATTTGAAGATGACGGGGTCTGAGATCGAGGCATACACGAAGAGGTCAAATGAGCTGGCCATCTTGTGTCCTACAATGGTGGACCCTCCCATCAAACGTATTGTGCTGTACCTCAAGGGTCTTGTACCAGAGATTCAGAGTCACGTAACCTCAGCTAATCTTGGCACCATTCAGCAAATCATCAAGTTGGCTCATCGTCTCACCGATCAGGCAGTTGAGCAGAACAGGCTGCCCAAGCGTATTAGCGCTGCTACTACTGATGCCCCTCACAAGCGAAAATGGGATGGAAATTCGGGCAAAGGCTCTACCTCTGTTCAGTCTCAGTCTCAGCAACGAAGGACTGAGGACCATAGGAGCCCCAGTCAGCAGCCTTCTGGAAATTAAGGGCAGGGTGGATACAAGGGGAATCACCCCAAGTGGAATCGCTGCAACTTGCACCACAACGGGCCATGTAGTAAAGGCAACTGTCATCGGTGCAACAAGCCTGTTCATGTTACAAGGGATTGCAGGAGTCAGCGTCCAGCGAATCAGAACTGGCAGCATCAGCAAGCCCCGCCAAATCAACGCCAGCAGCAGCAACAACAAGGTAACAATAAAGGGTGCTTTCAATGTGGTGCTGAGGGCCATTTCAAGAAAGACTGCCCCCAGCTAAATCAGAATCAGAACAACAACAATCAGGGGAATGGAAACGGCAATGGGGGAAACAACAATGGTAATGGGGCAAGGGGTCGTGTGTTCGTGATTGGTCAGGGTGATGCAAGGAACGATCCCAACGTTGTGATGGGTAAGTTTCTTCTGGATGATTTCTTTGTTACTGTTTTATTCGATTCGGGTGCCGATACTAGTTATGTGTCCTTAAAAGTTAGTCAAATGCTTAAGCGCACCCCAACACTTTTGAACACCAGACACACGGTAGAACTAGCAAACGATAAAAGTCTTGAAGCCACACACATAGTTAAGGGTTGTAACCTCGTCCTAGCTGGTCAGACCTTCTCTATCGATCTTATTCCTATCGTTCTGGGTAGTTTCGACGTTGTTATTGGGATGGATTGGTTATCTTATCAACAAGCGGAAATTCTTTGCAAGGAGAAAATCGTCCGCATTCCTCGTTCTGGTAAAGAACCCCTCGTGATTCATGGCGACAAGAGTGGTGCTGTCGTAGGCATTATCTCTTTCCTTAAGGCCCAGAAGTGTTTGCGAAAGGGCCACACTGCCATTTTGGCACTCGTTACTGACACATCAATGGAAGAGAAGAGAATTGAAGACCTCCCTATTGTGCGCGATTTTCCTGAGGTATTTTGTCACACCCCCAAAATCCACCTGCGGAGTATCACCGCTTGGAGGCGTGACTGACCAGGATCCAGCCACCAATCATATTGAATAAGCATGTAAGTAATAATAAAATCCAACACAATACAATTGGTGTCCAAAGAAAACATAGTTTAAGTTGCAAGCGAAGCATAATGTCAAAAACCAAAGTATAAGTTAATAGTGTTTAAGTTCTTTATGAACACTCAATGTCCATGCTCCACAACGACTCTTCCCCATGCAAGCTCCTGATAACCTAATGACCTGCAAAGCATGTAGTAACGAGTCAACAATAATGTTGAGCGAGTTCACAGTTGGGTGTTTGTTTTACGTTGTTCCAAAAACAGTTTCCTTTAACTGGCATCCCTGCCGTGGGGGTTACCCCATAGTTGAAAACGTGATTTGTTTATCCCATTTACTCTGGCAATCCAGCCGTGGGGGCTACCCTATGTTTAATTATCTGGCTCTCTGGCCGTGGGGGCTACCCCATGTATATACTACTAGACTCGTTACCATATCGACTGCTGAATGTAGTCATGTTTATGTGCCCTGAACTGTCAATGTCTATCATCATTGACGTGCCCAGATCCATTAGTTCACGCCCGTCCTCTGCGGTACGGTGTGAGGCTTGTCAGACCTAAATAGCGCTATCTAACTAATGAGCCGCTCGCCATTGGCCCGGCGATTAAGTCAATATAAAAAGGAGGGACTTCGTGATAGAGTTTTGGTCTAGTGAAAGTTAACTGTCCATGAGGACGAGGAATTACATTCCTGAACCCGTACTGTCCTACCCAAGAAGGACGAGGAATCCATATTCCTTAACCCATTCCCAACCCCTGGGAATCCCATGCTTTGTAGAAAGTGTGAACTCACCTTAGGTTAGCTCGGCAGATAAGCGAAAGGTCAATCGAGCTAGTTGAGGCTAACCACGTCCTAACATGGTTACCATACAAGTCAGGTCTAGGTTCAAATGGTGCACGTATGTTTACACAGAGATAGCAAGTTATGAACACATATTGATCATGGCAACACATTAACAGTCAAATACTTAACATATTCAAGCTTGTGCGATTCAGTAGTTTGGGCCGAATCATTTGTGCAGTTTACTAACATAACCCAATTAACACCCCGGCCCAACATGTTGTGCGGTCAGCGCAACCTTGTGCAACCTACCTCATGTTGTGCGATCCATTACTCACCCGGCCCAGTCTATGAATAAGCCCAACAGTACCCGGCCCGATAACTATAAACCCAAACAAAACTATAAGCATATACACGGCCCAATCATTAAACAGATAACATGTCTTGTGAGATCCGTTTGATCTTGTGTGACTCGGGACATCATGTGCGACTGGACTTGTGCGTTTGACACTTGTGCGATCAGATCAGGTCTTGTGCGACCTGATCTTGTGCGATCAACAGCTTGTGCACTTTGGGTCCTTGTGTGACCAAGGACTCTTGTATGATTAGTTTTAATCATCCGAATTTTATGATGTTTAGTTACAATCAATCAATAGTTTCCAAATCTCCATTCAATCATTAATAGTAACAGTTTCTAAACCCAACCAAAATCGATCAAACAAAGGTTTTTATCATAAAGTTCATATGAACCCTAATATAATTCATAGCATGAACATCAACCACACTCAAACACATTAACGAATTCATGGCCTTGATTACTAACATGTACCCTACACAACAACATAACAATCATCCGAATAATAACACATCACAGCCGGTTATCCGGGTTATCATGTGTTCGATTTTTATATATACATGAACCGATTAGCCTATTACCATCTCTTGTTTAATCATACAACCTTAGCATCATGCAACACACCAATATTAATTATTCTACAAACAAGAACCCTAACCGGATTTGATCAACATAAAGCATTACACAATCATCGATCATCATAAAATCAAATAACAACCAAAACACTAACCGGATTAGAGATGAATAAGGGTTAATCCGAATGATAAAACTTCAAGAGAGAGACACTCTTTGTTGCCGTCGGGTTCAAGAGGAGAGAAAGAGAGCTAGGGTTTGTGTGTGTGGGTGTTTTGCAAATTATGAGGAGTATACCCTATCTCCTAAGTGTTATGCGACATAAGGGAGTGGGCCGAACCCTCACTTGGGCTGCTCATTGGTCCGAATACAAGAGTGTAGCCCGAATGGGCTTGTGCGATCGGTTCGTGTTGTGCATTTGGGCTTGTTTATATACATACATACATTACACAAAACACATAACATTTCATTAATCATCAAGTTCACTTAGTCACATAGTGTTCACATTCATTACATTAAGCACATAAATAGGTTCTGAAATACGAGTTGTCACATTATCCCCAAGTTGAAAGAAATTTCGTCCCGAAATTTGGTACGTACTCACTGAGGAAGCTAGTCAAGTTGTATGGTTTTCCTGGTTTTCCTGGGGTGTCACATCCTCCCCCCGTTGATCTGGAATTTTGTCCCGAAATTCCATGGTAGCTTCAGCCTCAGTAGTGGTTGTACTGTTTGCGAACAGTTAGGGATACTTTTGTTTCATCTGATCTTCGCGTTCCCAGGTGAACTCTGGGCCACGACGGGAGTTCCAACGAACTCGAATGAGAGGTATTCTAGTGCGCTTGAGGCCCTTAACATCCCGGTCCGTGATTTCAACTGGTTCCTCGACGAATCGCAACTGCTCGTCGATAGTGAGCTCCTTCAAAGGAACTATGAGGGTCTCCTCTGACAGACACTTCTTCAGATTCGACACGTGGAAAACGTTGTGAACTGCACTGAGTTCTGTTGGTAGGTTCAGTTTGTAGGCCACTTTTCCTATTTTCTCTATGATGTTGAATGGTCCAACGTATCGTGGGTTAAGTTTGCCTCGTTTGCCAAAACGAACCACACCCTTCCAGGGTGAAACTTTGAGTAGCACTCGATCCCAAACCTGGAACTCGAGTGGTTTCCTGCCCTTATCGGCGTAGCTTTTCTGACGGTCACGAGCTGCCGCCATTCATTGTCTTATTTGAGCAATCCTTTCTGTTGTGTCTACCACAAGTTCTGGGCCAGTGATCTGGCTATCCCCCACCTCTGCCCAACAAAGAGGTGACCGGCATTTACGCCAGTACAATGCCTCAAACAGAGCAGCTTTAATGCTGGTGTGGTAGCTGTTATTGTACGAAAATTCCACAAGTGGCAGATGCTTTTCCCAGCCATTGCCAAAGTCAATCACACATGCCCTAAGCATGTCTTCAAGGGTCTGGATGGTGCGTTCAGACTGCCCATCCGTTTGCGGGTGATAAGCTGTGCTCATATCTAAACGTGAGCCAAAGGACTTGTGCATTGCTTGCCACAGTTCAGAAGTAAAACGTGCATCACGATCAGAGATAATAGAGGTGGGCACCCCGTGCCTCAAGATAACTTCCTTAAGGTATACGTCTGCTAGAATGGAGAACTTATTCGTTTCCTTGATAGCCAAGAAGTGAGCAGACTTTGTGAGTCGATCCACGATCACCCAAATAGTATCATTTCCCCGTTGGGATCTAGGCAGGCCAGTAACAAAATCCATGGAAATTTGCTCCCATTTCCATTGTGGTATCTCTGGTTGTTGGAGTAGGCCTGAAGGTTTCTGGTACTCGACTTTGACTCTCGCACAAGTCAAACACTTGCTAACGTAAGTTGCTATGTGAGCTTTCATGCTAGGCCACCAGTATGTAGTTTTGAGGTCATGGTACATCTTATCTGAACCAGGATGTACTGAGTAACGAGACTTGTGTGCCTCATCCATCACAAGCTCTCGTAGGTTTCCATAAAGTGGGACCCAAATGCGTCCTGTTACGTAGTAGGCGCCGTCTTCCTTTTGTTCTAATCGTTGCCTTGAGCCGCGTAGGGCTTCAGCCCTGATGTTTTCTGGTTTCAAAGCTTCTACCTGAGCTTCTCGTATCTGTGCAGGAAGACTAGACTGTATAGTGAGTTGTAAAGCTCGTACGCGTTTAGGTGTAGTATCCTTTCGACTGAGGGCATCGGCCTCCACATTGGCTTTGCCCGGATGGTATCTGATCGAGCATTCGTAATCATTCAGTAGCTCGACCCATCGACGTTGTCGCATGTTCAACTCCTTCTGTTTGAAGATATGCTCGAGACTCCTGTGATCGGTGTAAATGGCGCACTTGGTACCGTACAGGTAAGGTCTCCATATCTTGAGTGCAAAAACAATAGCTCCCAGCTCTAAATCGTGTGTAGTGTAGTTCCTTTCGTGAAATTTAAGTTGGCGTGAGGCGTACGCAATAACTTTATCCCGTTGCATCAATACACAACCAAGACCCTGTATTGATGCGTCGCAGTAAACCACAAAGTCGTCTGTGCCTTCAGGCAATGAGAGGATAGGTGCGCTACAAAGTCTATCCTTCAAGTGCTGAAATGCTGATTCCTGTGCATTTCCCCATTGATAAACAACGCCCTTCTGAGTTAGTGAGGTGAGTGGTCATGCAATCTTGGAAAAATCCTTAATGAACCTCCTGTAGTAACCTGCCAATCCCAAGAATTGGCGAATTTCCGTTGGTGTGCGAGGTGCAGGCCAGTTCTTAATCGGGTCTACCTTGGATGGATCAACATGAATCCCATCCTTGTTTACCACGTGGCCTAGGAAATGGACCTCACGAAGCCAGAAGTCGCATTTCGAGAACTTAGCATAAAGCTGTTCTGTTCGAAGGAGTTCCAAAATGAGTCGTAGATGCTGCTCGTGTTCCTCCTGACTCTTAGAATAGATCAGGATGTCGTCGATGAAAACTATGACGAACTTATCTAGGTAAGGCTTGCATACTCGATTCATCAAGTCCATGAAGACCGCAGGTGCGTTTGTCAGTCCGAATGGCATGACCAGAAACTCGTAGTGTCCATAACGAGTTCTAAAGGCTGTTTTGGAGACGTCCTCTTCTCGGACTCCCAGCTGGTGATATCCCGATCTCAAATCAATCTTCGAGTAAAAGCTCGACCCTTGCAACTGGTCGAATAGGTCATCAATGCGTGGAAGAGGATAACGATTCTTCACCGTCACCTTGTTGAGCTCGCGATAGTCAATACACATTCTGAAAGTACCGTCTTTCTTCTTCACAAATAGCACTCGAGCTCCCCATGGCGAAGATCTAGGACGAATAAATCCCTTGTCCAAGAGTTCTTGTAGTTACGTAGAGAGCTCTTCTAATTCTGATGGGGCTAAACGATAGGGTGCACGAGCTATAGGGGCTGCTCCAGGAGCTAGCTCGATTTGAAATTTGACTTGTCGATGAGGCGGAAGACCAGGTAATTCCTCAGGAAATACCTCAGGAAAGTCACGTACGATCGGAAAATCTTCAATCTTCTTCTCTTTCTTCGAGGTGTCCGTAACGAGAGCCAAAATAGCAATGTGGCCCTTTCGTAAACACTTCTGGGCCTTTAGGAAAGAGATGATGCTCACAACCGCACCACTCTTGTCGCCACGAATCGTGAGAGGTTCATCACCTGAACAAGGAATATGGACAATCTTCTCGTTGCAGAGAATCTCTGCTCGGTGTTGTGATAACCAATCCATCCCAATGACAACATCGAAACTACCCAGAACGATAGGAATGAGGTCGATAGAGAATGTCTGATTAGCAAGAACAAGGTTACAACCCTTGACTACGTGTGTGGCCTCTAAACTCTTACCATTAGCTAGCTCTACAGTGTGTTTGGTGTTCAAAAGTGTTGGGGTACGCTTAAGCATTTGACTAACTTTTAAGGACACGTAGCTAGTATCGGCACTCGAATCAAATAAGACAGTAACATAAAAGTCGTCCAGTAGGAACTTACCCATCACGACGTTGGGATCATTCCTTGCTTCCCCTGGCCAATAACGAACACATGACCCCTTGCACCATTGCCGTTGTTACCCCCGTTGTTCCCATTCCCCTGGTTGTTATTATTGTTGTTGTTATTCAGTTGGGGACAATCTCTCTTGAAGTGGCCTTCAGCTCCACACTGAAAAGCACCCTTTGTTGATACCCTGCTGCTGCTGGCGTTGATTCTGTGGGGCTTGTTGTTGCTGACGATTCTGGTTTGCGGGGTATAAACTTCTGCAATCCCTTACGGCGTGGCCTGGCTTGTTGCACCGATGACAGTTACTCCTGGTGCATGGCCCGCTGTGGTGTAGGGTACAACGATTGCACTTGGGGTGAACTCCCGTGTACCTGCCTTGACTTTGACCACCAGATGCTTGCTGACCAGGGCTCTTGTAGTCGTCAATCTTTCTCTGCTGAGACTGAGATTGAACAGAAGTTGAACCTTTGCTTGAAGCTCCATCCCATTTTCGCTTGTTTTCACTAGGGGCATCTGAAGTAGTTGTATCACTAATATGCTTTGGTAACCTGTTCTGCTCCACCGCCTGATCGGTGAGACGATGAGCCAATTGAACAACTTGTTGGATGGTGGCGAGGTTAGCTAAAGTCACATGACTTTGAATTTCAGGCACTAAACCCTTGAGATATAGTTCAATACGTTTGATGGGAGGATCCACCATGGTAGGGCACAAAATTGCCAGCTCGTTTGATCGCTTCGTATACGCTTCAATTTCTGACCCCGTCATCTTTAGGTTGAAGAACTCCACCTCCAGTTTGTGAATGTCATCACGATTGAAGTAATCTTCCTTAATCATTTCCTTAAAATTGTTCCATGGGGTGGCGTTAGTAGCAACCAACCCCAGCATTTGAACCTGAGCGTTCCACCATGTGAGCGCTATACCCTCGAGAGTACCGGTAGCATAGTTCACCCTGCGAGCTTCAGGGCATTCACACATCTCGAAAACAGATTCAAGCTTTTCAAACCAGTGGAGGAGACCTACAGCTCCTTCGGTACCACTGAAGGTACTAGGTCGACAGTCCATAAAGGTCTTGAAAGTGCACATAGGAGGCTGTGCAGGTTGACCTGTCGTGGGAGTAAGAAAGGACAAAGTTTAACATAAAGGTTGGTTCACGAGAGTAGGATCTAAGGATCCTAGAGTGACTCGAGATGGCAGGGTATACCTCCTGCCTGAGCGGCTGTAAGTTCCGCAGCAACTTGTTGGTTAATCAGAGTCGTCAACTGGGCTTGAGTCATATTAATGCGTCCAGCCATAATCTTCATATAAAGGGAAACATGAGTGAGAGGGGTTCGCGAAAGCGCGATGACAGAAGAGAGTAAGCACACATGTGTTTTCCAATTATCGTTGCTACGTTTATCTAGGCATACCATAAGCAAAGTTCTATGTAATCTAGCAAGTAGGCAACAAAACATAAACCATATCACCTAGAATGTCGAGCCTTGCACGTGGAGTGAAGCGTCGTTGTGGACCGTTGAGCACTGTACAGGTTATAGTCTGGTTTTAACAAAACTTTTTTTTCCCTTATTAAAACCAAGTTCACTATAACCAATGGCTCTGATACCAATCTGTCACACCCCCAAAATCCACCTGCGGAGTATCACCGCTTGGAGGCGTGACTGACCAGGATCCAGCCACCAATCATATTGAACAAGCATGTAAGTAATAATAAAATCCAACACAATACAATTGGAGTCCAAACAAAACATAGTTTGAGTTGCAAGCGGAAGCATAATGTCAAAAACCAAAGTATAAGTTAATAGTGTTTAAGTTCTTCATGAACACTCAATGTCCATGCTCCACAACGACTATTCCCCATGCAAGCTCCTGATAACCTAATGACCTGCAAAGCATGTAGTAACGAGTCAACAATAATGTTGAGCGAGTTCACAGTTGGGTGTTTGTTTTACGTTGTTCCAAAAATAGTTTCCTTTAACTGGCATCCCAGCCGTGGGGGTTACCCCATAGTTGAAAACGTGATTTGTTTATCCCATTTACTCTGGCAATCCAGCCGTGGGTGCTACCCCATGTTTAATTATCTGGCTCTCTGGCCGTGGGGGCTACCCCATGTATATACTACTAGACTCGTTACCATATCGACTGCTGACTGTAGTCATGTTTATGTGCCCTGAACTGTCAATGTCTATCATCATTGATGTGCCCAAATCCATTAGTTCACACCCGTCCTCTGCGGTACGGTGTGAGGCTTGTCAGACCTAAATATCGCTATCTAACTAATGACCCGCTCGCCATTGGTCCAGCGATTAAGTCGATATAAAAAGGAGGGACTTCGTGATAGAGTTTTGGTCTAGTGAAAGTTAACTGTCCATGAGGACGAGGAATTATATTCCTGAACCCGTACTATCCTACCCAAGAAGGACGAGGAATCCATATTCCTTAACCCATTCCCAACCCCTGGGAATCCCATGCTTTGTAGAAAGTGTGAACTCACCTTAGGTTAGCTCGGCAGATAAGCGAAAGGTCAATCGAGCTAGTTGAGGCTAACCACGTCCTAACATGGTTACCATACAAGTCAGGTCTAGGTTCAAATGGTGCACGTATGTTTACACAGAGATAGCAAGTTACGAACACATATTGATCATGGCAACACATTAACAGTCAAATACTTAACATATTCAAGCTTGTGCGATTCAGTAGTTTGGGCCGAACCATTTGTGCAGTTTACTAACATAACCCAATTAACACCCCGGCCCAACATGTTGTGCGGTCAGCGCAACCTTGTGCAACCCACCTCATGTTGTGTGATCCATTACTCACCCGGCCCAGTCTATGAATAAGCCCAACAGTACCCGGCCCGATAACTATAAACCCAAACAAAACTATAAGCATATACACGGCCCAATCATTAAACATATAACATGTCTTGTGCGATCCGTTTGATCTTGTGCGACTCGGGACATCATATGCAACTGGACTTGTGCGTTTGACACTTGTGCGATCAGATCAGGTCTTGTGCGACCTGATCTTGTGCGATCAACAGCTTGTGCACTTTGGGTCCTTGTGCGACCAAGGACTCTTGTGTGATTAGTTTTAATCATCCGAATTTTATGCTGTTTAGTTACAATCAATCAATAGTTTCCAAATCTCCATTCAATCAATTAATACTAACAGTTTCTAAACCCAACCAAAATCGATCAAACAAAGGTTTTTATCATAAAGTTCATATGAACCCTAATATAATTCATAGCATGAACATCAACCACACTCAAACACATTAACGAATTCATGGCCTTGATTACTAACATGTACCCTACACAACAACATAACAATCATCCGAATAATAACACATCACAGCCGGTTATCCGGGTTATCATGTGTTCGATTTTTATATATACATGAACCGATTAGCCTATTACCATCTCTTGTTTAATCATACAACCTTAGCATCATGCAACACACCAATATTAATTATTCTACAAACAAGAACCCTAACCGGATTTGATCAACATAAAGCATTACACAATCATCGATCATCATAAAATCAAATAACAACCAAAACACTAACCGGATTAGAGATGAATAAGGATTAATCCGAATGATAAAACTTCAAGAGAGAGACACTCTTTGTTGCCGTCGGGTTCAAGAGGAGAGAAAGAGAGCTAGGGTTTGTGTGTGTGGGTGTTTTGCAAATTATGAGGAGTATACCCTATATCCTAAGTGTTATGCGACATAAGGGAGTGGGCCGAACCCTCACTTGGGCTGCTCATTGGTCCAAATACAAGAGTGTAGCCCGAATGGGCTTGTGCGATCTGTTTGTGTTGTGCCTTTGGGCTTGTTTATATACATACATACATTACACAAAACACATAACATTTCATTAATCATCAAGTTCACTTAGTCACATAGTGTTCACATTTTCTTTACATTAAGCACATAAATAGGTTCTGAAATACGAGTTGTCACATTATCCCCAAGTTGAAAGAAATTTCATCCCGAAATTTGGTACGTACTCACTGAAGAAGCTAGTCAAGTTGTATGGTTTTCCTGGGGTGTCACATCCTCCCCCGTTGATCTGGAATTTCATCCTGAAATTCCGTGGTAGCTTCAACCTCAGTAGTGGTTGTACTGTTTGCGAACAGTTGGGGATACTTTTGTTTCATCTGATCTTCGCGTTCCCAGGTGAACTCTGGGCCACGACGGGAGTTCCAACGAACTCGAACGAGAGGTATTCTAGTGCGCTTGAGGACCTTAACATCCCGGTCCGTGATTTCAACTGGTTCCTAGACGAATCGCAACTGCTCGTCGATAGTGAGCTCCTTCAAAGGAACTATGAGGGCCTACTCTGACAGACACTTCTTCAGATTCGACACGTGGAAAACGTTGTGAACTGCACTGAGTTCTGTTGGTAGGTTCAGTTTGTAGGCCACTTTGCCTATTTTCTCTATGATGTTGAATGGTCCAACGTATCGTGGGTTAAGTTTGCCTCATTTGCCAAAACGAACCACACCCTTCCAGGGTGAAACTTTGAGTAGCACTCGATCCCAAACCTAGAACTCGAGTGGTTTCCTGCCCTTATCGGCGTAGCTTTTCTGACGGTCACGAGCTGCCGCCATTCATTGTCATATTTGAGCAATCCTTTCTGTTGTGTCTACCACAAGTTCTGGGCCAGTGATCTGGCTATCCCCCACCTCTGCCCAACAAAGAGGTGACCGGCATTTACGCCCGTACAATGCCTCAAATGGAGCAGCTTTAATGCTGGTGTGGTAGCTGTTATTGTACGAAAATTCCACAAGTGGCAGATGCTTTTCCCAGCCATTGCCAAAGTCAATCACATGAACAGGGTGTGCAAGCCTTACCTGGGTAAGTTTGTCATTGTATTCATCGACGACATCCTGATCTATTCTAAGAGTCAGGAGGAACACGAGCAACACCTGAGGCTTATTCTGGAACCTCTTCGAAAAGAGCAGTTGTATGCCAAGTTTTCGAAATGTGAATTTTGGCTTCGCGAAGTCCACTTTCTAGGCCATGTGGTAAACAAGGATGGGATTCATGTTGATCCATCCAAGGTTGACTCGATCAAGAACTGGCCTGCACCCCGTACACCAACAGAAATCCGCCAATTCTTGGGTTTGGCAGGATATTACAGAAGATTTATAAAGGATTTCTCAAAGATTGCGCAACCTCTCACTTCACTGACTCAGAAAGGTGTCACCTATCATTGGGGTGATGCACAGGAGTCCGCATTTCAACACTTAAAAGATAGACTTTGTAGCGCGCCTATCCTCTCATTGCCGGAGGGCACAGATGATTTTGTGGTTTATTGCGACGCTTCCATCCAAGGACTTGGTTGCGTGTTGCTTCAACGTGACAAGGTCATTGCCTACGCATTGCGCCAACTTAAAGTTCACGAAAAGAACTACACTACGCATGACTTAGAATTGGGAGCGGTTGTTTTCGCCCTTAAGATATGGAGACATTACCTGTACGGTACCAAGTGCACCATTTACACCGATCACAGGAGTCTCGAGCATATCTTCAAGCAAAAGGAGTTAAACATGCGTCAACGCCGATGGGTCGAGCTCTTGAACGATTATGAATGTGCTATCAAATACCACCCGGGCAAGGCCAATGTTGTGGCCGACGCCCTCAGCCGAAAGGACACTATACCTAAGCGTGTACGTGCGTTACAGCTTACCATCCAATCTAGTCTTCCTGCTCAAATTCGTGATGCTCAGGTTGGAGCATTGAAAGCAGAAAACATCAGGGCTGAGTCCCTGCCAGGGTCGAGGCAGCTGTTAGAACAAAAGGAAGACGGTGCCTACTATGTTAACGGACGCATCTGGGTTCCACTTTATGGAAACTTACGCGAGCTTGTGATGGATGAAGCACATAAGTCTCGTTATTCAGTACATCCTGGTTCGGATAAGATGTACCACGACCTAAAGACTACATACTCGTGGCCTAGCATGAAAGCTCACATAGCAACCTACGTTAGCAAATGTTTGACTTGTGCTAGGGTCAAGACCGAATATCAAAAACCCTCAGGCCTACTTCAACAACCAGAGATCCCGAAATGGAAATGGGAGCATATTTCCATGGATTTCGTTACTAGTCTGCCTAGATCTCAACACGGAAATGATACCATCTGGGTGATCGTGGATCGACTGACCAAGTCTGCACATTTTCTGGCTATCAAGGAAACGGATAAGTTCTCTACTCTAGCAGACATCTACCTAAAGGAAGTAGTATCAAGGCACGGAGTGCCAACCTCCATCATTTCTGATCGAGACTCACGTTTTACATCTGAATTGTGGCAAGCTATGCACAAGTCCTTTGGCTCTCGATTAGACATGAGCACGGCATATCATCCGCAGACAGATGGGCAATCTGAGCGTACCATCCAAACCCTTGAAGACATGCTTAGGGCATGTGTAATCGACTTTGGTAATGGCTGGCTATCAAGGAAACGGATAAGTTCTCTACTCTAGCAGACATCTACCTAGAGGAACTGACATTAATTCAATCTTAAACGAGGGATGATTTGCTATCTCATTCGAAACAAACGACGTAGTTGCTCCGGTATCAAATAATACATAAATCGGCATAGAGTTTAATAAAAAGATACCTGAAACTACATTCGGATGAACCTTAGCTTCCTCTGATGTGATTTGGAACATCCTTCCTTTAGCCCTAGAACCCTCTTGCTTCTTATCTTCCTTTTTCGATTCTTGCTGAAGTTTAGGGCATTCTGATTTAACGTGCCCCTTTTCAAAACAGTTGAAACAAGTTTTCGGGCTATTTGGACATTGATAAGACGAATGTCCCTCCTTACCACATTTGTAGCACCCCTTCTTCCCTAACATACACTCTCCAGTATGAAGCTTCCCACAAGTCTTACAAGGAGTAATACCATTCTTCGACTTATCTTTCCTTCCTTGCTCTTGATACTTTCCCTTTTTGGATGGACTCGAACTCGCACCTTTCTCACTTGATCTCTTTTCCCCACGTTCTTCTTGCCTCTTAATTTCGATTTCTCTATCCCGTGCCAGATTGATAAGCTCATCAAGGGTCTCACATTTCGAGGGAGTAATGAACTCCCTAAATTCCGCCTTTAACACCCCGTAAAAGCGATTAATCTTCATCCTTTCAGTCTTCACAAAATCCCCACAGAACTTCATCTTATCCATGAAAGTATTTGATATTTCATTTATCGACTCGTTTTACTGTCGGAGGCGCAAGAAATCCTCCTGGATCTTATCAATAGCCGACTGAGGGCAATGGTATCTCATAAAGGGCTCCTTAAATTCTTGCCAAGTTATCATTTGGAGTCTATCCTCCCCTATTTCCTTGCTATGCGCATCCCACCAATCTTTCGCCTGGAGAGTGAGTTGGCCAGTAGCAAACATCACCTAATCTTCTTTATCGCACCGACTTCGTATAAATACTGCTTCTATATTTTAAATCCATCTTTGGCATGCGATCGGGTCAATTTTACCATCATACGTTGCGGGATTGCACGCCATGAAGTCTTTATATGTGCACCGTCGTTCTTTGCTTTTGCTTTTAGATCCCTCAATCAATTCTTTCAACTCTTCGATTTTGCTAGTCATCATAGCATACACAACTCCCAACACTTGACTTTCCACTTCTTGAGCTAATCGTGGAAGATTAGCTTGCATGACCCCTTCCGCCACTTCTGTGACTTTATTGATAAATGCTTCTTGACGAGCCGTATCATCATCATCATTGACATTTCTTGCATCGGCCATCTACACAACGTCATGTTTTTGTTTAATACAAATCAAAAGCTTTCAATTTATCATACATTTATACATCTCAATTGCTATTTACGTAATCGCGCATTTAATTAATTTTCGATTCCTGAGGGTTCTTTTCATTACGATCACAAGTGGCGATCATAGGTACTTAGTTATGCTTGATGAGACTTTACGTCATCATTTTATAGGTCATTTGATAGATTGGAAACTCCAATTTCGAAAAACAAACAAAGCAGCGTTTTGTGGTTTCTGCTTGGCGTCGGCGACGGGTAGGGTGCCCGTCGGCGACGGGTTCAGAAAAGTGGCGTCGGCCACCTTCGTCCGTAGACAGACTATTAAGGCGTCGGCCCAAAAAGGAGGGGCATCAGCGACGGGTGTCTAGCCGTCGGCGACGGCCAGCCGTTTGTAAATCCCCTGCTGCTTCGTTTTTTAGTGTTTTAACTCTTTCTCGGGTCCGTTTCCAGCCGTACGGTCCCTGGAATTCATTGTTTCGCCACCCATAATTATTCCTTCACCTGCTTAACTTAACTTTACATCTCAAGCACATTACATACACTTGCATTCATCGGAAACTTAAATTATTACCTCATTGGCGATCTTGGAGCGAGCACACTTTCGAATGAGCCATCGGTTTGAGTTCAAGCATCGCATTACAGCTCGAATCCCTCAAACCTTGGCTCTGATACCAACTTGTAAGGTCCGCATTTGTGTCTAATAGAAATAACGACCAAAAGACACTAGAAACGTAACTTTTTAAATGACCAAACTTTTTGTAAATTCAAGAGGTAAATTACCAATAACATTAACGAACCTTGTTAACAAAATTTGGGTATGAGCCGTCCATAAACACGAGCATACCCCTGTTAAGTACATAATCCAACCAAATACAACACTACGATTTGTTTGACTACATACTACTAAAACCAAAAACAACGAGTTTTGAAAAGTATGACTACTAACAAGGTTATGCAAAATAAACAAGTATTTGACACAAAACATTAAAGCAAACTAGCGGAAGCGATTGGCATGACATATAAAGAACACGTGCTCGCTCCAATTCTCCAAGTCGCCTAAGATGAGGATTTACCTACATTCACAACAAACTTTAAAAAGTTAATCATAATGCTTGTTTCGCTTACAATAACATCAATATAATTCCATTCGTTTATGTTCTTTCATTTCTCTTACGCATTCGATTTCCCAACTAAGTGGGTGGTGTATACTCTCATAATGAGATTCAAGCATACCACTTACGACCCGGTAACATCGGGTTAATTGCTTTCAACATGATTCATTCGTTCTATCCGCCTAACGAATTGAACCTCTTACATTCGTTATTGCATTCATAATCACCCATTCTAAACGGATGGTACCTTATTCTTACTCGACTTGTTCAACTCGAACCGGTCGATTTACATAGCTTATTATAACCTTTGTTAACATAACCAAATCCGCAAGGGATTTCTTATCTTCTTACTAATTACCATAATCATTATAATTAAGGTTGTTTTACACGATTATCACAAATTTAAGAAAGATTTCGTATGCAACGGAACATACCTCGGTCTTGCGTGCCTTTCGTTTTCCTAGTGCTCGTACCTTCTTCCTTCACGCCTACATTACAACATTCATTCATTCATTTAGTCTATTTACTTCATTATACCATTTTCCATGTTACACATACATTCATCTCTTAAGCATTTCATCAAACACTTGGTAGGCATCATAATTAAGGTATAAGGTACAAGTCTTTAAAGCACAATTTTACTAGTTCATCATCATCCAACATTCACATCTATTCTAATTTGCATAACTATTTCCTCCTACATTAATTTATCTAGCATTCAAGTATTACAAACAAGATAACATACAATCATAATCATTATGATCTTCCTAATCATAACATAATTTCTCAAAGTGGGTTTTCACTACAACCTCTCATGCAACCTAAAATCAAACATGATTCTTGTTCTAGAAAGCAATTCTAACTCAGATTTCCCATATTTGATACAAGAAATCAAGATTAGGTTGAACCCCTCTTTCTACAAAGCATAATTTCAGAAAATTGAACTTACCACTTCACTAACTAGGGTTAGATTTTCGAAAAAGGGGCTCATGCACTGGATTATCTTATGATTTAGGCTTCAATTGCTTGATTTTCTTGAGTTTAGGGTTTCCCCCCTTCTTGCCTGTTCTTGATCGATCCTCCCCAGACACACCCACTGTGTTTGGGGTTTAACTTGTTTTTAATAATTTAAGTTTAATCACTTTTGCACTTTACCCCTACACTTAGTTGCTATTTACAACTCTAATCTTTAAACCACATTTAACTATCATTTTGCCATAAATCCTTAATCATTTTAAGTTTATTATTTATCCTCACTTATCTTTATTGTGTTTTCATTTTTGGGGCGTTACATCGTGACCGTCAGAAAAGCTATGCGGATAAGCGAAGGAAACCACTCGAGTTCCAGGTTGGGGATCGGGTGCTACTTAAAGTCTCACCATGGAAAGGTGTAGTCCGTTTTGGCAAACGAGGCAAACTCAATCCGCGGTAAGTCGGACCGTTCGAAATCATTGAGAAAATTGGCAAAGTCGCTTACAGGCTGAATCTACCTGAAGAACTCAGCGGAGTTCACAACGTATTCCGCGTGTCGAATCTGAAGAAGTGTCTGTCAGATGAGACCCTCGTAGTTCCTCTCAAGGAACTCACTATCGATGACCAGCTGCGATTCGTCGAGGAACCAGTAGAGATTACTGACCGAGATGTTAAGATTCTCAAGCGCACCAGGATACCTCTTGTTCGAGTTCGTTGGAATTCCCGTCGTCGCCCAGAGTACACCTGGGAACGAGAAGACCAAATGAAACTCAAGTACCCCCAGTTGTTTAAGAAAAATACAACCACTACTGAGGCTGAAGCTACTGCAGAATTTCGGAACGAAATTCCAAATCAACGGGGGGATGATGTGACACCCCAGGAAAACCAGGAAACCAACGCAACATAACTAGCTTCCTCAGTAACCACGTGCTAAATTTCGGGACGAAATTCTCTTAACAGGGGGAGAATGTGACAACCCTCAAAAATTTCATGTAACCGTACAATTTATTTATGATAATTAAAGTGCTTGATGACTGTGTGGAATTACTTAACTGCTTTCTGATCACTGTGTTATACTTACATGTGCTTGTTAACATACTAGTAGTGTACAGAAAGGTTACTAAATAGTCCGGTATGCTTTCCTGAGTGTTGAAAATTAAAAATGTTACAAAAAGATACATAAAAGACACTATACGGAGTAACTTAAAACTTTAACGAACCGGTATCTAACCGAACAACCGGACACTACCCGAAACACCAAAATAATGCTAGAAGCATTGTTTTTATTTTTCTGTACTAGTTATGGTTCCCGAACATCATAACACATTATATTATTACATAACACACCATAAACCACTAATTATTTCATTTATTCCTAACTAGATTAGTAACTAATCTTTACAACCCAACCAAGCACCCCCCCCCCCTCAAAATCAGTTACAAGGGTGGAGACCCACCCTTGATTATATTGAATAGTTTATTAAATATGCTTTGTACTAAGGGGACATTAAATTTAGTGGGTAAAAGAATGGTGGAGGTTTATTTATATAACCACAAGACTAACAATCTTCATCACCTACAACACATCAACACTCCTCCTCTCCTTCTTCCTTTGTTTCGGCCGCCAACCACCATCACCATACCACCACCATCAACCCACTTTTCATACATTCTACACATATACAAGGGTGTTAGAAGGCATACAACGAAGCTCGGTGTGTTCGGAAGTTGAAGGACCTCTCTCATCTTCTTTTATCCACCACTTTTCTACTCTTGAACTTCCCTAGCCTTGAGCTAGTGGTAAGAACTTAGATCCATGCTTTTTACATCTTGTTTAAGTGGTTAATAATGTTTAATGATCAAAATGATAAGAACTCTAATGAATCTTGTAAAGGTCTTGAACATAGAGCTAACTTAATGATGAAATATTGTTGAAATGTGATGAAGTGATGTTAATATGAAGTTGTTTTGATTCTTGTTGATTACCTGATGATTTGTTTGTTAATATTGATGTTTGATGTCGTTGTGATCACTAAACATGTTAACGGAATCAATCGAACACGAGTTAGAAAGCTAAAAGTTGAAAACAGCTTCTGTCCAAGCTTTTACAGCCAACTTCAGTTGGCTGTAAACAGATCAATATTTAACAAAAACTTGATTTTCTTGAGTCTACAACGTGTTATTATGAAATACGGTTCTAATGGCACTGGAATCATAATTTTTGGACTTCGTTTACTATTTTTAAAGGGTCATTTTGTAACAGCAGCTAAAGCTGCATTTTTACTGCTGAAAATATGTGTTACGTTCTTCATCATAACTTGAAATCTGTGTAGAATCAGGTAACGAAATTTGTACTGTAGATGGACACTGATGTCGTAGTAATTCTCCCACTGGAATTTCATCAATCGGACTTACAATGAATTTTTAATAAATTATTCCGTGGACTGTAGTCAGAAAAAGATGAATCTGATTGCAGTCCGGAAAATGATTTTTTATAAAATATTGGTGATGAATTGGACCCCGAGATTTTTACAAAATAATATTTGGATCGTTTAAGACCTTCTGTAAAAAGTTGGGAATTTTTGGAACAAGGTAACTATTTTATTAAAATGCCCGAAAACAGCCCAGTTTTGGATATTAAGGCTGAAATGACGTAAGTAGTAAATTGCGTATCTAAATGTCGAGTATGTTATCTGAGGATGATCTAACATGTTATATGTCAATGAAAGTAATATGTGCAATATCGTATGCTTGTTCTTGAGTAGCTAAATGTGGAATGTTTATATGAGCGTAAACTATTAAAGTGAATGCATGTTATGTAGTAGATACGTGTAGGAACTTTGTGCTCTATTTGAAACCACTGAATGACTAACTAGTAATCATATTAGGACGTGATTGACCGACCTTGACTGCTAGCTATTTATGAGAGCCTAACCGAGCAAACCGAGGTGAGTTCACACTTTTCTACAAAGCATGGTAAATTCCCGGTGGGAATGGGAATGGGAATGGGTTCAGGAATAGGGATTCCTCGTCCTTTGGGACGCATTCAGGAATGTGAATTCCTCGTCCTTGGGACGTACTTAGACTTACTGGACTAGAACTCTATCAGCGAAGTCCCTCCCTTTTGTATCGACTTAATCGCTGAGGCTATGGCGAGCGGGTCATTAGTTAATAGCGCTATTAGGTTTAACAAACCTCACACCGTGCCAGTCGGACGGGCGTGTACTAATGGACTATGGTACGTCGGTGATGATAGACACCGACGCTAGGGCACAAGTAATTTTCGTTAGTAGTCGATATGATAAACGAGTCTGGTAGTTTAAAATAATGGGGTAGCCCCCACGGCCGGAGTGCCGGGCTGGATAGCCAGGGAAGGTGGACATGGGATGGTTAACTAATAAACGTTTTCGAACTATGGGGTAACCCCCACGGCTGGATAGCTGATTAAGATTAAACTACGTTTTTGGAAACAACTCTAAAATGGACAACCAACCGTGAACTCACTCAACTTTGTTGTTGACTCGTTATTACATGCTTTGCATGTCGTTAGATGCTATGGAGCTTGCACAACGAGGAGGTCGTTGTGGTATGCGAACTGTTATGTCCCGTACTTAATAAATAAACCTTATAATCTTATGAAACTTATGTTTTGGTTTAACGTCTTATGCTTCCGCTGTTTAAATTAAACTTGGTTAACTTCCTTTTGGTCACCAATTGTATTGTGGTTGGTTATATTTACTTAAATACGTTGTTCAATATGATTGGTGGCTTGATCCTGGTCATGTCACGCCTCCAAGCGGTGATACTCCGCATGGTGGATTTTGGGGGTGTGACACATTCATCATCCTCAGTAGTGTCACTTTCAGACTTTAAAACATTTTCAACCATGCTTTTTACAACTTCAGATTGGACACTATCTTCATCGGAAGATGAAGTGAATGTGACATCAATTGTGTTTGGAAGCTTAACTTCACTTTCTTCTTCATCAGTTACCAACCCTAATTTTTTCTTTGAAAAATTGTTTTAAACCGGTGGTGGAACCTGATGAAACCCAACCCCAGTTCCGTCCGAATAAATATCTTCACCAGATTTGTTCTTTCCAATTGGTTTAGGAACTATATGTTGAAGAACAAAGCTTGCAGAATTGTAACTGTTTAGTTTCAACTGGATGCGTTCATTTTCAATTTTAGCTTCTTGAAACTGAAGCTTCAACTTAGCAATTTCATCCAGTTGTTGATTGATTAGCTCTTCTTTTACCCTAAGAACACCTGACAATTGAACATTTTCTTTGTTTGTCTTACCATTTCTCTCATCAGAATCTTTTACCGTTCGTTTTAGCTTCTCAAAATTTTCTAAAAGTTGACGATTTTCATGAATTAATTTTTCGTTTTCTTTCCTAATTCTTTCTACATCATTTTTATCATTTTCAATTTTCTCAGTTAAATCTTTTAATCTATCATTTGAAGCTTTTAACATTTTGTCACGGTTTAAGATCTGATCTTCAACATCTCTGACTCTTCCTGTCAGTTCTTCAACCTTTTTATCTTTGAGATAAGCAACTGTACTACAAACCTTGCAATCTTTCATGCAATTTTTGCAGTCACTCTCAGTTGTAGCTTTCTTACCTGTTTCATTGGTTGCATCATTCTGACTGACCTTGCTTTTAGACTCAGTTCCAGTTCCAGAACCAGAAACTACCTCTAGCTCTTTTGCAGCAAGTACTTTGTCAGCCATCTTCTTCAAATTTTCAGCTGTGAATTCTTGTGAAGTATCAATAATCCCGTCATCAATTTTATTTGGCTGCAGCTCCTTCTCTTTTTCTTTTTCTTCAGCTTCTCCTCCTCCCCACCACAATCTCTGATTTGCTTCTTCTTCTGCTGTAATTTGCTGGGTGAGAGTTTCAACATCGACAGTATCTGGATCAACAGCAATGTTTCCCTTGGGATCTAGGTAACATTCTCTATCAGCATCCCATCTATTCGCCTTTTTAGCTTCTTTGTATGTACGATAGATTCTACTAATCCTGTTCTGAGCTAACATATTTCTGTTGATGTATTTCACTTCTTCTGTTCTGGAGTCTTTGAAAGGAACAATCTTTGTCACAAACGCATAGCCCACTGCGTCTTCTTCTGGTAACACTTCACTCCAATCATATCCCTCATCATCATGGATAACAGCAAGTGCTCTGGATTTTTCTTTGGGATTTTCTTCTATCTGCTTCATTATGGGAGATTCAGATTTGTTCTGATGATAGATTGCTCTTTTGTAGTAATCTTCACGAAACGGATTTGCCGTTTCATCAGCATATGCATTTCGACATTCTCTTTTAAAATGACCTTTTTGTTTACATTTAAAGCACGTGACCTTCGACTTATCAAACCCTAGCTTGGTGGAAGGTCCACCAATAGAATGTCTACCGGTAATCTCCATGAATCTTTGCGCTCTCCTAACCGCACTAGCCATACACCACCTGATATCAATCAACTCCATCTCCTCTGGGTCGATCTGGTCATAGTCCTCCTTGGTGAGGTTAGTGTTTCCAATCTTGCCCGCAACAAGACTCTCGTATGATTCTAGAACAGATGCTAAAAACACCATTTGTTGCTTTGCGGATTCCTCACTGAAATTTTGTGCATTCTTTAGATCCACAGCAATGTTACATTGAAACAGATTCTTTGGAACTGATTGACTTTGAGCAGTTGAAGTTGAACCTCCATGATAGCCACTGCTTGGAGTTTCTTGATTCACCGTGTTTGAATTTTCTACTGAAAATGCTGTTTTTGGTGACACAGATTTCGGGATCATACTTCCTCGATAATACAGCTCAACATTCTGCTGATATGAGGAATTATTGACTTTGTTTGATTTCTTGATCTCCAATTCATGACTCTCCAATCTTTCGATTAACAGATCAACCGTCAGATCCTCCGACTTGATTGTGTTCTTCAGCATCAAGGCAAAGTATTGCCAGTCTTTCTCATCAGGCAATGATTCAAACAGTTTGGCAACCAATTCTTCTTGAGTGTAAACTATTCCATGTCTTGCAAGTTCCAAGTTCAAATGTCCAAATCTTTCTATCATCTTAGATACAGATTCATTTTTCAAACATCCAAACAAATCAAATTCTTTTCTTAACAACTTCTTTTTGTTTTTAACTATCTCGGCACTACCCACACATTTCACTCTTAGTTTCTCCCATAGATCTTTTGCATTTGTGTACTCAATCAACGATATTATGTCGTCTCTCACAGACTGATGAAGCAATGCAATGCACTTTTGTTCGGCAACAAAACTTTCTACACCATCAGTATCTATTATATTTTCATAATCCGATCTTCCCATATTGAAACCATTTTTCAAGCTCTTCCAACTTGGATATGCAAAAGCTTTTAGCCACTCTTCAAACCTTTTAGCCCATCTATTGTATTCTTCAATCGCCATTAGTTTGGGAGGTTTGTTGTATGTGCCATATGCACTCTCCACACTCAAAGCATCAGAAAGAGTTTTCTTTGCACTCGGAGCATTTTCATTTGTGTTGTTTGATGTATCATCTCCAGTGTTTCCCGTGAAAGCAAAAACGTCACTGAATGGATTCATAAAATCATCCATCTTCACGTATCTGAAACAATCAACAAACACTTAGAAATTTTTTGATTTTAACAAAACAGTTTCAAACGAAATCAGTTCAAGCGAAATCAGTTCAAACGAAATCAGAGTTTTCAAACGAAAACAGTTTTCAAGCAAAATAAGCTTTCACACGAAATACCAACTCAAACGAAATCAGATTTTTCAAACGAAATAGTGATTTCGTTCGAACTGACCAAACGAAATATAATTTTGTGTGAAATTAGCTTGAATTCAAACGAAATTAGCCTCTTTGGAATGAAATAGTAATTTCGTATGAAATATCTCAAACGAAATTTGATTTCGTATGAAATCAAACAGCAATTTCAAATGAAATTAATCACAGAATGTAATTTCGTGCGAAATTACAAGGCTATTCCATGCGAAATAATGATGACATCATCATTTCGGCCACCATTTTGTCAATTTGATCCAGATTTTGTTCGAATTTTGGTCCAATTCTTTCAAGGATTCAATAAAAGAGTGTTTTACGTGATATATGTAAAATTCAATCCATTTTGTCCGTTAAATCTCGTTTAATTTTGAAAAGAAAGAGTAGAAGTGATGAAAACAAGCTGAATTGGTATAAACTCTTCTTCCTGAGCTTTGATACCACTTGTTGGATCGTTGTGTGACCCTAACGAGTCAATCAGAAGAGATTATGATCTATATCAAAGGCGGAATCAGTGATATAGACGTGAAACAGCTTGATTCTCCTTAATTATCTTCTTATTAATGATTTCAAAGCTTTTACAGATCGTTTGACAAACTGGAAGCACCTCGGCTCTGAATCAAAAAAGTAATTTCGTTTTAAATGAAAAAGACCAAGCACCTATATATAGGCAAGGTAATTTCGCATGAACCTGTTCACATGAAATCACTTTCAAGAGAAATTACTAATTCCATGCGAAATTACCATGTAATTTCGTGTGGAATTACAACATGTAATTTCGTGCGAAATTACCTCCAAACCTATTTTTGATAAATTTCTCGAACTACGTGATCTGATCTATCTAATCTAATACAAGACTCTATAAAGACAAAGTTAACAGACATCTTATGCACCAACACAGTGCTTGGAGTCTATCAGTTGCTGCAAAACCACTGTCAAGGGGAGAATCTTGTACAAGCTCTGCTTATGATGATCAACTGTTCTGAACCAGTTTTGGATTTCCTTATCATCTGTTCTTCTGGGTTTGAATACATGGACCAACAATCTCCCCCTAGAACAGATGATGACAAAATGCTTCATTATTTATGGTCTTTATTGTCTCATCAACATTTCCCTAACTTGCCCCTTGAATTGAAGTTCGAAGTTAAGGGAATCTTCATCATCCTCATCCCTGCAAAGTTGAAGTTCTAATAGATCTTGGAGGTCAGCTACACTCAGACCTAGTGCATCCTCCCTTGATATGTGTTCAACTACTCCACTGAACTTGAGCAAGGTCAATACATGGGTCTTTTGACTAGACTTCCACTTTATTATTTTTGAGTTCAGTGGGTTTCTTGGGAGAGTTTTTATTTTTGATGAGTTTGGAGATGGAGGCCTGCTCATGAATTTTTTGGCTATTTCTTGTAACTTTGCCGAGTCAGGATTCTCTTGAATCATCTGCTTGATAGCCACTTTCATTACGTCAGCTTCTCTTTGTGCATTTTCTTCTTCATCAATCTGCTTTTTCCTTTTTCTTTGATTTAAGGCAATGATGGAGGTGTCAGATGATGTGAACAATGTTTTAAAAGAGAGGGTCTGCTGCTGTGACTCATTGGGCTTTTTGTTTATGTATGCTGGTTTCTTTGGTGCTTTGGGATCTGTCTCTCTTAGTTTTTCCAGCTTCTCATACACCACGTCAGTGTACTGCCTAGACCACTTTGAAATGGACTTTGCTGAACTATACTTGGCTGCAACCAACTCAGCCTTCTTTCTTTTGTATTCCAAGGTAAGTTCTACAATGGTCTTTTTGTACTTGTTCCAGTCTGGTGCAGACCTTTTCATACTTGGATCATTTCTTACACTTTCAATTCTGTTGGCTTCAGCTTTGAGTGCAATGAGTGGCCAGTCTTTGAATTGTTTAGCTTTGGCAGGATAAAACTTGTCTCTCATGATTAGCTCTAAGAGATCTTTTCTCATTTCCTTTTGCATATCAGCATTTGGTGGTAGATTGGACATCTCTTTGCTTAAGTCTCTTGCATAGTCTTCCAACTTCTTTACTTTGCTAAGAGCAATTTGCATTCGACTTGAGATTCTACCATCACTTTCCCATTGACCTTCATATTTAGCATGCAATTCAGCTTTTTTGGCTTTAAGTTTCAGATATTCTTCCATGTTCTTGGGAGGTCTGAAAAAAACAAGGGAAGGAAATTTTGTTTTTGCAGGATCATCCACTGTATAGAATTGCTTCATTTCATTTTTAACTGCATGCAATTCCAGAGGATAATCTGCTGCTAATGGAATAACTCTTGCAGGATCATGTCTTTCAAGTGTTTTTGGGTCAGTGATTGGGTTTGCTAATGTTGGAGGAATGAATGGTTGAGGTTTGATTTGATTGAAAGGTGCAGAGGATTTAGGAATAGGTGCTGGTATGTCATCATCATGCACCTGAAATTTCCTTTTTCTGGTGTAAACCTTTGTGGGAGAAAGGATTTTTGTTTGGGATTTTGAAACAGAAATGGTTATGGCTTGGGAAGGAATGTTGGAAGTGGTGGATGGCTGACTAACAGCTGTTGAGACAACTGGTGTCTCAACCACTGTTGTCATAACAACTGTTGAAGTGTCAACAGTTGCCTTATGCTTTTTAGCAGGTGGCTTTTGTGGTGAAGGTGTAGTTTTTGGTGTGTCAGTGGTTGGTTTTTCTGATCCACCAGTGGTTTTGAGACCAGCAGTGGTTGGCTTTTTGGGTGTTTGTTTTTGTGGTGGTGGTTTTGAAAATTTGGCAAGTGGTGGTTTGTTGTGTTTAAAGGATTTCTTCCTGGTAGAAGTGCCAACATTCTGAGTTTTTATTTCCCACTCTTTTCTTGCATTTTGTTCCTTTCTCCACTGGCTTTCCTTTGTTTCATTCTGATTTTGAATTGTCTTTCTGTTTTTCTCCACTTCATCTGCTAGAATATTAAGGGTTTCATCAACTCCCTTTTTCTTTTCTTTGACAGGTGTTTCAGCAGTGGTTTCAGAAGACTTCTTTTCAGTTTCTGGCTTTTGATTTGGCTTTTGCTTTGGAGTAGGTCTGCCAAACTTCTTCATATCATGTTTCTCCCCCTTTTTGGCATCATCATCTTGATCAGCATCATCTTTGTATATGGATGTAGGGGTAGTGCTAGTAATGTTAACCAAGGCCTCTTTGATGTCAGCCTAAGTATCCTTGTATCTAGCATCAACCATATTTCTGAGTAGTGCCATTTGATGGTTGTGCTGAGTTTCTGCCAATTCCCTTTGAGCTGTAATAATTGGCTGAATTGCATTCCATAGCTCTTGGGAATATTGTTGTGGTGTAGGTTGACTTTTGGAAACTGCTACCAACTGTTTTATCATATTTTGCATATTGTTGACAGTTGTTTCAATTGTATCAAGTCTCTCCGTCAATTCTTGATATCTTAAACCATCACCCAAGTTAATGGGATCATCTAATTTCCCACCAGCAGTGGTTGTATCAGCAGTTGGACCAGAGAAGTCTCCAATGGTTCATCCACTGATGCCCCTTTTTCTTGGTACAGAGGACTTCTTTCTTCAGCAGTGGTTACCTTAGTAATCACACCAGTGGTTAACTTGAACACACCAGTGGATACTTTGGTTCCCAAAGAAGAAATTGCCTTCAAGGGAGTCTGACTTATGAAACTACTGTCCAGGTGTAGATCAGTGGATCCAACATATGTAGTAGCTGCTCCACTTGAACTACTAATAGGAATTTCATGAAACTCCTGTGGTGTAACCTCCTCAAATGTTTGTGGGATAACCAATTGAGGTATTTCAGACACAGCCATAGTTGTGGTTGTACTCTCAGTAATGTGATGGTGAGAGGGATTGTTTTGTGTCTGAAGCTCAATGGCATCAAATAGAGGTATGATGGATGGTGGTAATTGTGATGAGGGGATAGGAGTTGAAAGAGAATTTGCCCAGGGAGAAAGGCTGTTAAACATATCCTCAAGTGAGGTATATGCCTCATTTTGTGGTGTCCCTGTGCTTACAACCTGTTCCTTTTGTGAGGAAGCAGGAGGAGTTAAGGCTTTGGGTGGAGATCTTTCCAACTATTGTGAGGAAGTAACAACAGTGGTTATTGGTGACTTTTGTGTTGTCACTGGATTAACTTCTAGGATCTCATCTTCCATAAGGTCCTTTTTAGGGGGTTTGGTGAGCTTTTTGGACAATTTCTTTTTTGGTCTTTTTAGGAAGTGTTGGTGGGGGTTGCACAGCAGTGGTTGTGCTGCTGTGGTCACCATGAGCAGTGGGCTCAACAGCAGAAACCTGAGGAGCAGATGTGGACTCATCCAAATTTTGCTCAGGCTCCTCTGTTTGTGTTTTTGATGGTTTTGACTCTGACAATCTTGTAAATGTTTCAGCAGAAAGACTGTTTATTTGAAAAGAAGCACCTTGGACAAGCACTTGTGCACTGTCTTTTGGTACTTTCTTCTGTAAGTAGTAGCTCAAAAATCTTGGAAACAACAAAAATGGTTTCTTCTTTTCTTTAATATTATTTACATTTTTAACCAAATCATTGAAAATTTCTTGGGAGTAATTGAAATCAACTTATGCCATTATAGCATATCCCAAGTATTGAATTTTCAATGGAATTTCATTGAAAGCTGTTTCTTTATTTGAAACACAGATGAGCAGGGTATGAAATAAAAACTTCATGGGAGGTGAGAAATCTCCCTTTTGCAAAGTTGCTTTTGTCATTTGGCCCACATACCCTCTTTTGATCAAATCAGTTTGATACTCATCTTTAGGGAAAGAATTTTTACCTGTGAGATCGTTCATCTCAAAAACTTCAGATATGGATTGTGGTGTAATGGAAACTAGAATTTCTCCTACGTTAGAAGTGATAGCCCAAGGCTTTTTGTCTTGAACTTCCAATTTTGCGTTTTTCCAAAAATCTCGTAGGGTTTCCTGGTAGAAGGGTGCGTTGCAGGTCAACAAAGTTTTGTACTTTGAAGATGAAAGAGCATCGATGATCGAGTGTTTTCTCAAGTGTGCAAAGATAGTTATGGGGGTTTTTGAGAGCAAGTGCCATGGTGAGTTGAAGAAATTTGCGAATGGAAGACGATGAATGAATGAGAGATGGAAACCACTTTTGAAGGAATTTTGAATTCGATACGGCAGTGAAAACTCTGTTTGGGGGTTTATCAGGGTTTTATAAGGGTGAAAAGTGAATGCTGACGTGGCAGCGGTTACAAAGATCAGACGGCTAAGAACTGTCCACGTGACAACCTTTGATGGAAATGGATAACAGTTATTTAGGAAACCACTGATGGACAATATGAGTGGTTGACAGTAATGAAAACGAGAACAGTGGCTGATTTTAACTATCAGTGGATAGCCATCAGTGATTAAAACACTGATGTTTTATCAACAGTGATTAACAAGGAAAATGAAGAAATAGAGGTTGTCTTTCAGCAGTGGATAATTTTCAACAAATCAGATGTTTGAACCAAACAGTGTTTATGACATACTTTTAAGGATTAATGAAAACTTTCATTTTAGACTGTTTTTAAGGATGGATTTTGATTTTTTTGAAAACATTTTGATGCTTTATTCATAGAAAAACAGGATTTTGCATGTTATTCCACATTAAGCATGCCAATTCTAGAGATCAAGCTTTCAAATGTGGATGTGTCTAATGCTTTTGTTAGCACATCTGCCAGCTGATCCTTAGTTGGAACATGATGCAGAGAAATCAAACCTTTTTCATAGCAATCCCTCACAAAGTGATGTCTGATGTTAATGTGTTTTGTGGTTGAGTGTGAAACTGGATTTTTGATGATATTTTATGCTGCTTGACTATCCAACATGAGGGGTGTCTTTAAAGCAGTGATACCAAAATCCAGCAATTGATTTTGAAGCCATAACAGTTGGGCTATGCAGCTTGCAGCAGCAATATATTCTGCCTCAGCAGTGGATGTTGAAACAGCTGCTTGCTTTTTGCTTTGCCAAGATACTTAGCAATCACCTAGAAATTGGCACCCTCCTGAGGTGGACTTCCTTGTTGCATTGCATCCAGCAAAGTCACTATCTGAGAAACCTGAAAGCTTAACATTCCCATTAGTAGGGTACCAGATACCAATTGTGGGAGCACTTTTTATGTATCTGAGTATCCTTTTCAGTTTTCACAGCTATGAGGTTAGACTTCCTAAAGGCTGATTGGGATCTTGCACAAACACATGTTGCAAACATGTCGTCTGGCCTAGATGTAGTTAGGTACAATAAAGACCCAATCATGCTTCTATATAAGGTTTGATCAACCAAATCATCCTTTTCATCAGTCATGACTAGCTTGGTGGTTGCCATGGGTGTACTACATGGTTTACAATCATTCATCTCAAATTTGTTTAAAAGTTCTTTAGCATATTTGCTTTGATGAATGAAGGTACCATTTTGCAGATACTTTACTTGGAGACCAAGAAAGCACTGTAGTTCACCCATTGTACTCATCTCAAACTCAGTTGTCATGAGTTTTCTGAACTCTTCACACATTTTGTTACATGTGCTTCCAAAAATGATGTCATCCACATAAATCTGGACAATCATCAGATCCTTCCCACTCCATTTCAAAAACAGTGTTTTGTCAATTTTGCCTCTTGTGAAGCCAATAGAGATTAGAAAGGTGGAAAGAGTTTCATACCAGGCTCTAGGTGCTTGTTTCAGGCAATACAAAGCTTTATTTAGCTTGTAGACATGATTTGGATTAAATGGATCCTCAAAACCAGGAGGTTGACAAACATATACCTCTTCTTGAATCTTACCATAGAGGAATGCACATTTGATATCCATTCGAAACACCTTTATGTTGTGGTTGACAGCAAAGGCCAAGAACAGTCTGATAGCTTCCAATCTTGCTACAGGGGCAAAAGTTTCATCTTGGTCAATGCCCTCCTCCTGTGTAACAGCCCAGCGTAACCGCACCATGATATTGTCCGCTTTGGCAGCCAGCACGCCCTCGGCGTCCGCCCCTCACGGTTTTCAAAACGCGTCATGATGGTGAAGGTATCCAGCCCCTTATAAGGAAGCCTTTGTTCCCCTTCACAACCGATGTGGGATGTCACAATCCACCCCCCTTAAGGGGTCCAGCGTCCTCGCAGGACCTGGCATCACCAGTCCGGCTCTGGCTCTGATACCATCTGTCACAGCCCAGCGTAACCTCACCATGATATTGTCTGCTTTGGCTGCCAGCACACCCCCGGCGTCCGCCCCTCACAGTTTTCAAAACGCATCATGATGGTGAAGGTATCCAACCCCTTATAAGGAAGCCTTTTTTCCCCTTCACAACCGATGTGGGATGTCACAATCCAACCCCCTTAAGGGGTCCAGCGTCCTCGCAGGACCTGGCACCACCGGTCCGGCCCTGGCTCTAATACCATCTATAACAGCCCAGCGTAACCGCACCATGATATTGTCCGCTTTGGCGGCCAGCACGCCCTCGGCGTCCGCCCCTCACGGTTTTCAAAATGTGTCATGATGGTGAAGGTATCCAACCCCTTATAAGGAAGCCTTTGTTCCCCTTCACAACCGATGTGGGATGTCACATCCTGTCTGAAACCTTGAACCACAAGCCTTGCTTTATCCTTGACAACAATGCCCCTTTCATCAGTTTTGTTTTTGAAGACCCACTTTGTGCCAATAGGACTGACACCTTTTGGCAGTAGTACAAGTTCCCATACTTCTTGTCTTTTAAACTGTTGAAGCTCTTCTTGCATAGCTTCTACCCAACTGTTGTCTTTTAGTGCCTCTTGGTACTTGACTGGTTGATGAAGTGATAGAAAGCCAGCAAAAAGACAGATGTTTTGGGATTGACTTCTGGTGAGAACCCCTTCACTGATGTTGCCAATAATTTGATCTGGTGGATGAGACTTCAGGAAGATTAAATCTCCCTTGTATGGAACAATGGCATTAAAGGGTGAAGGCTGCAGATGTGAATCATCTGAGCTAACAACTGTTGGTGACTTTGGTGATCCAACAACTGTTTGAAATGGAGATGGAGGGATAGGAGGAATTTGTGTGACACCATGTTGATTTTTATCCACTGTTGGCAGATTTTTATCAACAGTGGTTGAGGATCTGGAGGCAGAGGTTGAAGGGCTACTTTTGTCAACAGCTGTTGATGTAGCAGTGGCTGAGTTCTGACAGCTGTTTTGAACATCTGCAGCTCTGGCAATGGATGTGAATTTCTGTTGTGGACTTATAACTTCATATCCGTTGTCTGATGGAGGAGGTTGAGGTGAACCTGCACTGTTAGTCTTGACAGAAACATTTTCAAAGGTGAATTTATCAAGATCAAATAACTCAGTAGGGTTTGCAGGGATTTTCAGTGAAGAAAGTTCATTGAACTTTACATTCAAAGTCTCTTCTATACACCTAGTCCTAGTGTTAAACACTTTGTAGGCCTTGGCAGTGGTTGAGTATTCCAAATGATAACCACAATCTACTTTGGCTGCAAATTTTGAAATTGAATCTTTTAAGTTTAAAATGAAACAAGGGCAACCAAATACTTTAAAGTATGAGATCAGTGGTTTGATTTTATACAGAATTTCATAGGCAGTCTTTTGATGCCTGGGATTGATCAAAACTCTGTTCTGGACATAGCAGGCAGTGTTTATAGCTTCTGCCCAGAAAGTTAATGGCAAACCTGAGTCTGCAAGCATGGTTCTGGCAACCTCAATCAATGTTATGTTCTTCCTTTCAACAACCCCATTTTGTTCTGGTGTTCTTGGGATGCTGTACTGCCTTACAATCCCTTTTGACACACAAAACTCATCCAACTCCTTATTTTTGAATTTTGTGCCATTGTCACTCCTAAAGACTTTTATTGGCAAGTCAAATTGCTTTTCAACCTGTTTGACAAAGTCTTGCAAAATGCATGCAGTCTCATCTTTAGAATGTAAGAAATAAGTCCATGTAAACCTAGAAAAATCATCTACAATTACCAAACAATATCTTTTCTTTTTCAGGCTCATGATTTTTACTGGGCCAAACAAATCCATGTGCAGCATTTGCAAGAACTTGGTTGTTTTGGACTCTTCAATGGACTTAAATGAGCTTTTATGTTGTTTTCCTTTTAAACAGGAAACACAATGCTCAGGACAGGTGAACAATTTTTGTGGGAGACCTCTTACAAGCCTTGTTTTGATAAAGCAGTGATTGTCTTGAGATTTGTGTGCCCCAATCTTCTGTGCCACAGTTCTGTCTCTTTGTTAGAAGCAACTGAGAACAGGTAGGCATCAGTCATAGGGCTCTCTTTTGACAAATCAACTACATAAACATTGCCACTTCTTTGAGCAACAAGTTGAGTTTTTCCATTTTTTATTATTTCTTCAATCTTTTTGACCATTTCTGGTCCAACAATCTTGCAACTCTCCTTAGTAAAGAATGACCTATAACCTTTGTCACTCATTTGTGAGACATTAAGGAGGTTGAATTTTAGATTGTCAATAAGATTGACATTTTCAAACTTGACTTTTCCAGACTGAATTGTTCCAGACCCCAACACCTTTCCCTTACTATTATTACCAAAAGATATATCACCCCCTCCATGAGTTTTGAATTCTTTGAGTAGAGCTCTACATCCAGTCATGTGCCTGGAGCCTCCACTATCTACATACCAAAGACTATCTAAGCATGCAGAAGCTCCCTGCACATCAAGTAAATAATTAGTTCAGGAGGGTCTCCAAAGTCAATAAGGCTTTGGATGGGGTCACAACAGTGTCAGAGTCAAGTCCAGGAACATGGACAGTGGTTAACTCAGGGATTTAAACAGCTTTTGAAGCATTTCTCTTTAACAACTAGTCCATTTCCTATCACATGTTGATAACCAAAGGGATGCATGTTCACTTTTGTTTAGAAGGCTTTTTGTAAACCTCATAAACATGTGGGACCCTTTGGTATGGAGGTTGACCTTTTCCTCTTTGGAATTGGTTGGCAGGTGGTGCATCTGTCACTTGCACATCTCTTGGAACAATGTTTTTGTTCAGTTGTTTGGACAGACACAAATGGTTGTTTCTTGATTGGTTGATTTGAAGAACTCATGGGTGTTTTTTGCAGTGTATTCTTTCCTTTTAACCTCAAAGGTTTGGAGGTACACACACTCATGAGTGAGATGGTTTGATTTTCCACAGATGGTGCAACTTTTTGAAGGCTCAATGATGCTTGTTTTGTTAATGTCATAGGCTTTTAAGTGAAAACAATCTTTTGTTAAATGATTTTTCTTTTCACAAAAGTCACAAAACAAATTTTTAACTTTTTCTCTCTTCTTCCTCTTTTTAGACTCCTTTGCAACAGAGTTTTGAACCAATGTTGGGATGTACTTAAGAGGAATAACCTTGGCCTTTGGTGCTTTCACACCATCCACTGTGGAAAAATCCATGGGTTTGAAGTTCTCAAGGATGTCACACTCATCTGACCAAGTGGGTTTGAATTGGTATTTTTTTTAATTTCCTCAAAGGTTGAGGACCCCTCTGGTCTTTCAAGGGTGAATTTGTTAACATTTTTATCAGTTATCTCTATTTCTTGACCATCCTTGTTTGTTGGTATTATCTCAACAGTGTTTTGAACAGTCTCATTTACAACAATGTTTTCAACTTGGTCATTTTTCCTGAAACCTATGCCAAATTTTACATTGCTTTTTATCTGTTTTTCCAGCATAACTTCATAACCTTTGCAGGATTCCACCCATTTTCACATGTGATTTGGGTGGATTCCAACTCCTTTTTACAGGTTTGATATTTTTCTATCATGGCCTGGAGTTGGTCCTTGGTTATGCTATGCTCATGCTTGAGGCTGCAAATTTCATTATCTTTTTCTGACAATTTGATTTTTAGTTCTTTAACAAACTTTTCAAATTGTATCTCATCCTTTAAGATCTTGTCTATAAGGGTTTCATTCACCTCTTTAACATTAGCAAATGCTATGATACATTTGTCTGAGCATAAGTTATTCAAAACTTGAGATGATACCTTAGCTGCAGCCATCATAGCACAGTCACAGACGCTCTCACATTCTTTGGGCTTCTTCTCCTCTTCTTCAACAGACCATGGGTCAGACAGTGGCTCCATCAGTGGTTCAGGTTTGTCTTCCAACAGTTGTTCACCAACAATAGCAATAACCACGGCTTCAGCAATTGTATCCACTATTTCTACACTGGATTCCCCTTCTTCAGTTTCCAGCCCTTCTGGGATAGACTCTAATGCTGCAAAACAGAATGCATCACTAGAAACATCATTCTTAGCATATAGAGCAAAGTTTTCATCAGCTAAATCTTCAGGCAAGTTACTCCAATCTACAAAGCCTTGGGTAAAGAAGCTTTGTTAATCTGTTTGAGTAGATGTTTGGGTAGCTTGTTGAGGTGTAGCTTGTTGCACCTGAACCTGAGGAGCTGGGGCCTGGACATACTGTATCTGTGGGACAGGGGATTAGACATAGTGCACAGGAACAAGTGTTACAAGGTGTGTATAATGAGCAGTGTTTACATGAGCAACAGGGGCATATTGGGAATAATGCACAGTGTTTTTAGGTATTTTGAGGTCTAGGGCTAGGATGTGTGATGATTGGTCCATTATTTTGACTCCTACACTCTCTAGCAAAATGACCTAACCTATTACACTTGTAGCATTTTATATTTGATTTATCCAACCCTACTTTCAAATTCCTATGTAACCCTGGAAATTTTCTCCCTAATCTCTTATAAAACTTGCTAGTTCTAACACTCAACAGTGCAAGTTGGTGCAAAATATCCATTTCCTCCAGATCAGTTGGATCAAAGTGCTGGAGATCATTGAGTTCAAAGGATAAGTTGTCAGAACTCTGGTTTTCACTACTAGCTGTGAAAGCATAGTTAGTTGAGTAAGAATCAAGGTCATTAAAGGCTCCACCAGCAGTTATGTCAATGTAATGATCATAACTCTGATCCTTACTACTACCAGAATCCTCTTGACCAAGAAGTGTTGTGCTACCAAATGTATAGTCATCAGCAACCTTCCCAGACTCTTGTAACTTCTTTTTCTAGTTTAACTCTCTTTCATAAGTGAGGAGTCAACCATGAAGTTGAGTCAAACTTAGTTCTTCGAACCCAACAGAATTTCTGGTTACAAAAGCAATTGTGTCCCTTTTTTCAGAAAGTGACCTTAGAAACCTACTACTTAGAGTTGATTTTGCAAATTCAACATTAACAAGTTTCAATTCACTAATGAGACAACTAAAACGTTCAGACTGTTGTGTTAGTGATTCTCCTTTCACTGGCAGAATGTTTCATACTGTTGATTCAAAACTTCCCTGTTATTTTCTATCACCTATTCTGTACCACTGAACTGTTCCTTTAAGGCATTCCACAGCTCTTTGGCACTGTTACAGTGTAACAGTCCAGCATAAATGTCATTTGGAAGAGCTGAGGCTACTATGCTAAAAGCCTTTGCATCTAGTTCAATTTTTTGAAAATCTTGTTCTGAATAGTTTTCAGGGTTTTTAGGCACAAAGCCTTTGGGATCCTCAGTACTAGGCACCTGTGGAACATGTGGTCCATAGATGACTGACTTCAAACAGCCGGTATTTTGTTGTGCCAGGACATGACCCATCCGACGTTGTTAAATGTTGTACTCCGATCTGACAAGCATCGGTGGTTTGAAAAGAGTCCCGGTGTTGTGAGTGTCGTGTGATTGTGATGCCATTCTGGTTGTTTTACAGGTCTTGAATAATCAACTTTTATACGTGATTATACCTTACTCTGTTTTTCAACTAAATACGAACAACTGAAAGTATCAATGAATTCGAGGTGAACTTTTACGTCAAAATGATTGTTAGATCAAATTTGACTGTCCAATGCTCTGATACCAATTGTTAGGATATGAGTTTCTTAGATTGTGTAGTTTAATTATAAATGAAAATGAAACAGAGAATTAAAGTGCAGCGGAATATTTAAATAAACTTTGATTACACAATCAAGGAAGAATAGTTATAAGCAAACATGTTTTCCATTGAGTCGAATGATTGTATCAAATTACAATAAACAAAACAATTGCATGCATGCACTAGACTCCCCCTCAGCCTGAGCTCAGTGATTTGTTCGTACATAATGACTTGTGAAGAAAGAGCTAATGGAACAGTACAAAGTACTGTTCTATTTATAGTACAGACGAAAAAACTGAGCATCTTTGCTGACGTCGCCATGAAAGTAACATCTAACCTCCTAACAAACTCTAAACACTGTTATATACAAACACTGATTACATAGACACTGATTACATAAACACTGATTCTACTTTCCACTATTGTAGTCTAAGCACTGATGATGAGCATCAGTGCTTTCTTCATAAAGTCATGAGTCTTTGAATG
This sequence comes from Helianthus tuberosus, assembly GCA_030545235.1. Lineage (NCBI taxonomy): Eukaryota > Viridiplantae > Streptophyta > Magnoliopsida > Asterales > Asteraceae > Helianthus > Helianthus tuberosus. The sequence continues at coordinate 118,392,995 of CM060354.1, read as the reverse complement.
GGCAGTGCTTTGGTCTTCAACAGTGCTTGGAAGACATCAGTAGATAGAGCTCCAATCTTTATTCTTCATCAGTACCTTGGATATCAGTAGTTGAGATGATCAGTGCTTGGAGTCTATCAATTGCTGGAAAACCACTGTCAAGTGGAGAATCTTGTACAAGCTCTGCTTATGATTATCAACTGTTCTGAACCAGTTTTGGCTTTCCTTATCATTTGTTCTTCTTGGTTTGAATACATGGACCAACAACTGCTCTTCAACCAAACACCCTTTTCTGGCCTCTGGGCGAAACAGGTTCGAAAATGGTCTCTCAAAGGATGATCCCGTTACAAAGGGTCATGCCATAACCGGGTATTAAACCCGATTCCGATCTCACATCTGATCACCAAAGCAAGCTGAAAGTCTGCCGAATTGATTTGGCCTTCAAGCTTTGCCATAGAACACCACACACCACACACCACACACAACACAATGCCTTATCACGGGTAAGAACCAGCCAAGCCAAACTCTTCATGTAAAATGAATGAGTAGGATCCTTTTTTAGTTATGAACCTCCACCACCATCTAGACACATAAATACATAGAGAGACATGTTCTATTGAAAACAAATATTATGTTTGAGAAAGGTGAATTGAAAATCGCATAAGTGGATTGTGAATCCCGGCGATTTACTAAGATCCGATTAGGAAAACATTTAGTGAGCCTCTTATTTAAATATGAGCCAATCCAAGTGTACAAAGTAGAATGATTTCAAATACATGAATCCCAACAATTTAGTGGTTTTAAATAAAAACCACTAAAATATATAATACATTAAAAATAATGATAATATTAAAAAATAATAACAAACGTTATTTTAACCGTAATTGAGGCGAAAAATGTCGTTTTGCACGTAGAAGCTTCCTTGTGGCGTGGAAATCAAGTGAAACATCTGAAAATATTCCAGCATCAAATTATTGAGATAAATATATACAAAAAAAAACACATAAATTTTTCAAAATATATATTCATTATGGCCTTTAGAAATATAAAATCATACAATTATATCAATCTAGGTTTAGAAATATAAAATCATACAATTATATATGAAATTTACCTTTCAAAAAAAAAAAAATTATATCAATCTAGGTTTGATCAAACTGATGGTAGTTCAATGTTAATTTAAGTTTTCAATTCTCATACGTGTTATAGTTTATTTTAAAGAAATTAACATATTAGTAATTTAACAATTGATTTTCTCATATAATCGAGAAAGGATCCATTATATTCAATTTTTAATTTATCTGAGTTAAACAACTCAACCATTATATTGAATTATTCAAATTTTAAATAGTTACAATTAAGTGGTTGTGAAACACTCTATGTCGGATCGTCGGGTTGTCTATAACTTTCTGAATTAGATTCACATTTTTATGTGAAACTACCACTTATTATATTGCGAATCTAAAAGTCGGTAACTTTACTTTTAAAGGTGATTTTTAGGTTCTCGGTTTGATTCCATAAGGCGGGTTTTTTTTTTTAATTTATTTGGTTTCTTTCTGAATTGGTGAATGATGGATATGATAGGGTGATTCCGCTGGGGTCACAATGATACTCCAGTGATTTGCAGTGATCCAAATTTACCGTTTCAAAAAAAAAAAAAAAAAAAAAAAAAACAGAAGAAGAAATAGGATGATGAGAAATTAAACGTTCGTTTGTATTGGTGATCCGTGTTGTATTAATCAATTAATAGAGTGATCACAACGAAGATTAGCGAGTCAACATCACGCGACCACTAGATTTTTAATTAGACATCATGACACTACTTTTGCCTAAAGATACATTGTTAGTGAAGAAAACTCTCGATAAAATTGAGGAGTGGATCAAAGTAAATTTGCAAAAATTCATTCAAATCACTATATGTCTGGTGCTATTTTTTTCCCTATGTATGTTTAGGAGGCAAGTAATTATAAATTTATATATAATTGAATCATTTGAGAAAAAAAAAATATTATGAAGAAAAAAAAAACAGTAGAATCGTAAAACATTAAATAGTTTTTCTTTTATCTCATTTATTAATATCTTTAACTAATTAATTAGTTATAAAGACTATTATCATCCATACTAATTTTTTTTGCCTACACAAATCAAATTTATCCTACACGTTTCGAAATTTATCCTACACACGTCGAAATTTCTAAAACACCACAAAAATGTCCAAATTTTCCAAAAAAGTGTTTGTGAAAGTGGGTGTTTTCATGGAGTTTTTGGAAAACGCCACAAAAATGTCCAAAATAAAACGCCATTAATATACCTAGTTCACAAAATGCGATGAAAAACGTCAAGAAATGCCCAGTTGAAAACACCATAAAACACTCAGTTCAGAAAACACTATGGAAAAAACCAGTTGAAAACGCCATAAACACACTCGGTTCAGAAAAAAAAACTATAAAAAACATATTTGAAAGCACTATAAAACAACAAAGTTGAAAACGCCATAAAAACCAGTTCATTTTTTTTCAAAAATTAAATCAATAGTATACTCATTGGAAAGAAAAAAACGCTGAATTTTTCGTGTATATTTAATAAAAAAATTACGTATAAAAAAGTTATGGACGTTTAAATATGATAGCGGAAATGATATGTGATTAGCCTGTACACCCTTGTTTGGATCTTCCCATTTTACCCCTTTTGTCAGCTCTAAGGTTCCCAGGAGAATCACAAAGAATATTGTGGTTGAGAATCGTTCTCGCCGTTTTCACAATTTAGGATGTTTTCTCCGCAACTTGATACTCTGTGTGTGTGTGTGTGTATATATATATATATTAGGGTAAAATGAAAACTTATACGAGTTGTGAGAACTTAGAGCACTCGTCTTTACTAAAGGTTTTTTCAAAAAAATTTTTTTTTCCAAAAATCCTAAAAAATTAACTTTTCCAAAAAAAAACTAGTTTCTTTTTTCATTTATGACAGCCATAAATGCTATAAAAAGTGATGTCATGCTTATGTCATCACCTTTTTACAACTGTTGTAAGGAGCCTAAAAACATCAATTCGAAAAAAAAAATTATTTTTTTTACAGCAATCTTTTCTAACATTTTAATCTAGGGGTGTGAAAAAAATAGGGGCAAAACTCGCACGAGAAGGCCGAGTTCTCTAATTTCTCATAATTTGAAAGGATTTTCCCTTGATGTTGATCCTATATATATATAGATATATATAGAGAGAGAGAGGGGCCGGTTATCATACAAATGTCCTTATCGTACATTACGTACGCTGCAATCTCAGCCGTCCGATCATCTTTCCGCATTGAATTCGCATATTGTTTTTTTGAAACAATTTCACATGTTGAAGCATACGTAATGTACGATAAGCAATATTGTACAGTATTCTTTACCTATATATATATATAGGGAGCCGCTAAAATGAAAACCACCCCCAGTTGTAAGAACCGCGAGAACCACTCTCAACCAATAAGAAAAAAGGGTTGGTCAATTTACCCCAAATGTCAAATCCCACCATCTCTCTTCAATTAATGTGATCAGATCATCTCTCTCTCTATTTTAAATCCCTGATTTCTCATTTTTATCTCTCTCAAAATTGAAATCCATTCTCATCTCTCTTTGGAGATTGTTCATATCCATCACCGGAGATACACTCCGACCACCGTCTCCTCCGCCACCGTCAATGGATATCCCTCTCCGACCACCTCCTCCATCACTTCGCACTCTCTATCAACGGAGATCACACTCCGGACCACCGTCTCCTCTGCCACTGTCACCGTCTCCTTCGCTACCGTTCACCACCATTCAACGGGGACAAACCCCCTGGACGACGCCGCCGCACAGGGGGGTGGGTGTGGTGTCTGAAAGTTTGCCCAGTTGTATCAGTCGACGCCATCGCCGGTTCCGGCGGCGGATAGGGTTTTGTTCCCGGTGGTTGTACCAGCCGACGCCATCAGGTAGTTTCTATGTGTTTTTTTTTCATGTTTTCAAAGACCAGATCTTCTGGTTGTTTTTCATGTTTTCAAAGACTAGTTCTTTTGAAAGTTTTGAATCTGGAAAAAAAAAATTTGAGTTTCTTGGGGGTTTCTTTGATTTTTGTGGGTTTGATCTGTTGATTCTGTTGATATGTTGATTCTATTTTGTGGTGGTGCGGTTTGTGGTGGTCGGTTTATGATGTTTCAATGGAGGTGTGGCGGTGGGTGCGGTGGTGTGGCAGTGGGTTTGGTGGTGTGGCGGTGGTTTTGGTGGTGTGTGGCAGTGGTTGATGTCGACAGCTCCGATGTTTGGGTTTTGAGGCCGACGGCTCCGATGTGCGGTGGGTGTGGTGGTGTGGCGGTGGGTTTGGTGGTGTGGCGGTGGGTTTCGTGGGTTTTGATTTGTGTTCTTTTGAATCTGTAGGTTTTGATATGTTGGCTGTGGGCGGCGATGATGAAAAAAAACGCCGATTTTGATGACGATGGCGCGGCAAGGACGGCAGAGGGTAGGTTTTTAAACCTGCAACCCCTCTTTTGCAGCCTTTTGATTATCGGTTAATCTGAGCCAAACCCTGTTTTTTTCGAGATAGACTTTGTTTTGATGTTGTTGGTTTTTAATTTCCCCCCCCCTAGTCGATGATGATAACGATATATCTGAGACATCTCCCGAGTTTGCGATTTTTGGGTGCGTTCGTTTTTGCGTAAAAAAGTTTTTGTAAAAAAAAAAAGTAACCCGTAAACTTTTTAACGTAAAACGTAAAAAACGTAAAACGTAAAACGTAAAAAGTTTTATGTAAAACGTAAAAAGTTTTCACGTAAAACGTAAAAAGTTTTAAAGTAAAACGTAAAAAGTTTTACGTAAAAACGTAAAACGTAAAAAGTTTTAAAGTAAAACGTAAAACGTAAAAAGTTTTACGTAAAACGTAAAACGTAAAAAGTAAAAAGTTTAACGTAATACGTAAAAAGTTTAACGTAAAACGTAAAAAGTTTAATGTAAAACGTAAAAAGTTTAAAAGGTTTAATGTAAAACGTAAACCTTTTTCTACGTAAGTTGTAAAACGTAAAAAACTGTGTGATAAAACGGCGCCTAAACAAGGGGCGTGAATGTGACGCATAAAAACGCCGCGAAAAAAAAAACGGGACATAAAAAACGCCGCGTTAAAGAACGACCCTTGAAAAAGTCGAGCGTAAAAAACGGCGTGAAAAAACGACCCATTAAAAAACGATGCGTTAAAAAGCAGGGCGTAAAAACGGCTTGCAAAAACCGGCGCGCAAAAAAAATTGTCTTTGTTAAAAAAATTTGAATTTGAAAATGTTTTTAATAAAAAATCTTTTTAAAAAATAAAAAGTAATATAATAAAACTAAAAAGTAATATAATAAAACAAAAAAGTAATAAAAAAATAATAAAGGCAAAAAGACAAAAAAAATTATTTTACTAAAATACCCTTTTGGATTAAAATATTAAAGACATAATAAGACAAAATGCGTTTAATATTAATTTTTGTTACTTTTAATCTCATTCATCCATCTTGTTGATCCAAAGGCTAAAAGTGGTTCCCATGGTTTTTACAACTAGAGGTGATTTTCATTTTAGCGATCCCCTATATATATATATATAGGGGAGGGCTATATAGAAAACCATTATGTTTTTAGAAAACTCTGGAAACTCAAATCTCCCCTCATTTTTACCCAACCTCCCGACATTTTTTTTTTTGAAAAAAATAACACATGTAATATACATGTTTTTTAGAGTTTTGGAAAAAAAAAAACAAAAAAGCGCCGAAGGGATGTTTTTAAAAAAAATAAACAAATTTCAGCAAACTTCGGGTGACTAACATGTGTTAGGCAACAAAGGCTGAAACTTGCTGAATTTTTATTTTTTTTAAAAACATTCCTTCGGCGCTTTTTTGTTTTTTTTGGCCCAAAACTCTTAAAAACATGTATATTACATGTGTTATTTTTTTCAAAAAAAAAAAAATGTCGAGAGGTTGGGTTTTCTCAAAATGGAGGGTTTTCTACCTAGCTTTAGCCTATATATATATATATATATAGGGAGGAGATCATGCGATAACCACCCTTATTGTGAGAACCGCGAGAACCAATGTAAACACAACCTAAAATAGCTAAAAAAACCTAAAAGAAAACTAAAAAAACCTAACCCCCACCCCTCCCCCCAAAAAACCTAACCCCCCCCCCCCCCCACCAAAAAAAAAAAAACCTAAACCCCCCTCCCCCCACCCCCCAAAAATCTAACCCCCCCCCCCACCCCCAAGCTAAAATGCTAAAAACTAAACCCCCAAAAAACCTAAAAAAAATCTAAAATTTTTTTTTTAATATTTTTTATGCTCAAATCGCTACTTTTAGTGGCAAAAAAAAAAAACTTAAAAAAAAATTTTTTTTTTAAAGTTTTTTTTTTTTTGCTTCGAAAAGTAGCGATTTTTATATAAAAAATATTAAAAAAAAAATTTTTGTGTGACTTTTAGCCATTTTTTGTTATGTTCACATTGGTTCTCGCGGTTCTCGCATGATCTTCTCCCTATATATATATATATATATATATCAGGATCATTTCAGAACCATAAATATTTATAGAACTCGCAGAACTCCTAATAAACAATCTTTTCATTTATATATTTTTATGTTTAGGATAATTTTATCATTTATTATGTGTATTTTTATAATTACATATATGTTAAGAGTAATTTTATCATTTTTATATGTAATTTTATAATTACATATATGTAAACTAGTTTTTTTACATATATGTAATTAGTAATGGCACATATATATAATTTTGGCAATTAAACATATGTAAACTACTTTTAACATGTATGTAATCAAAGAAATACATATAATAGATGATAAAAAGATTCTAAATACAAAAACTTATATATAAAATGATTGTTTATTAGGAGTTCTGAAAGTTCTGTAGTTATTTAGAGTTTTGAAATGAACTCAACCCATGTATAATTTATATAACTTATCCACCATTGTAAGTTTCATACAATACTGTTTTCTATTTCTTGGCAATAAGTGTAACTCATACTTTCCCATTGGAAAATAAATGATTTGATCGACCGATTTATCCTAATAAAAATAATGAAACTAATTAATTACATGATTTTATCTCATCCGTATGAGTATCATCATTTACATAAAATTACATTAAGGGGCTGTTTGGTAGCCTCTGAATGGTCATTAAGAGGCTACCTTTTAATGGAACTATTAAGAATTTTACCAATGAGAAGGTAGAAGAATGTGACATGTGATGATTTACTATTCAGAGGTTACCTTTTAACCATTGAGACTTGAGGTTACCTCTTATTCATTCAAAGGTTCTAAACCATTAAGAGGTAGCATCTGAATGGTCATTAAAAGGCTACCAAACAACCCCTAAAACATTTTGATTTGAAACCCGCATACCTTGAAAATTGCTTGTTACACCATTAAATATGTTAGTGGTGTACCACGTAATTTTAATCAAAATCAAATCACATGCATTTTTAAATCTAGGCATTCTAATAAAGATTATTTTGTTAACTATTGAGCAATGTTTTAAAAACCGGTAAATACCGGCCGGTTATACCGGTATTACCGTTTTCATATGTAAATCCGGTACGAAACACCCCGGTAAATAAGTAAAACGGCATAAGGTTTGTACTAGCGGTAAAATCCGGTATACCGGTTTGAAACGTAATACCGGTACCGGCCTAGGGTTATTTTAGGTTGTGTTGCTACTTATTTTTATTATATATGTTACCTATCTTACGTAATTTTTATATATTATGAATTTATGATTATTCGTAACTACAAGTTCTTATTTAATATTGTATGAAACGAAAATAGTTGATGTATTCAACACTCAAATGACTTAAACATTCGTACACTTTCATATAAAAAGCTTGTTGGAAAATTGAATGCAATGTTTTAAAAACCGGTAAATACCGGCCGATTATACCGGTATTACCGTTTTCATATGTAAATCCGGTACGAAACACCCCGGTAAATAAGTAAAACGGCATAAGGTTTGTACCAGCGGTAAAATCCGGTATACCGGTTTGAAACGTAATACCGGTACCGGCCTAGGGTTATTTTAAGTTGTGTTGCTACTTATTTTTATTATATATGTTACTTATCTTACGTAATTTTTATATATTATGAATTTATGATTATTCGTAACTACAAGTTCTTATTTAATATTGTATGAAACGAAAATAGTTGATGTATTCAACACTCAAATGACTTAAACATTCGTACATTTTCATATAAAAAGCTTGTTGGAAAATTGAATGATTTCGATTATCTTTTGGATTATTTTTTATTATGGATTTACTTTTGGATCATATTTTAATATGTAATCATGCATTTTTTGAATTAACTTTTGAGTTGATGTTGTAATTTATGAAATTATAGAGTTAGCTAGTCAACCCGGTTGAAGAGCTCGGTACAACCTGGTTCAACCGGTTGAACCATTTTTTAGCCTAATCCGGTTTGATTTAAAAACCGGTTTTTAAAACATTGATTGAATGATTTCGATTATCTTTTGGATTATTTTTTATTATGGATTTACTTTTGGATCATATTTTAATATGTAATCATGCATTTTTTGAATTAACTTTTGAGTTGTTGTAATTTATGAAATTATAGAGTTAGCTAGTCAACCCGGTTGAACAGCTCGGTACAACCTGGTTCAACCGGTTGAACCATTTTTTTAGCCTAATCCGGTTTGATTTAAAAACCGGTTTTTAAAACATTGCTATTGAGAAAGGCTGTATTTCTAACTACATGAGAGAGCGGAAGAGAGAAACCTGGCTAAACCGAAGAGGGTGTTCTTCGCATGAGAGGCGAAGGCTTCCGCTAACGAACACCACAATGCCGCCAGCAAACGAAGATGGTTGCGAGTCGATGGTGCTAATGAGATGATGACATTTGTCAAAGGGCAATTGGTTAATTTTGGAACATATATCATCAACACCTTGTAGCTTTTGACCTTCAAAAGTCAGCATGGAAGATTGATGATAAAGCGAAGCAAGTGATGATCTATCAGTATCAAATAAATGATAATAATGTTCCACAAATGCCCTTCCCACCATTTGCACTTGTTCTTCCATTTTCTCTTGTTTCTGCATTGGTTATTTTGAACGACGAAGAGTATATAATGTGGGAGGGGGCGTGTCGTCGGGGTCAAAATTGGAATATTAGCTGCTTCAATGCCACGCAAAGCATAACACTTTTTGTTGATATATGAAAAAAAAAATGTTGATTATGGAAGAAGAAGATATTATAGGTGGTAGATTAAATAAGTTTGGTTAGAAAATGTGCAACTTTTAATTATGCCCCAAAATGGATTATTTTCAACTTTATTAAAATTTAACAATGTAAATGTTATTAAATAAATTTTAAAAATATATTATTTAAATATTAATTCACTCTCTACTGAAAAAAAAAATTAAGATATCATTAGGATACAAGTTGTGGTATAAAGCCCCTAGGAGTTTTATCATGCCATCTGAGCGCCACCTTACCGCCACGTCACATAGGGGGCTTTAAAGTCACTTCCTTTAACTTGCATGCAATTGTTTAAAGCCTTCATAATCATTACCTAATTAGTTTTTTATTTATATATTTTATTTTTTAATTTATATGCCAATTGTAATAACTACAAAAAAAAACATAATTTCACTAAAATAAATAAAACATAACAAAGTCCTAAAAAATGCAAAGTTACTTAAAAAAATAAAGTACTAGAAAATAAAAAAAGCTACATCTATTTCGCTCGAATTTGTGTCTAACGAGCCTACAAAATAACTCGGTCCTCCTCTGGTATTTGTGAAAAGTCTTTAGCGAGATATTTCATATCTTTCTAGATTTGTTTCTCCATATTTAGTTCTTGCTCATTTTCCTTAATCGAGAGAAGCATGTTGAGTCTATTGTCGAACTCGTCCAACCTTGACGGGCCATCCGATGGGGTTGACGAAGACGTGTCTCTTGCTCGTACAGTTGCCTTACTTATATCCCTACCCTTTGGTCGTCGTAGCTCTTGCGGTTGTTCAAATTCCTCGAAGTCGTCGTTTAGATTAATAGTAGTACGAGCTAGAGGTGTGCAATAACCGAACCTTAACCGAAACCGAACCGAAAACCGACAAAACCAAACCGAAATTAACTGAAACCGAATTAACCGAAAGTCGGTTAACAGATATTTTTTTTACCATCTGTTAACCGAAATTAACCGAACCGAATCATTTATTTCTTTATATATTTCTAGCTTTTATACCTCTATTTCATGTTTTGTACTTTCATTTCATGTAATAATACCTCTATTTCATTTATTTATGCCTTCATTTCATTTATTTATACATTCATTTCATTTATTTATACATCTATTCATGCATCTTACCTCTATTTCATTTATTTATACATTCATTTCATGTATTTATACATCTATTTCATGTATTTATACCTCCATTACATGTATTTCTAAGCAAAAAAATAGCCCTTGTTTGAATTGGTTATTAACCGAAAATTAACCGAATCGAACCGAAAACCGACAAATTAACCGAATTACCCGAACCGATTAACCGATGACTTCGGTTACGGTTACGGATAATGCTAATAACCGAACCGAACCGTGCACACCCCTAGTACGAGCATCGGACTCGGATGGTTCGTTAGTGGATGTTGATTTGCACCGTTTTGACCTATGTGTCGTTGGGTCAAACAGCGGTACAAGATGCCACTTGGGAGATTTGCGAAGAAGCTCCCACGAAGGTATCATCATAAATGCATGCCCATGATTAATTCTATAGTCGTTGTGGGCGGCAGTTATAATGTCCACGTCGCTCGAACTGCTTCTTCTAAGATTGTTGACGAGATTATTAGGTATGTTGTTGAAATTGCTAATCTTGGTCCACATTGCGGTCCACTTGCCCAAAAATGAGTCAGCCGAACGATATTCACCACGACCCATTGCGACGAAAAACTTCTCACGTATACGCCTCCAAAATACTTTTACATCTTGGCCGTTTCCTATATATATGTATAATTATAAAAATATATTTATAAAAGTATATAAAAAAAGTTTATGGAGAGAAAATTTACCAACAATCTCATCTTCCGACATGTCGAGCTATGCTTGTTACAACGCATGTTCTTTCCTAGGCGTCCACTTTTTGATCGTCTTAGGAGCACGTGCTTCGCTCTCACCCTTCTTATGATGCCTTCTCGATCGTCCACCTTTTGAGGAGGTGGGTCGGGTTTCGGGTTTGGTTTGGGTTTCGGGTACGGATTCAGTTTCGGGTGTGTTTTGGGTTTGGGGTATGTTTTGGGTTTGGGGTATGTTTTGGGGAAAAATGGCGGTTGGGAATAATATCCCTAAAAACCGGGAATCGGTGGCGTGGTCGGATGAGGGGAAGTTGGGGTGCTAGGTGGCATCGGATAATAACCAAGCTCACCCGTTCGCGGGTCTCTTCGATAACGGTTTTCTTGCTCGTTGTTGGGATTGTTTGGTACGCTTTGCCAAAAGCGGATGGTTGGGATCCCACGTGTTTTGTTTATTGGGAAACATTGTGTGATTATGAAAAAAATAGTAAAGATTTTAGATAAAGAGTAGAGGAAGAAGAGATTAAAAATATAGAAAGGGGTAATGTATTTATAGGTAAATTATAAATTTTAAACTTATTTTTTTTTAAACAATGACCGTTGATCAACGGTAATGTTGACCAACTTCCTCGATCCTCCCAAAATTCGTCCGTTAGCGTGCTGGCGACAAGGGGATAACGCCCCTTGTTAACTTGCGGGGGTGGTTGACGGCGCCATGAGGCGTTAAAATGGCTGACATGGCGGGGTGGCGCTAAGCCACACCCTGTGGCCTAACTACGAGGTGTTAAAACGAATGGTGTTTGCTAGTTGTCTGATCAAAGCTGGCAAAAAACTAGAACATTATACAGATAGCATTAGCAAAGTCTTTTAATACTTAGGTTTGAAAGAGGAAGCTCTAAGGTTCAAGTCTCATGAACGATAGAGATTAAAAATAATATCGTTATAATAATAATAATAATAATAATAATAATAATAATAATAATAATAATGGGTTGAACCTTAAACCATAAGGTTGACCCAAAAGTGGCTCATCTAGCTTAAAGTGTTTGTGGACTCCGTTGAGGCTAAAACGTAATGTTTTCAGAACCGGATCGAACGTTGAATCGATCGACCTACTGGTCCACTGGTCGAATCGGTCGATCGGACCGAATGCATGAACCGAATAACATTATAATTAATTTTAAAATATTTAAAAAAACACGACTTGTACATTGAATAAAATATATATAAAAACGTATGTTTGTATGGTTTGATAACAGATAACAAAATAAGTATATGTCTTGTAAATAATTGTTCTGCAACTGCTGCATCAAAACTGATGCTTAGGAGCCGTTCAACAGGCCGCAATTAAACCACCTAGCAGGTTTCAAAAGAGATGTTCCAGTTGATCATGGTGGTTGTTCTTCGAGTTCTAGTGTTGTTGGTTAAGAATTTGTATGTGTTTGTTTGCCATTAATGGTTTACTTAAGAGTTTGGGCGGTGATTATTGTTGTATACTGATTGTGTTGAGTTATTGTATTATATTGTAAATAAACACTTACTCAATCTGAGATATGATTTGTATCTTTGTTTTTTGTTGTATAGTTATTTAGTCATTTACTTCTATTTGTACTCTTGATTGATCTTCATGGTTATGTTCAGTAGGGATTATTGGACCACCAAGCAGGTTTCAAAAGAGATGTGTTGAAACTATATGATGACTCTAACAGAAGATTTATGCTTTTACATAAAGCTTAATAATAGTAGTTCCAATTTGTTTTTTTTTTTTTTTTAATAATTTGTGCTATTTTGAATGATGTTTCTGCATATGGTTGAAAATGGCTTTGATTCAAGGAAGCGATTGTAGTTGGGTAAGAAGAAAACATCTCCCACCCTTCGGTGCGTTCTTCGTCTCTTCTTTCAACGATTTCGTCTTAAAACTTAATAATTTTGTTGTTTGAGGAAGCAAAGGGGGCAAATGGTGTATAAGCTTTTAAGTAAGGGAACTGCCAATTTTAGCAAAAAAAAAAAATATATATTTTGGATTGATCTTGGTTGTCCGAACTTGACGGTTATTTATGAGAATAAATCCTGACGATAATAGCCTGGTGGTTATGGCCAAAATTTGGAAGTTTTTTATTTTATTTTTTTGAGAAGCGGCAGTTTGGCAGTTGCCTGGTGTTGTTGTGAAGAGGTTTCTAGTTTCAAGAGGTTATTAGAGGTTACTAGCATATCTGTAGTTATGAGATCCATCTCCACTCTCCTGTGATTACAGTTCCGCTTCTCCTCTCTCCTATAAAACTCCCGTTATTCAAGTTCTCACAAGTTAATGAGGATTATCTTGATATTGATAGCAGAATGTTTGATGATATCAACAGTGAATCCGTGAGTCACTTCGATCCTTCATTTGATGTTGTGTGTTACACCCCGACCACGTAAAACAACAAAACGTGGCGGAAACGTCGGGGAGTGTTGTACCAGAATCATTGTTTCATAACACATGGAAATTGAAATATTGTTTTATTGATTAAAAGAGTCACAATGTCATGACAATCAAAGGAACATAACATAAATAACTAGTCTTGCATCTTTTATTGTCGCTAAGGCCCAAGTCCGCCTAAGTGTATCTTGATAAATCCTATGCATCATATCCTGAAACACATGTGAAAATAGGTACGTCAGCATATAAATGCTTGTGAGATACATAGGTTTTGTGAAAATAGAATTCATGACTTATGTTTAAGAAAATGTTTAGTCATGAACCTTGTAATTTGTTTTGTCTTGTAAATCATTTGAAAAATGATAAATAAACCAAATGATATATATGTATAAAAGAATAATACATGGTTAAGTAAATAACCAAGTACAATGAGTTTATACCAGATAAGTTGTTTGTAAAACAATGTATTGTGAAAAATATGTTATTTGTATAAAATGTTATATGTTTAAATTGAAATGATTCAAATAACGCTACGATATGTAATACCATACAAGCACTTATATATAGGAAGTACCAGCGGCGTATCCACCATGCTTGTATCATATTACACACGCCTCGTGACTCGAATCACTTGCCCAAACCAACCATCATTGTAATTTGTTCATGTAAAATCAAATGTCGAAATGTTTGTGTGAAAACCATGTCTAATGTCTATGTCTAATGTAAATCATGAATTGTGTATATCAATGTCAAAATGTTTATGTCTAATGTAAATCATGAATTGTGTATATCAATGTCAAAATGTTTATGTCTAATGCAAATCATGTAATGTGTATCCAAAATATCATGTATGGTAAGTGAAATATATCAACTAAACCATATGTAAAATGCACAAAAAACAAGGTATTGAAATAAAACATGGTTTAAATCAAAGTTATGTTCTATGGAACAAATGCATGCTATACTGATATAAACATCTATGCGGTATTGTGAAAATGCATACATCCAAGCCTTGTGACTGTGGCGATAAACTCCTAAACGAATTTAAAGGTCTATCTGTGTTATGTTTATCGAATTCGGTCATTCCTTCCATCGAAACATACCTAGGATGTCAGGAATGGGAGTTGTCAATTCCTATGGTACCACTACCTACTAACGAATGGCGTGATCAATGTTAATGAATGTATATTGTCCCATTTGAACAAACCAAATGTCATACCAAAATGTAAGCATGTGATGAATAACAAATGTACTAAGTATGCACACAATGGGCATACATAGCATAAAATGTAATGTAAAACAATGTACTAAGTATGCACACAATGGACATACATAGCATAAAATGTAATGTAAAACGATGTACTAAGTATGCAACAAAGGACATACATAGCAAAAACACAATGAAATCATGTACTATAAGTGTATTATTGAACATAACAAACATATGATATGAAAACATGAAAAACACGAAAGTAACGAGTAGGCACATGTGTTTCACCCCAAAATTTTTGGAAAACATCATGTACTATAAGTGTATTATTGAACATAACAAGCATATGATATGAAAACATGAAAAACACGAAAGTAACGAGTAGGCACATGTGTTTCACCCCAAAATGTTTGGAAAACAATAAAAAAGGGGTCTATGTACTCACTTGAGATTGCTTAGTAGTCCTTGAGTAACAACCAAACAATGCTAGAGATCACGGAAATCAAACAATACCTAGTATAGGTAACTATGTTAATATACCGGACCTGTACCGGAGGATCGGATAGAATGAGGGCTCGTAAACCGAATGAGTATGGGAACTCATGTAATATAGTTTTAACAAAGCCTACATACTACAATGAAACCTAACCTAAGTGCTTATGGCCCATTACGACCCGTTTAGGTAGCTTATGCTACTTTAACGCGTCGTTCGCGTGAACCGCGTTCGGAATGCCTAACTAGCCCTATGATAAGTAAAATATGCCTTAACATGTCTAATATTGTTGCCAAAACAGTTTAGATATCAAAAGTTATGTTACATATGCTTAATATGAATTTTGGCGTAAAAAGGGCATTTTGGTCATTTACCTAAGGCATATAAACTACCTATCATACAACTAACTAAACGTCGTGACCAAAAGGTATAACCTCGGAAGGTTATTCCCTATACAACTATGGTCACCTAATGTGTTTGGTCGGATCCTAATGATCGACCAAACGGGTCGGGTTTGAAAGTATAAGCGATTGATTAGATCGCTTACCCTTACGACCCTAGACAAGCACAAAACTAAAAGTGACGAGCTAAGCATGTTAAAACATGCTTAACTGAGTTTAGGAAACAGGTTTGGTATCAAAACAAACGGTTTTGATACCTACGAGTAGTTTGGTTACAAAATACGTAAGAATGCGCATTTTGGCCGAAACTACGACTCGTCACTGAGCCTAGATAACGTGGTAATCAGTAGGTATAGTCACTAGGGACTATAACCATCGTGATTACGCTCACGTTATGAAGTTCAAACGAACTTCGCGTTGACCATAAACTGGTCAATGTAGAAAGTCAAACAAAGTTTGACTTTAACGCTAAAACGAATGAAAAGAACGAAAGAACACTTACAAAGGGTCCCCGCAAGTTTGATCTTCCAAGTAATCTCAGGTAGGAAGTGTATAAACACAACCACTTAGAGAAAAACTCAGAATTCAAGTGGGTTTTGAGTTGGGAACTTGGGGGTATTTATAGGATTCCTTGAACCGTTAAGATCGTTTATCGTAAAACGTGATTCAATCTCATCCCTACACTTGTTGTAACACTAAGGTACTTCAAAATGGCCCCCCATGATCAGGTATCAACATGTGGAATTGAGTTTATGGGTGCTTAACAGCTGTAACCAGCTGTTAACCACATTCTAAGGTTCTGGGAGGTCCTTACAGACCATAAGGTTGAGGGCTTACGGTCCGTAAGCCAACAACTATGCTGAAATGACAGTTTTGGTCCCTGCAGCTCCAAACTTGGTTTTCGATGCATTTTTGACACGTTTAAGCCCCGTTAACCCCATTTCAAAGCTCTAAAATGAAGTTAAAGTATAGGGAACTTAAAATGTGCTCAAAAATATCTTGGATGTCGGTTCGTTTGGCCGTACGATTGCGTTGTTCGGTTAATTACGACGGAAGTCCTAACGGACGCAAAAACGATCCAAATTGCGCGACGAATGGATTTTTCTCATTCCAAACACTAAAATAAAATATTTTAGTGCTTACATAAATTTTTGGATGTCCGGATGTATTCAGAACGTAAGATATGCGCGAAAGTGCAAACTTGTGCACTTTTTGACGCTTTTAGTCCCTGAATGACCCAAAAGTTTAGTTTAGCACACCGAACCCCTCAAAGCCTATTTCTAAGCTATGTAAAGGATATTTATGGTATGTTTAACTCATGGTCATGTTCCGGAATGTCTGTTACAGTTCAAATCGGCATACTTTCGCAGTTTGTCGAATTTAGTCCCTGTAAGCGATTAAACTTGATTTTGTCATACCAAAGCCTTCAAAACTTATTTCTAAGTTATGTAAAGGTTATTTAAGGTATGTGAAGCCTATTTCACTATTACAGAGTGTTCGTTGCATTAAACTGGTTATATTTACACATCAGTGCGCGTATAACCTTCCAGAAAGCGATTTAGAGCCCGAAATCGAACAAGAATTGATATGTGCAAATGATACACATATTTGTACAAATCCCAAGTATGAAATACAATATTTCATTTGTTTGGTATTTGTTTGATGGTCGCAGTGACCCAGGTGTCACAGTCTCCCCTACTTTAGGAAATTTCGTCCCAAAATTTATTCAGAGGAAACTTGTGAGAGCTTGAAACATGAAGTTGAAAAGATCAAACAACACTGGTTAGAGTCCTAAACTTCTAGTAACTTTACAATAACATCATGCTTGCAATGTGAGAGGGACACTTATATACAAGTATATAAAGCGTCATTGGTGCGTCCACCGTACCTCTATTACATTGTTCACATTTCGTTATGGTTGTCACTATCGGTTCTTACACATAATAAGTCTTACCGAGGTTTCCGTGCACTGAACTTCGCAATTATGTATGCATCCATAATTACGTAATTCCTTGCATAGTCACGTAGTGCATCTTATAATGTGTAGGGGAAGAAAGCAATGAACGAGCTTGTGATGATTGTGACTAGACCACCATAGGGTCCTTTTAATTAAATCAATAAATGATTTAAATAGACTACCAAGGAGTCTGTTTAGCTACATCAGCGCATGTCATTTTTAACCAGATTCTGATTCAATCTTTTTGACTAGACCACTAGTAGGGTCTCTTATGAATCATGGAGTGGTACTATATAATCCAAGGGTCTTAACTAACACGTAGAAGCCCAATAAGGAGTTAGGGTAGTACCTTTTTGAATATCCTACTACGAATCCCTCATATGAAGATACGAAAGGTTCTACGAGGATTTGGATAACGAATATCCAGAGTATACAAAAACACAAAAATGCATAAAAGAAAACACAAAATGCATAAACACATAATCACATAATTGTTTAACTTGATTTTAGATTTGTTATCATTTTGTTAATTTGTTCTGCTAACTGTGCACATGTATTTAAAGCACACTAGGAATCCATTCCGTGGATTTCATTTGGTACTTTAAACATTATCAAGAATCTAACTATAAAGATAGGAAGATCTTAAAAAAAAATTCGATTTCGATTAAGGAATCGTAATGTTCGAATTAGGGTACACAAGGAATCCAATTAAGGACTCCGATTTGAACGATAATCATCCACAAGGGTCTAATTGTGAAGATAAAAAGATCCCATGTGGATTTTGGGAATTGAAGAGCGGGAGGCGTTTCAAAACCTTGCACTGGACGTGCGTAAGTCAAAACATGAGGTAAAATGCTTCTGAAGTTGAGATGCTCGATATGCCAAGGTGACATATGAAGCGGAATTTGAAGGTTAAGTCAATGTATGGGCAAAATGTTTTTGAAAACTATGCATGGGGTTCTTTTTAGAAGTGTGCTTAATGTTTTTGAAACTTTACATAATACTTTTGAAATCATAAAGTAGGTGTACTAGGTAGGTATATTTATAAAATGTTTTAAAATCATGAGTTGAATTTTGAAAGTATGTATAAGGTTTTTTTTTGGAAAACATGAATGATGCTTTTGAAGTTATGCACTTGATATAAGTAATTATACGGTATTAATAACATTTTGAAATCATGAAGGTTGTTTTTGAAAACTTATGTTATGCATGTTGAAAAAATTAGAACGTAATGGGTATGAGATTTGAAAATATCCTTAGTTATCTAACCAAGGATTTCAAAAGCACAGATGTGCAAAAGCACGATCACTCGTAATGTCACTTTATTTTATGTACTTTGTTTCTTAGAGTGAAACGAGTACTTAGAGTTTTCCAAGGGAATCATGAGCAAACACAAGAATGGGAAAATTCGCAAGAGTAGTTTGTAAGAATGTAGTTCCTCGTCGTAGGTATCATAGGGAAATGCCATACACTCATGTAACTACACTTGTATATCAGAATTGTGAACAACAATTTATTTATAAACAAAACAGATTGTTTCACATTACAAGAAAATAGAAGAAACAAAAGCATAAGACAACAACATCTTCTAATCAGCCAACTGCTCATCCGTGGGTTGGATTTGCCTTAGCAAGCTTCGGGCCTTTATTCACGAAATGACCCATCTTGCCACAGTTGTAGCACGATCCAGGCGGGAAGCGAGCTTGAGCAGGATTGGCTTGTGGTTGATTTGGACCACCTTGGTTCGGGTTACATCGACAAGCACTTGCCAGGTGACCAACTCGCCCACATGATACACACAGAAGACACTGTAAGTGAGCTTGGTGATGCCCATTACATTTGTCGCATATTGGTGTCGTTCCCTTGTATTGCTTCTTAGCAGGTGGTGTTGCCACCCGGATGGGTCCTGCTTGATTTGGTACAGCTGCAGTTGAGCAAACCCTTGTTGTATGACCTATAAGTCCACAAATCTGGCATTTGCGGCACTTCACACTAGCATGATGATGAAGGTTACATTGGTTGCACAAGGGTGCAGTTCCATTGTATGGCTTCCTAGCAGGGGGTTGAGCTGGTTGGTTGGGGATGGCTTGACCATTGTGAGCGACCACGGCGAAGTTCTGAGAAGCCTTTCGCTTCTTTGACTTCTTAGGGGATCCAGTCTGTTCATCCATGGTCTTTGATTCCTTGATTGGTTTCTTGGCTGGTGGTGCTATCACTTGGCTAGGTCTTGCCTGTTTTGGTGCAACCGCTGCGGGATTCTTTGAAGCTTTACGTTTCTTTGGTTTAGGTGAAGGCTTGGACTCTGTCTCCTTTGGTGACTCTTGAGTGGCTTTATCCTGGAGACGATACATGGCAGTAGCTAATTCAACAGTCTTCAGGACTACTTCGCCTATTCGCTGGGCAAATTTGGCAGTCTGCTCGGGTATCTGCGCATCGTTGCGATGAAGAGACATTCTGGAGGAAAAGAAAGATATAGGAGGAAACAAATGAAATGTTATCGGATAATTAAAACAAAATGACAACGCATAGAAATTGCAATCATTTGTTTGTTACCTAAGGCAAACAAATGAGACGGTGACAAATCAAAGCAAGCAGGTCATAATAATGTATCGCTGAAGACATGCTTGCCTATAAGTGAACACTCACCCCAAGAGTTCCCAGGTAAGAGTGACTGGTCCGATACTGCGGATTTGTACGAACACTCTAGCCTTAGACAGAAAACTCAGAGTACAGGCATTCACCCTTCCAGTTTGCACGTGTTCACATTATAAGACCCAAACTTTGACGAGATTTGAAAACTTAGAGGGTTCAAAACCTAGTAATTAATCATCCTAGAACAGATGATTGCTTTTCAAAGCGGTTTTGAAGTTTGTGCTCTTGTTGTGGTTGTTGACTAAGGATAGGTGACGGTATTGTTTTATGACTAAACGCAAGTAAACTCGCGTTAGGGTCCTAGGAAGGTTATAGACTAGGTCAAAGCATTACTAATAACCTAATTCCCTATAACCATGGGCTTTGATACCAACTTTTCTGTCACACCCCGACCACGTAAAACAACAAAACGTGGCGGAAACGTCGGGGAGTGTTGTAACAGAATCATTGTTTTATAACACATGAAAATTGAAATATTGTTTGTTGATTAAAAGAGTCACAATGTCATGACAATCAAAGGAACATAACATAAATAACTAGTCTTGCATCTTTTATTGTCGCTAAGGCCCAAGTCCGCCTAAGTGTATCTTGATAAATCCTATGCATCATATCCTGAAACACATGTGAAAATAGGTACGTCAGCATATAAATTCCTGTGAGATACATAGGTTTTGTGAAAATAGAATTCATGACTTATGTTTAAGAAAATGTTTAGTCATGAACCTTGTAATTTGCTTTGTCTTGTAAATCATTTGAAAAGTGATAAATAAACGAAATGATATATATGTATAAAAGAATAATACATGGTTAAGTAAATAACCAAGTACAATGAGTTTATATCAGATAAGTTGTTTGTAAAACAATGTATTGTGAAAAGTATGTTATTTGTATAAAATGTTATATGTTTAAATTGAAATGATTCAAATAACGCTACGATATGTAATACCACACAAGCACTTATATATAGGAAGTACCAGCGGCGTATCCACCATGCTTGTATCATATTACACACGCCTCGTTACTCAAATCACTTGCCCAAACCAACCATCATTGTAATTTGTTAATGTAAAATCAAATGTCGAAATGTTTGTGTGAAAACCATGTCTAATGTCTATGTCTAATGTAAATCATGAATTGTGTATATCAATGTCAAAATGTTTATGTCTAATGTAAATCATGAATTGTGTATATCAATGTCAAAATGTTTATGTCTAATGCAAATCATGTAATGTGTATCCAAAATATCATGTATGGTAAGTGAAATATATCAACTAAACCATATGTAAAATGCACAAAAAACAAGGTATTGAAATAAAACATGGTTTAAATCAAAGTTATGTTCTGTGGAACAAATGCATGCTATACTGATATAAACATCTATACGGTATTGTGAAAATGCATACATCCAAGCCTTGTGACTGTGGCGATAAACCCCTAAACGAATTTAAAGGTCTATCTGTGTTATGCTTATCGAATTCGGTCATTCCTTCCATCCAAACATACCTAGGATGTCAGGAATGGGAGTTGTCAATTCCTATGGTACCACTACCTACTAACGAATGGCGTGATCAATGTTAATGAATGTATATTGTCCCATTTGAACAAACCAAATGGCATACCAAAATGTAAGCATGTGATGAATAACAAATGTACTAAGTATGCACACAATGGGCATACATAGCATAAAATGTAATGTAAAACAATGTACTAAGTATGCACACAATGGACATACATAGCATAAAATGTAATGTAAAACGATGTACTAAGTATGCAACAAAGGACATACATAGAAAAAACACAATGAAATCATGTACTATAAGTGTATTATTGAACATAACAAGCATATGATATGAAAACATGAAAAACACGAAAGTAACGAGTAGGCACATGTGTTTCACCCCAAAATGTTTGGAAAACAGTAAAAAAGGGGTCTATGTACTCACTTGAGATTGCTTAGTAGTCCTTGAGTAACAACCAAACAATGCTAGAGATCACGGAAATCAAACGGTACCTAGTATAGGTAACTATGTTAATAGACCGGACCTATACCGGAGGATCGGATAGAATGCGGGCTCGTAAACCGAATGAGTATGGGAACTCATGTAATATGGTTTTAACAAAGCCTACATACTACAATGAAACCTAACCTAAGTGCTTACGACCCATTACGACCCGTTTAGGTAGCTTATGCTACTTTAACGCGTCGTTCGCGTGAAACACGTTCGGAATGCCTAACTAGCCCTATGATAAGTAAAATATGCCTTAACATGTCTAATATTGTTTCCAAAACAGTTTAGATATCAAAAGTTATGTTACATATGCTTAATATGAATTTTGGCGTAAAAAGGACATTTTGGTCATTTACCTAAGGCATATAAACTATCTATCATACAACTAACTAAACGTCGTGACCATAAGGTATAACCTCGGAAGGTTATTCCCTATACAACTATGGTCACCTAATGTGTTTGGTCGGATCCTAATGATCGACCAAACGGGTCGGGTTCGAAAGTATAAGCGATTGATTAGATCGCTTACCCTTACGACCCTAGACATGCACAAAACTAAAAGTGACGAGCTAAGCATGTTAAAACATGCTTAACTGAGTTTAGGAAACAGGTTTGGTATCAAAACAAACGGTTTTGATACCTACGAGTAGTTTGGTTACAAAATACGTAAGAATGCGCATTTTGGCCGAAACTACGACTCGTCACTGAGCCTAGATAACGTGGTAATCAGTAGGTATAGTCACTAGGGACTATAACCATCGTGATTACGCTCACGTTATGAAGTTCAAACGAACTTCGCGTTGACCATAAACTGGTCAATGCAGAAAGTCAAACAAAGTTTGACTTTAACGCTAAAACGAATGAAAAGAACGAAAGAACACTTACAAAGGGTCCCCGCAAGTTTGATCTTCCAAGTAATCTCAGGTAGGAAGTGTATAAACACAACCACTTAGAGAAAAACTCAGAATTCAAGTGGGTTTTGAGTTGGGAACTTGGGGGTATTTATAGGATTTCTTGAACCGTTAAGATCGTTTATCGTAAAACGTGATTCAATCTCATCCCTACACTTGTTGTAACACTAAGGTACTTCAAAATGGCCCCCCCATGATCAGGTATCAACATGTGGAATTGAGTTTATGGGTGCTTAACAGCTGTAACCAGCTGTTAACCACATTCTGAGGTTCTGGGAGGTCCGTTCGGACCGTAAGGTTGAGGGCTTACGGTCCGTAAGCCAACAACTATGCTGAAATGACAGTTTTGGTCCCTGCAGCTCCAAACTTGGTTTTCGATGCATTTTTGACACGTTTAAGCCCCGTTAACCCCATTTCAAAGCTCTAAAATGAAGTTAAAGTATAGGGAACTTAAAATGTGCTCAAAAATATCTTGGATGTCAGTTCGTTTGGCCGTACGATTGCGTTGTTCGGTTAATTACGACGGAAGTCGTTACGGACGCAAAAACGATCAAAATTGCGCGACGAATGGATTTTTCTCATGCCAAACACTAAAATAAAATATTTTAATGATTACATAAATTTTTGGATGTCCGAATGTATTCAGAACGTAAGATATGCGCGAAAGTGCAAACTTGTGCACTTTTTGACGATTTTAGTCCCTGAATGACCCAAAAGTTTATTTTAGCACACCGAACCCATCAAAGCCTATTTATAAGCTATGTAAAGGACATTTATGGTATGTTTAACTCATGGTCATGTTCCGGAATGCCTGTTACAGTTCAAATCGGCATACTTTCGCAGTTTGTCAAATTTAGTCCCTGTAAGCGATTAAACTTGATTTTGTCATACCAAAGCCTTCAAAACTTATTTCTAAGTTATGTAAAGGTTATTTAAGGTATGTGAAGCCTATTTCACTATTCCGGAGTGTTCGTTGCATTAAACTGGTTATATTTACACATCAATGCGCGTATAACCTTCCAGAAAGCGATTTAGAGCCCGAAATCGAACAAGAATTGATATGTGCAAATGATACACATATTTGTACAAATCCCAAATATGAAATACAATATTTCATTTGTTTGGTATTTGTTTGATGGTCGCAGTGACCCAGGTGTCACATTGTGTTTGTCTATGGGCTGCGTGGTGGACCATTTAAGTCATGGAGATTATCTGAATGCAAGTTGTAAAAAAGGTTGATGAAGAAGTAGGAAAGCATGGCACTTTTTGGCCGGTTGGCCTATAGAATGGCTTTCAGCTGATTTCCCTCATTCCCGTATGTTTACTTATAAATACACGGTTTATGATTACACTGGATGCTACCTCTTTTATATCGATATGTTTATATAAAACCGTCTTCTTTTTATGAATCTTTTGCAGATAAATCTAACATAGTGGTCTGGATCAAGCTTGCCTCTCCATGTTTGTACTTTCACACGTATTTGGATAATAAAAGATCCATTTGTGTAGCATCTAAATTTGGTTAATGAAGGAAGTGAGCTCCATGCTACTGGAAGAGCTAATTACTGTAGACAGTGGAAACCGACCCGTTGTGTTTGTAACCCATAGGTCCGCATGATGTATGGTTTGATTACTTATTTTCTAATCTAGAATAAGTTCAATGACAAATGCATCTTTATTGCAGCATGGGGGGCTTAGTTGTCAAGCAGATGCTTCACCAAGTTAGAACAAAAAACAAAGATGAAAATGTCAGTAACACCGTTGGCGTGTTGTGTTCTTTTCATGAACAATTTGTTAACATTGCATCCAATACACACACCTGAATTGTCAGTTTATCCTCATGGTTTTAAAGATTGAGAAGCACCAAAGACCCCAACGGAAGTATGACAATTTTTGGGTTTAGCGAGCTACTACCAAAGATTCATTGAGAACCTTTCTAAAGTTGCTCAATCGCTAACCTCCCTCACGCAGAAAGACAACAAGAAACAACATTTTAACTACTCAAGGATAAACTATGTTATGTGCCAATCTTATCCCTTCCCGGCGGTACCGATGACTTCGTTGTGTATTGTGGTGCATCACATCAAGGCTCAGGTTGCGTGATTATACAACGGAAAAGGTCATCGCGTACGCATCCCGTCAGTTAAAAGTCCACGAGAAGAACCATACCACGCATGAACTCGAGTTAGGCACGGTGGTATTCGCTTTGAAGATTTGACGGCATTATCTCTACGGTACTCAATGTACCATATTCACAGATCATAAAAGTCTTCAACATATATTTAATAAAAAAGAATTAAATACGTGCCAACGATGTTGGGTTGAATTGTTGAATGACTACAATTGTGAAATTAAGTACCATCCGGGCAAGATGAACGTCGTGGCGGACGCCTTGAGTCGCAAGGAACAAATTAAAACATTAAGGGTTCGAGCATTAGAAATGACGATTCAAATGAACCTCACTAATTAGATTCATGACACGCAACAAGAAGCACTTAAGGAAGAACATATTCAAGTGGAATTACTCCGAGGCATGGAAAAACAATTGGTGCCAAAAGAATATGGAACTTTATACCTTATGGGTCGAATTTGGGTTCCACTCTACGAGATGTTGGTTTGGATGAAGCTCGTAATTCTAAGTACTTGATCCATCCGGGATCGGATAAAATGTACCAAGACTTGAAAGAATTCTATTGGTCGCCTAACCTTAAAGGTGACATCGCAGCTTATGTTGGAAAATTCTTGACTTGCGCAAAGGTTAAGTTCGAATACCAAAAGCCACCAGGATTGTCACAACAACCATATATTCTCGTTTGGAAATGGTAAGAAATATCGATGGACTTTATTACAAAATTTCCTAGGACTACAAGAGGCCATGACATGATTTGGGTGATAGTTGATAGACTAACAAAGTCCGCACATTTATTACCGATTTGCGAAAAAAGATAGCACATAAAAGTTAGCTGAACTATATCTTAGAGAGACTATGGCACGTCATGGAGTGCCTATTTTGATAATCTCAAACCGACATGGTCGCTTCATGTGACACCCGGCTATTTAGGCTATACCGTACAACTGTAACACGTGTCATGAATAAATAAAAAGGTTGTATTTGACTGATATTGATGTTTATATATGATATTTGATGTGTTGGTAAATTCAAATTTTGATAAAAATTATGTTGGCAACAATAAGATAAACGCTTATCGTGTAACAAACAAAATGCGAAACGAACGTTAGTGACCGCCCGATCAATGTTAAAATCCTAAAAATAATCTGTTATGATTAGAATGGTAATTTTAATCATGTCCGGAAGGAAAAATAAATTAAAACGCTAAGAAACTCTATTTTTCGAGTTTAAGCGCGTACCGCGCGATACTGCGCTTATCTGACAAAATACTGTCAACGCAGCCAGTCAAGGCAACTGATAATTATTTCAGTAATATTTTGGCGAGTTTATTTTTATAGAGTGATAAAAATAATTTTAAACATCATAAAACGGGATTAAAACACTAGATAAAATACCCGGTATCCAGTAAAATACCAGTTTTAACCTCTCTCTCTATATATATATAATATGTATGTATATATGATGGATAAAAGTGAGTATGCAAGGTGGTGGCCTAAGGAGAGTCTTCTCTCTCCTATCTCTTGCACTTGTTGGCTAGGGAAAGATTCAAGACAATCATTTGCAATCTTCTCATATCTTCCATAATCTTGCCAAATCCAAGAATACAATCACAAACAAACTTTTTCAATTGCTTCAAACAGAGGTAATATTGTTGAGAAGGACTGTTTTGAGAGGGACTATTTTGATTCGGAATTTCAATTGCTTCAAACAGAGGTAATATTGTTGATGGAACCTAAGAACAGGGTTGTGGTGTAGAAAGCGACAGGGAGAGGGGCTTTTAAACATCCCTTCATATGAAAGGTCTACTTCATGTTGTAGTGTCCATGTGCTTACAACATAATCCTTTTGTGAGGATACATGAGGAGTTTGGATGGGTTGAGATCTTTCCAACAGCTGTGAGGAAATAGCAGCAGTGGTTTCAAGTGACATTTGTGTTGTCACTGGGTTAACCTCTGGGATCTCATCTTCCAGAGGACCCTTTTTATTTTGTTTGGTTTTGGTGGGCTTTTTGGATGTGGCAGGTTTCTTTTTGCATTTTGCGGGTGTGAGTTTCACAACACCGGTTGTGGTGTCTTGATCACCAGGAGCAGTTGGCTCAACAACAGAGGTTTGAGCAACAGATGTGGACGCATCTAAACCAGGCTCATCCCCCTTTGTTTCTGTTTTTGAAACTTTTGACTCTTTATCCATAAGTTTGGTAAAAGTTTTACTTGTAAGACTATTTATTTGAAAAGCTACACCTTGTTTAAAATCAGTTTGTGACACTTGTTTTCGTAGGTAGTAGCTTAGAAGTCTTGGATTCAACAGAAAAGCATTATTACGAGCACCTTTTTTTCAAAATTTTCACATTTTTCACATTAGTCAACAAATCAGAAAACAGTGCTTGTGATAAATTGTAATCAGATTTTGTTAAAATAGCGTATCCCAAATACTGAATGTTTAAAGGTATCTCATTAAATGCGATGGTCTTGACTGAGAGACACGTTAAAAGAGTATGGAACACAAATTTCATTGGCGGAGGAAAGTTTGGTTTGTACATAGTAACTTTCTTTAATTGTGCATCATACCCTCTTTCAATGAACTCTGTATGAAGTTCATGTTTTTCAAAGTTGGTCTTACCTCCCAAGTCGTCCAATGAAAATGTAGTAGAAATTGTAGATCGGGAAATTCGAACTAGACTTTTCCTACTTTAGATATGATGGCAACCGGCTTATTATCTTCAGACTCTATTTCAGCGTTAAACCAAAATTGTCGGAGTGTTTCCATATGAACCGGAGCATCAGCAGTAAGGATTGATTTGTATTTTGATGACGTTAAAAAGTCAATTATTGAATGAAAGCTGGTATTTTTGCTGGTTTTCTCGAAGATAGGGAGGCAGTTGTGAGGGTTTTTGATGTTCAAAGCAATGATCAGGTGATTTGGGGATGAAACATGGTTTATGTTGGAGGGTTTTTAATATGTTGGAAACTGCTTTTAAGAATTTTGAATTCGAGACGACAGTGGTAGAAGCTCGATTTGGGGATGAAACAGCGTTTATATAGAGTGAAAAAGTGAATTCTGACGTGGCAGTAGTTACAAATATCTGATGGCTAACATCTGTCCACGTCAGAACCTCTCTTGTGATAATGGATGACAGTTGTTTGGAAACCTCTGTTGGCTGGAAACCTTTGTTGGCCGACGAAAAAGGTTGCAAACAGTGTAAGTCGACAGTCGTTATCATAAACAGAAGTTATGAGAACATACGATACCTTTCAGCAGTGGATGAATTTTTAGCTAACATATGTCCACGTCAGAACCTCTCTTGTGATAATGGATGACAGTTGTTAGGATAAACAGTTGTTTCATAAGAATGAGAAGAATGAATCAGCAGCATGCTTATACAAAGATTGCAATTACAAATGTTCACCTAGTGAGCAACATCTAATAGTCTAACAAACTCCCAGCATCTACGATTAGCCTAACCACTGTTATTATGAAAACCTCTGTTGAGTAGCATATTTTGAATATCATCTGTTGTTCTTTAACATCTGTTGGCCCATAGTAGACCTTTGCTTCTTTAGACTTTCTTCATCCGCATATGTTCTCTTTTGCTAGACTTTAGCGACAACAGACCTTTTACAATAGCAAATATTGACTCTTTGTAATTTGGAGGAGCAAATTCTTCAAAAAAACTATTATTGATGATCAAATATTCTAGATTATTTTGTCTTTGCAATCATCTGTTCACCCTTAAACCAACCTTTAATTCTATTAAACCTCTGCTGACTTACCAAACATCTGTTCAGACACAATTCAACATCAACATAATCTAAATCAAACTCAGACACAATTACACATCTACATCAATATCAGTCTGCAATCCTCAGATGATATTCAAAACTATATAATAATACTTATGCTTGCTAAAATAAGTAAAAGTAAAATGCGACAACAAAGATTAATAGGATTAAAATTTATTCATTTATTCAGCAGTGGTAATCAACAGTCATTAGGATAAACAGTTGTTTCATAAGAATGAGAAGAATGATGTCAACAATATGCTTATACAAAGATTACAATTACAATGTTCACCTAGTGAGCAACATCTAGTAGCCTAACAAACTCCCAACATCTGCTATTAGCCTAACCACTGTTACTATGAAAACCTCCGTTGAGCAGCATATTTTGAATATCATCTGTTGTTCTTTAACATCTGTTGGCCCATAGCAGACCTTTGCTTCTTCAGACTTTCTTCATCAGAAGATGTTCTTTTTTACCAGACTTTAGCTACAACAGACCTTTTACAACAACAAATATTGAGTCTTTGTAATTTGGAGGAGCAAATTCTTCAAAAAAGAACTGTTATTGATGATCAAATATTCTAGATTATTTTGTCTTTGCAATCATCTGTTCACCCTTAAACCAACCTTTAATCCTATTAAAACTCTGTTGACTTACCAAACATCTGTTCACACACAATTCAACATCAACATGATCTAAATCAAACCCAGACACTAAATAAGTAAAAGTAAAATGCGACAACAAAGATTAAGAGGAAAAAAATTTATTCATTTATTCATGACATTAAAAGATCAACAATTACATAACATCTTGAACAACCAAACGTTAAATCTAACAATAACAGCCAGAAATTTAAGAATCCAATAGCAAGAATTAAGAAATTTTAGCTTCAACTCCATCGACTGCTGAACCTCTCGATGTATATCCTTGAGCATCGCCATGAACTCCATGTCTCTATCACCGCACTCTATATTACTGACAACATAAAGGTCACGAACGGAAGTTAAAGGCATCTGCATCGGGTTTCTGGAAACCTGGTCTCTCGTGAACAGACCAACGTGCAGTCCATCAAAACATCTCTTTAGCTCTTGAAGAGTAGCCCTATCCTCATACACCTGTTCCTTAATTTGCCTGATAAAGCGCTGCTTTAAATCATCAGACTCTACAGACGTGTATGACGCCATTTTAACTTATATATTACTCAAGTGATGTGAAAGAATGATATCTTCGTAGCAAAACATAATGAAAAACATGTGAAGTGGCAATGAGTTTATATAGTGAAATATCTAACAGCCCAAGAGGTCAGATTTAAACTCATTGTACAATTAATAATCTAATCAAGCAAAATGTGTAGATTTAATATAAACATATAAATTTATATTTCAAAATAGCGGCCTTTTAATGCAAAAACATTTTCAAACCCCAGCTTTTATGGGAAAACTATAAAATTAAATATCAAGAAACCCAAGGGACAAATTTTAAAGCTTCAAAGAAAAAAAAAAACAGGTTATCGTAATTACAATTAACCTCTTCATTTACCATATAGACGCATTTTAAACACTATAAAAGACCGATAATTAGTTTGATTCAAAACATTAACAAATTGTCTTACAAATCGCTGTCTGTCAAAAACAAATCAAAATCAGCAAATCCAACAAAAATCTAGATGGCAAATAGATGCTTCTACCACTGGTCAGACACCAGCGATGTTAAAACACAATTCTCGATCTGGTCACTCAAAGAAAAAAGATCAGATGAAGAACTAAACAGAAAAGTCGGCATAATCAGTGACAATAATTACAACAAAACCTGGAACAACATCGCATTGCTTGATGAAGTCCTCCACTCTCCTCCATCAGATTTCCAGAAGAATGAAGAAGAGTTTCTGACACAACTACTAAAACAGGATCAGAAAAACTGCGACATGCTAACCGATCTGAAAAACAAAAGAGAGAATGAAATCGCATGGAGAAAGGCGAGAGTCTACGAAATGCTAGCAAGAGTTAACCGTAGTGTGTAATAGTTTATGCATATTTCAGTAAATTTTTATCTTTCTATGTATATGTATTTAATTTAATACTATCAATATGCATATTAACATATTCTAAAATGTGATTGTTAATAAAAACTATCAACAATATCAACACTTGTTTCTTCATAATCAAATTAAATTAGTATAACTATAGTTAATAAAAATAAGCCACAAACCTAAAATGCAACTCTCCCATCAAAGAAGGTAGCACATACAACTTTTCACGATGTTGCAACAATCTATACATTCTATAAAAGGAGAAAACTCAATGACATAAGAAAAGCTTCATTGGCATTTAACGATGTTGGAACAATGCAACTCTCCCATCAAAGAAGGTAGCACATGCAACTTTTCACGATGTTGCAACAATGATATTGCAACATCGATGTTGAAACGTTGATGTGTGATGGGAAGCTTCATTGGAACGACGATGTTGGAACAATGATATTGGAACGATAATGTGTAAACAGAATCAACAAATGTTCTAACAAAGAACTGTAATCGGATATTAATCGGCTGAATTATGAGAGCTATGCATTTGAGAGAGAGAGATATGCTCGTGGATATGAGTGAGAGAGATGAGTTGAAATTTGAATGTAGAGCCAGATTCATATATGTTATTTATATGGTTTGAATATATGGCTTGGATTTGGAATTTTGAATCTAGAGCCAGAATTTTGAATTTTGAATCTGGCCAGAGGTTTGCTTTTCTTATGAAGAGCAGAGGTTTGAATTATGAATGAAGGGCAGAGGTTTTAATTTTGAATGAAGTGTAGAGGTTTAACTTTAAAATGAAGGGCAGGGGTTTGAATTTAAAATGTATTTTAAATTAAGCTTTATGATGCAATAATGACATAAGAAAAGCATTGTTGGACAGCCTCTACGGCTGCCACCTCAACTTTTCTTATGTCACTCAGATTTCTCCTTTTATAGAAAGTATACATATAGATTTATTATTGTTTGGTCATAGACCACAAAAATTTCATTAATTTTTTCAAGCTATTAGTTTTATTAATAAAAGATCAAATATAAAGTGTCTCATTGTACAAAACATACAAATGGAATGGAAAAGTAAAAAAAAAAAAAGTGATGCCATTTCCGTAATTATGTTATTCGTAGGGTGTTTATCAAAATTACTCTACAAATGATCTTGCAGGATAATTTTGTAACATGATCTTGTAGGGGAATTTTGTAGAGTATCATAATTACTCTACAAGTGATCTTGTAGGACAATTTTGATCTTGTAGGGTAATTACGAGTAACATAATTACGAAAATGTCACCGCATTTTTTACTTTTACATGCCATTCATACGTTTTGTACAAATAGTGGGGAACCCGTGCGTTGAAGCAGAGTCGATAATATGGGCTGAGAACATAATTCAAACCTAAAATCGTTAAAAAAATCATATATACGTTGTGTGTGTGTGTATAAAAGCACCGCTTCGCGGTTGCGACACACCGGAATCTCTTATGATAAACATTATATAGTATATTGCAACATTTTTTTCTAGTGGGAAAAACTCACGCGTTGGGGTGGAGTTGACAATTTACAACTAAAATTTTAACTAATTTCTCTAAAATTACAAAATACATTTTATGTTAAATTTGATTAATTTTGGTTCACTAATTAGTCCTTTAGTCCAAATACACAAATACAATAGAATGTATTTTTGAATATATGTTATTGATGAATGTGATGAGTTTATTATCTATAAGCTTATTTTTATTATTTATAAATAATCTAATGTATAGTATAGATTTATTAAAAATAAATGTCATTGATCAAGGAAAAGAGAGGTATGAATGGAAAAAATTACAAAAAAATAGGCATTTTAATTTGGCTCTTCATATATGTCATCTTAAAATTTGATAAAAATTTATCATTTTGTACATAAAAAATGTTTTGTATAGTAATATAGATATAGATTAATTAGAAGTTTATTAAATTATGTATTAATATGTTTTAAGTTTTTAAGTAAATTAAAATGGTACTCTTATCAAATGAAATTAAATTAAATTACATTCTTGTCCATCTAACATATACATTCTAAAATAGTATCAATATAGAAAAGTTACTTTTTACGGGATCTTTTATTATATATGAAGGGTAGGGATCAAATAGGAAGTTTAGTCTTGCTAGGAAGGGTAGGAAGTTATCTTAGCCTTACACGTGGCAGGGTAG
This sequence comes from Helianthus tuberosus, assembly GCA_030545235.1. Taxonomy (NCBI): domain Eukaryota; kingdom Viridiplantae; phylum Streptophyta; class Magnoliopsida; order Asterales; family Asteraceae; genus Helianthus; species Helianthus tuberosus. The sequence continues at coordinate 118,359,764 of CM060354.1, read as the reverse complement.
AAAAACAAGGGGAAGGGGTATTTTGGTCCACCATAACTTAGTTTCATATCATAAAATCCCAGTACATCTTTCATTTTTTATTGTTCATCTCACACAACCACTGCTGCTCACCACCACCCACCCCACCCCACCCCACCACTCGGTCGCTGTCCACATATCCGCTTAATTTACAGTTGACGGAATTTGTATTTGTCTTTTTACAGTACGTGTCACAAAAATTGAAAAATATAGGTGTGCCTTATCTCTGTCATTTGTTCCTTAGCAATGAATAAAGTAAAAGAAGGATGTGCTTCTCAGACCGTGGGGTATGGTGGGGCGGGGGTTTGGGGCATGGGTTGACACGTGGATTATGGGGCACTCAATACCGAAACCCAAGTTCATAGGGGTATGGTGGGCGTGGCTGGGGTGGCGTGGCCAAGCCACATCATTTTTTTTAATATATATACACATATATATATAAACCATTAAAAACTACATAAACATAAATAATAATTACAAAAAACATAGTATCAAAATAAAAACAATCATTCTTCGTCGTCTTCGTCGGTTTCGAACCCAGGAATCGTTGAAACATGATCCACCAAATCAGATCAAATGTTGTGATGTATATCCCTTGACTTGATCAAAAATTCATTTGTTGATTTATCTTCGTTTGTAACTGTTAAGTTATCTGGTTGGGGGTCATCGTCATCATAGTAGGTAACAACCGCTCTACCTTCATCCTCCAAAATCATGTTGTGAAGAATGATACATGCGTACATCACGTTTCCAATCTTATCCTTGTCCCATAGTTGACAAGGCATTGCCAATATTCGCCACATTTTCTTCAAAACACCGAAGGCTCGCTCGATGTCTTTACGTGCAGCCATTTGGACCCTGTTAAACTTTAATCTCTTTGGATCTATGGTACCGTGTCTTGTGAACAATTTTACAAAAACCCCCCACTCTGGGTAAATCCCATCAACTAGGTAGTACCTATACACGTACTCAACCCCATTTAGAAAGAAACTTCCTTTGGGTCCTATACCATTTAACCGATTATTGAAAAGGGGCGAGTGGTTTATGATGGTAATATCGTTATGTGAACCTGGCATACCGAAGAACGCATGCCATATCCAAAGATCTTGGGACGCAACCGTTTCAAGCTTGATGGCTGGCATCCCGTGATATCCACTCGTGTGAGCACCTTGCCATGCGGTTGGACAAAGTTCCCAAGGCCATTTCATACAATCTAAACTACCTAGCATCCCGGGTAGCCCATGATGATCGGCGTGATGTTACAATATTTGTTGCATGTCACCGAACGATGGTTTTCTCAAATATCTTTTCTTATAAAGTTCTAAAATACACGAGCAAAAGTTGTCACACCCTGACTTTTGCGGAAGCGTATGATGTGTGACTTGTTCAATATCATTGCATTCAATTATAATAAACAATTATATGATCAAAACGATGTTCATCCATTCATTAAGTTTAGAATATTACAAATACTAGTCATTTAAGTTTTAAACAACACAACCTTGACTAATTTACAAACCAATAAAAGTGGATGACATCTAAACTTGGAATGTACTTCTAGAAACTACACCAGCGCTCAAGATCCAACTTGTTACCTGAAATACATGTAATTTTGGAAAACATCAACAAAAGTTGAGCGAGTTCATGCGTTTTGTATGAGTACTGACAAACTTGTAAACTTTTGAGAGACTCCTTTGAAAACAAGTATGAAAAGCATTTATGAACAGATCAAATTAATGTTTTACAAGGACATTAAAGCATGTGAAGGCATATGGAGCACTCAAAATGAGTAGGCTTATACCCTCGTCGATTTCCTCGACTGTGTTGAAATTTCCCTTTCGACTGAGTCAATTTATCTTGACTATGTCAAGTTACCTTGACAGTGTCAATTTACCCTTGACCGTTGTCGATTTACCTCGACTGGGACACCGAAGCACTCAAGTGGTCACATAAGGATTATGAGTGGGGCTCGGCCGTACCCGTTAGATCTAACCTTCGTCCCTAATTTAAGAATTAATGGCATCTCAATTTTAATCTATGCTCACATGATCTATAGTTCATTTCGTAGTCAATTCATACCGTTTAAACATTCGTAACATGTATTCCACCCCCGAGAGTTATAAAACCGAAAACAGTTAAGAGAAAGGGGGGACATGAACTCACAGTTTTGCGTTCTTCAATCCGACGTAACTCAAGCTGCTACTAGTGTGCACAACTACCTACAACGTACTACGGTCTATTAGACGAGCGGGTCGTGCCTTGACTTTGTATTACTTAGTGTCTTTGAGTTACGTTTCTTTGAGTCCTTAATATTATTCCAAATTATATAATTATTTGTTAAAATAATAAATAACTTAAGCTATATTTATTAAATTTTGGAATAATTGTTAAAACAATACATTTTAACTTGATACCTTTCAAGTATTTATACATGTATTTCCTTCCCAAGGATGAGTGTATTTGTATTCGTATTCTCATACTTGTATATTTTTGCCATGTATTGGGATCGTATTCTGGAGTGTATTTATACGTACGAGAATACGTATTTTCTTGTAATTGTTAAGTATTCATATACTTAATTTTGTATTAATTTTTCCGGAATAACATCTCTAGTAAAAAAAATACATTAATATGTATTTCCAAAACATATATTTTTAAGAAATATTACTTAGAAAAATTATTCATAATTTTTTCCTTGGCAAAAATATTTGTAAATCTCAAAAATAATATATTTCCAAGTCTAACTTAGATAATATATATAAATCCATTTTTCTTCCAAAAACAATATATATCAAGTTTACTTAAGAAAATACATTTTCTCCCAAAAATAATGTATTTCATGTTTGTTTGAGAAAATACATATTTCTTTAAAAAATAATACATCTTCTAATAATTCCAAGAAAATATATATTTTTACTTACCAAAAATAATATATTTTCTCATTGTCAAAAAATATGATATAATCTTGTAATAATTGTAAAAATCATATTTTTGTTTCCTTGGTGTCCAAAATATTATTTACCAAAAATATACCTGTGAATAAGTTTTCCGGAATATTTTTGTGAGTTATATTCCTTTGTTTGGTTTCACCAATATTTTGTGTATTCTTTGTATGTTTATTCCTTGGAATTTTGGTAGTATTTTGGATGATAATTTTTGGTATTTTGATGAGTTATATTATTTCAAGTTCTAAAATAATATAACTAATACACATAATATACAAATAATCACACACATGGTGACTTCTAAATATATATCTCCCTAAATACATATTTAGTCACTTTTAATTATAAAAACCAACCTCCAATATTTATAATCTTGTAACAAAAATTATGGCAAACTTTATATACAACCATGGTTAAAAATATACTTGTAAATATTTGTTTAAAATATTTTTCTAAGTATTTAACTTCTAGAAAAATATTGCCATAGTTTCCCCTTAAAAATTTGTAGTAACTTACTAGTGTATTTAGTAAGCCTAGTTACCCTTTAAAATGTGTGGTTATTTGTTTAAGAATATCATTCTTGAAGAGTTTAGATCTTCACAACTTGTGAAATGATTTTCTAAAAATATTTCTTCATGAGTTTTTCTTGTTAAATATATATTTCTACACTTGATTAACCACTAAAAATGTGATTAATTTCTTTAAGAACCAAGTTTATGTAAATCTTGTATTTTCACTTAGTTTCTTGAGAAATCTATCTTTGAAATCATTATTCTACAAGTCTTATAACACGTTTCATACTTCATCATACATAAAAGCAACTTCATCTTTCAAGTTCATGTTTACATAAAGGATGATCATTACGATTTTCTCAAGATCTATCTTTATACTTGCTAGATCATGCGTTTAATCATCATTATAAACACAAGAAATCCACAATCAAGTATACTACAAACACTTAAACATCTTTGATTTTCATGATTTAGAGCTTTATGTTCATGTTTATGCTTATGTTTCTTCATGATTTTTATGTTTAACAACTTTTATCATCTTTTAACCAACATAATATGAAGTAAAATGAGATTAGGAAGGTCCTACTACTAGCACAAGTGTCACATCTCAACCGATGGCGGAAACATCGGGATGAGACGAACAAATCGCTCAAAAGCATCATAACACTAATTGTGACAATATAGATTAAATCAAATTTCATAAATGACTAAATTCAAGTACATTGTTTCAAAAAAAGACAAATTGCAACAAACATGGTTTATTATTAAAATGGGTATCTAGTCCATCCTAACTTGATTTTTCATCACCTCGTCTATCAACCTTCAACATGTGTTCATGGTTGTAAAACAAGGTTTCCAAGGCCGAGTACTCCCCGAGTAGTCGCTACAAGGCAGGCTGCCGAGGCGACTTTCTTTGACTCCGCCTAATTACTCGGAGTCGGTCAAACGCGGTCAACCTCAGCCAGAATTGGATCTAGTAGGTCAAGTTGGGCCAAGTTTGACTTAAATAATAATATAACATAATTTCTATGCCTATCATATTAAATAATGAATATAATTTTCACATATTTTATTATAAATATTAGTAAATTTGTGTTATTTGACATATATTTAATCTCCAAAAAGTAATTTCTTTATAATTTAACATGTCTGAGTACTCCCCGTGTACTCTCCGCTAAGACCGAGTACTCTCAACTCCCCGGTCGACCGACTAGGGAGCGCCTAACGACTTTTGCAACCATGCATGTATTAAAATAACATCAACAAAAAAGATGTTGGCGAGTATACAAGTTTGGTACGTAGCATAATAGAATAAAATAGTTTAACGTGCTCATATCCAACATGAATAAAATGATACAAGTTAACAGTTATGCCGAAACGATGTTACTCTATATACTCAAACCCAAAAGTACAATGCAATTAATTTTGCCTACCCCAAAGAATAACGGGAGGTTAATATGTTTAACTTAACAATACCCATAAGAATAGCGGGCGAGGCTTGCGAACAAGTTAATGAGCATATAGTCATGAAGTGTTTACATTAGCATCACATGTATAACAAGCATCAAACATTTCATGTGTAATTTGGATAGAGTGTGAATAAATAAAGTTTAACGTGTTCATGAATTTGAATATGAATACAAGTTGCACCCAAAAGTGTTTAAAATGAAAATGGGATCATGTATACTCACATTTGTTGCGTTGCGATTTCTTGTAAGTACGCACGAGTAAGGATTGGAGAATAATCCGAGAGAACAAACAAACGGTTTATCCTAGATGTTAAAATGTCACGTAACGATCTAGTTAATATTTAATGGTTTAAAATAAATAATCCTAATATTTATGTTTTGCATAATAAGTATTATAATTTAACTTGTTACTATTAAAATAAAATAGGTAGAGAAAAGAAATAAGGGTTAAAATAGTTTATTTGAGTTCTAAAAAGTTTGAGGGATTTTATTATAGAATGAATTAAAAAGGTTAATTATTTTTAGAGTTTAAAAAGAATATTTGTTTTCTAATTATTAACACTTAATTTTATAAGAGAATTTTAAGTAATTTGTTAATTGTTTAAGTTGTCATTAGATTTTAAAATTTAGTTATAAAAGAAAAGAGTTTAAGGTAAAAACTGTTTTATATTAATATTAATAGTGCTTAAGGGTTTTAAAAGAGAAAAAATAGTTTAAAAAAAATAAAAGAAAAGCTTGGCAGCGATAACCAGACGTGATTTAATTGAACTTTTATTTCATTTAAATAATAATGGAGATGTCATCTTCTTTCTTTAAAACAAACATGTACGTAACTGGTTGTTTTTGTTATTTGATTTTAAACAACAATTACAGAATGTAATCCTCAAAAATATAATAAGGACAAACAATACGAGAACAATATACTGAACGAGGGATGATGTGATACCGTCGCGAACCTCGGGCGGCTCCGGTGAACTCCGGTTAGTCTCGATGAGTGTTACGAGTTCCGACGTAACTCCGGTGTGTTTCGGTTGTTCGAAATTGTAGAGTGAGGCAGAGAGAGTGGTGTGGGTTTTTGGCAATGATAAAATGGTTCCGGCGACCAGTGGCGGATCTAGGATTCGCGCCAAGCGGTAACGTTTTATAAATAAGCGGTAACGAAATAGAAAAAACGTCAAATTTTTCCAAAATTTACACTAATTTTACACTACCGCCAGAGCGCCAAGGGGTAGCGGGCATTACCCCTTGTTATACACTAGATCCGCCCCTGCCGGCGACGTGCTCGGTTTCTCCGGCAAGCTTGATTTTATTCCGACCGGGTGATATAAACGAACTGAGAGTTTGAGGGTGTGTGTCGATGTCGAGATAGAATGGTTCTTCAATTTATAGATTTCATCGATGCTTGTTTATGGTAAATATAAAAGTTTCCAAAACGAAGAATCTTGTATGTGGACATGTATGCGAGTAGGTTCTTGATTTAGATGGAAATGGAAACGCGCCATCGTATCAATTACCGAAAATTAGCGTGTGTTAAATAAGGAAATAGACAACTGTTTACGTATGGATTTTGGCGGCAAAATGAAAAAAAGAAACGAATTTATCGCTAATTTAAAGTTTAGAAGATAAGATGTTGAATCGATATCAAGGCTTTGGCAGAGTGGTTTGTGATGTTTGTTTAAAACGAGTAGACACAGGTTCGAGTCCTTTGACTCACCTTTTTTTTTAATTTGAGGTTTTAATAAATTTATAATTAACACCCTTAACTATTAAAACACTTGGTTAACTTAGAAAGGTTAACATGGTTAGTTATGTAGCCTTAAACCTCTCTTTGAAAACTTAACAAGGTTAACTAGGTTATTATTATTTTTATAAAACAAACAAGTCTTTTAGTATGAATTAATTTAATTAATTAAACAAATAAAATAAATAAAAACAAACAAGACTTATAGTATGAATTAATTTAATTAATTAAGCAAATAAAATAAATAAATAACCATATTGATAATTATTTTAACATTTAAAATCTTTCGACGGTTATTTAATTCGCGAAATAAAATCTGAGTTCCAAGGTTTAGGATCCAAAATTCAAAACGGGTCGGACTTCGGGAATCCATTTTGACGAATGTTACAGTCTCCCCTACTTTAGGAGATTTCTTCCTTGAAATCTAAGTGGATCTAAAGATTCAAAAGAAGAATAGATGAGACTTGATCATAAAGTTTAGAGAATTTGTTTTCACGAATGCTTCACATAGCATATAAGATGTTCAATTAGTTTCACATAGCATATAAAATGTTCAATTAGTTTCACATAGCATATAAAATGTTCAATTAGATTCACATAGCATAATCATGAATTTCACGTAGTGTAACATAGATAATGAAAGCATCATAAATTTAGTTTGTTCAAGAGAGAGTGTTTTTATATGTTTTAGATTGCGAAGATAGTGCGATTCGTGTCTCTAAGCTTGAAATGAAAGTAACGTTCAAATATAAAGTTTCATTGAGATGAAGAAGAGTTGGTAACTACCTCCGAGGTAAGGAAATCACCCCTAGCTCATTGGTGTAGTTGAAAAGTGAGCGGAGCTAATCGTCAAGGTAAGTAAATCACTCCTATCTTGATGATAAGCTTCCATTTTGGGGAATATGAGTATTAGCATAAAATGTAGAACAATCCACATGACATACTTAGTTAACCAGATTAATGTATCACTGGCATGTGAATAAACAGGTCAACCCATCGTGTACCGCAATTGAATGACTTAACATGACCTCTCGTTCACGGGTGGTGCGCTACTCCTATAGCACTACGCATAATGCTATACATGTTAAGGCGTGGGTTAAAGGACAAGTTCATCACATAAGAATCACCCAGAAACACGAATCCAGTATAACATACTAGCATGCATGTATTAGATTGAAATGATATATCGTACCAATGTAAAACACATTAAAATTGAGATAACATAAAAGAGATTTAACATAAAAATTGGATTGTCACGGAATGTAACATAAGATTATTCCAAAGTAAATGGAAGTCCTTTTCAAATTAAGGGAACATGCTTTGGCCTAATAGACAAATACTATCATCGAGAAGCGACTAACGATATTCGTCCTTCCAGTTACTACACGTCCTTAATCGATTGGGAAAATCAAAACTTTGGCGATATTGAAAATCGAAGAGTGGGACTAGTTAACAAGATGCGAGTTTCCCCTCTAACTTGATAACATCGAACCCTAGTGTGGTTGGTACTTATCCAAAGATAAGGGTCCACTGGAATATGAAATGGAAATTTCCTTCAAGATTTGGATATCACTCCTAACTTGAGGGTAGATTTCGTACAAAATTCAAAGTATAGCTGAGTGAAAGTTATGACACCTGTGCCTCCACGGCCATCAAACAAATATCAAACCAATGAAATATTGTATTTCATACTTGGGATTTGTATAAATATGTGTATCATTTGCACATATCAATTCTTGTTCGATTTCGGGCTTTAAATCACTTTCTGGAAGGTCATACGCAAACTGGTGCATAAACGCAATCAGTTTAATGTGACGTACACTCCGGAACTGTGACGTAAGCCAAACATACCCTAAATATCCTTTACATAACTTAGAAATAAGTTTCGAAGGATTCGGTATGGCAAAAACATGTTTATTTGAACTAAAGGACTATTTACGACAAAACTGCGAAACTAACGTTGGTGACCACTTGGATAATATTTAAATCCCAAAAATATTCTGCTATGATTAAAATTTTATTTTAATCAGGCCCGTGTTGAAAAATAAATTAAAACGCTTAAAAACGTTATTTTTCAAAGTTTAAGCGCGTACCGTGTGTTTCTACGCGACACAGTGCTTCTACTGCAAAACGCAGACAACGCAGCCAGTCTTGGCAACTGAAATTTATTTATGTAATATTTTGGTGGGTTTATTTTTATAGTCTAATAAAAATAATTTAGAACGCCATAAACCGGGATTTAAACGCTAGATAAAATACCCGGTATCCAATTAAACACCCGTTTTAGCCTACATATAGCATATTTCTATAAAAAGTTACACTCTACCCCCTCCCCCATATACATATACGGTTATATATATGTTTGGACCCCACCATATATTTTGCTAGATTATGACAATATTACATTTGATCTTGATTGGCCAAGTATTGGTGTATGCATCTTTCCATATCCTTTATAATCTTGCATATCTCTTTCAATATCTTACTAAGATCACATCCTTCACTCTCTCTCTCTCTCCTTGAACCGTAACTCCATCACTCCCACCCATCTTCATCTTTTGCAACCTTGTTCTTAAGAATCAACTCCCTTTCTAGCAACCTTCAAGTTAGTATGAAGATCTAAAGGTAATTCCAAGGTGTTGTCAAGTGATTACAAGCTTCCTATCATCAAAATATCATCTCACAACCTACTTGAATCTTGAAGGTATAACACTTATGTTTAAATAATACTTTAGATTCTTGGTTGTTCTTGATGATTTGAAGTTTCTCTTGAATCTTGGAATTTTCACTAAACTTGAAATCTAACATGAAATGGGTCTTGAAACAAATAAAAATTGTGGTGTATATATATATATGTATAACCGTACATATGTATGTGTGTATATGAGTTTTGAAGTTTTATATCTTGATTAGTACTTGTTTATGTTGTTACATGTTCATGAATGGTGGTAAAAATGCAAGTATTTGGTGATTTATGTATGATATGTTAAATGTAAATTACATCAGCAAATAAACCTGAATATATCACATATTTGATGCATTTAGATTAACATAAAATGATGATGTTATGATAAATATGCTTTAGGCACTTGTACATATGAAAATATGTTGATTTAAAGCTCAAGAGATGATGAAAAATGGCTATATGACAAAACTGTTTTAGATCAGGTTACAAACACTAAAAATAACATTATTTGATGTATTATAATGGCATGAAACTTTGGCATAGGTTTGATAGCTTTGCATGTTGTACATATAGCTTAAAAAGTGGTAAATTATGTGAAATTTGCATGATTTATGTGCTTTATTTAATACCTGCACTATCATGAGTATAACCATTATTTTATTCAGTAAATAACATGGGTTGTGTCAAAATTTCAAGTTGTTTCGATTTGGGATGGTTCGGGTAACGTTTGATGCAAAACTATGCGGTAAAACGGTCAAAAATCGCCTTTTCGGAGTATTTTCACAAAACTGTTTTAAATCAGTAACCAAACTGATATATTTGGTATAAAAATAAGTATTTTAACTTATATTAAGTTTACTTGGTGATTGGTTAGTCATAAGTGACTTCCGACGCCCAAAAATGTTACCGAATCGCAAAAATAAGTGTTTTTCGACATACACTAGAATGAGTTGTTCATGGGTTATTCTATGTGTTACAATGTGTTTTACAATATGTGTATGATCATGTGTTAGTGTTGACAAGATTAGGTGTGTTACGCTCGAGTACATATATATACAAATACACCAAAATAATAAAAAATAATAACTTTCGAGAAATCTCAAAGTTATGTGAAAATTCTAAGTATCGGAGAAACTTCGGTATTTTTGTGAGTTTTGATTATTAAATCATTCTTATCTAATTTAGGACGAATAAACAATTTGAGGGATTGTGTTAACGTATAAAAACGCACCCAAAGGTGAGTACATAGACCCCTCTTTTACTGTTTTCAAACTGTTTTGGGGTGAAACACATGTGACTACTTGTTATTTTCATGCTTTTCCATGTTTTCATATCATATACTTGCTATGTTCATTAGTACACTATTAGTACATGTTTTACATTACATTTTCTGCTATGTATGATGACTTGGCATGCTAGCATATTGTTTTACATTGCATCTCTGTTGTATATGTCCTCGTAACATATGGACACATTATTCACATCTCTACCTTGTATGTTCATTTAAGCATACTAGGAACTTTATTTTCATAAAACATGTTTACATTTGGTATATCATTTGGTTTGTTTAACGGGACTAAATTACATTTATTAACACCGATCATGCCGCTCGGTAGTAGGTAGTGGTACCATAGGACTTGACAAATCCCGTTCCTAAAACCCTAGGTTTGTTTGGGTGGAAGGAATGACCGAATCCGAAAACATTTCTTTGATAACCTTCACTCTAAGGTTATCCGTCTGTCTCAAGGCTTGGATGTAGGCGTTTAACATTACCGCATAAATGATTGTATCAGTAAAGCATGCATTATCTTACAAAACATAACTTTTGATTAAATTTTATCAAGTACATTGTTTTGTACATTACTTTCTTATAGGGTTGAATAAATGCCTTTAATCAATAAATGCTTTTATTCACTCTAGATATCATTTGCTTATACATTACATAATTTACATTGATGGTTTTTACATAAACATCTGACATTTGACTATACATAAACATTTTTACATTGATGGTTTGTTTTGGTAAGTGATTTAAGTAACGAGACGTGTGTAGTATGATACAAGCATGGTGGATACGCCGCCGGTACTTCCTATATATAAGTGTTTGTATTATATTGCATGTCATAGCGTTATTTAAATCGTTTCAATTTGGACTTATACATTTTACACAAATGACATATTTTTCACAAGTCATTGTTTTACAAAACAACTTATTTTATACAAATTCATTTTTACTTGGTTATTCATTTAACCTTACATTACTCTTTTACATATCATCTACTTGATTATCGCTTTTCATCTGATTTACAAAACAAAACATTTTATAAGGTTCATGACTACTTTTGTTAAACATTTTTCTTCAAACTTATAAGTCATGAATCCTAAATCAATAAAACCTATGTATCTCACAGGCATTTTTATGCTGACGTACCTATTTTCACACGTGTTTCAGGAAATGATGCATAGGATTGATCAAGGTACACTTAGGCGGACTTGGGCCTTAGTAACATTAAAAGACGCAAGACTAGTTAATTATGTTATGCTTCTTTGTTGTTAAGACATTGTAACTCTTTTAATCTATAATACAAAATTTCAATTTTCCATGTGTTATGAAACAATGATTCTGTTACAACACTCCCCGACGATTCCGCCACGTTTTGTTGTTTTACGTGGTCGGGGTGTGACAGAAAAGTTGGTATCAGAGCTCATGGTTATAGGGAATTAGGTTATTAGTAATGCTTTGACCTAGTCTATAACCTTCCTAGGACCCTAACGCGAGTTTACTTGCTTTTAGTCATAAAACAATACCGTCACCTATCCTTAGGCGACGACCACAACAAGAACATAAATTTCAAAACCGCCTCGAAAACTAATCATCTGTTCTAGGATGATTGATTACCAGGTTTTGAACCCTCTAAGTATTCAAAATCTCGTCAAAGTTTGGGTCTTATAATGTGAACACATGCAAACTGGAAGGGTGAATACCTGTACCCTGAGTTTTCTGTCTAAGGCTAGAGTGTTCGTACAAATCCGCAGTATCGGACCAGTCACTCTTACCTGGGAACTCTTGGGGTGAGTATTCACTTATAGGCGAGCATGTCTTCAGTGATACATTAATGTGAGCCGTCTACTTTGATTCATCATCGTCTCATTTGTTTGCCTTAGGTAATAAACAAATGATCGCAATTCTTATGCATTGCCATTCTGTTTTGTTTATCCGATAAACATTTCACTTGTTTCTTCCTATGTCTTTCATTCTCTTCTAGAATGTCTCTTCCTCTCACCAACGGTCAAATGTCCGAGCAGACTGCCAAATTTGTTTCTTTATTTTCTTTTGCTTCATCATCAACACTTTTTTTTTTGAAAAGTCATACGAAAAACCGAGCTAGTTACTAAAACAAAGGGTTAAAAATAAAAAGGTTTTGGTGGGTGAAAGGGTGTTTGGTTTGGGTTATGAAATGAAAAGGTTTAGGCTCAAAGGGGTTAACTAGGGGGATTTTGGGTAGGTGGTAAAAAAAAGAAAAATAATGGTGTAGAAAAAAAAAAAAAAGGGTTAGTCCTAATGCCTCCATCATTTACTTACTCGGGTTTAAGTTGGTAAGGACCGGGAATGTATCGTCGTGGCAAGTTCTAGAGTCGTAAGAACCAAGCGACTATTCACACAAGAAACGAAAAATGAGCATTTAATTTAAAGATATGTATTTGTATGCTCAATAAAGGCTCAAAACTCACTTTTGTGGGAATGGGTTTTTATGTGATCAAGTATATATAATCAAATTTTAACTAAGTTTGCCATGCCTTTTCATAATTTTCTTATGTTGGTTCTTTTTATCACGACGCTATCGGTTGTAAATTTGTAAAAATATAACCTTTTTAGAACTTGAAATTCCCGAATTAAACCTAGACAAGTAAAAAAAAATGAAAATTTTTTGAAAAAAATTTGGGGTGATTAGCGGTTCCAATAGAGTTTTGTGTAAGGCTTGTATTTAGGACTTGCAAGATTCAAGGTTTTAGCACCCCCCCCCCCCACACTTAAATTACACATTGTCCTCAATGTGTCCCAAAAATAAGTTTTTAGGTTGATTGAATGTGTAAAAAGGGTGAAAAAAGCAAAAATTTTGTGTTACTGGGCGCTGAACACGGCCCCATGTTGTCCGGGCACGACCCCGTGTTCAAGTGCCAGTAACAAAATTAAATCAAGAGAAACAGAAGCCTGGACACGGGGGCGTGTTGGGTGAACACGACCCGTGTCCAGTTTACCTGAACTGGGTATTTCTGCAGACTGTGCAGCACGGGGCTGTGTTGGGCGGACACGGCCCGTGCCGAACTTACTGTAAACGAAGAATTTTTGTCGGATGGTCCTGTTTTCCTGCATGAGGTGCTGGTTCAAGTTTCCCTTGTATCCTTTGCCATCTCAAGTGTGTTTTATTCCTTTCAACACCATCCAAACACCAAATTAACTAAAACCATCATTCATTAAGTCATAGAGAGAATTACATAATAGTCCTAAAAATGAAAAATAAAGCAGAAAATAAAAGTTAAAAGTCCTAATATTAGATAGCTCAAGTGATCTGTAAAATCTTTCTAGGAGCTCTACTTCTACAATAAGAACCAAAATTCCGGAAATAGATTTCCGGTCTAAAAGCCTTGTAGAACTCCAAGCCGAGCGGTGTCCCTTAGATGTTGCTAGAGCCATTCTTCTATCTCCCTCGGGAGAAGGGAGGCGGCTTCATGTTCCACAACATCTTGTGGAGGGGGAGTAACACCAATCGGCACCCCTTGTAGTATGTCTCGAGGGGGCTCCGGATGCATGGCGTACCACTCGGCCGGTATGATGATTTCAGGAACCACATTCCATGCCCTTTGGGTAATGATTGGTACCAAAGGAGGAGAAGCGAGAATGTTCAACCTTTGGTGCAAAAGGTTGACCTCTCAAAGACATCCCTCTAGTCCCACCGTCAAATGATTAATACGGTCAACCAATGCCTCTTCCACACTTGTCACTTCATCAAGGGCCTCTCTTAAGGCGTAAACATAGTTTACAAGAGAATCTTCAACCGTTGATGATCTTCTCCCCTGCCGGTTGTTTTTGGAATGCGACGAGGAGTTTCCGCTTGTTCTGCTTGCCATTATGAGAAAACAAACCGAAAAGAGTTCAATTCTATGGGACCAGTACCTCGGACACGGCCCCGTGTTCAGACATCTGCATGATTTAGGAACAAGGAATCTTGGAGTTTTAAATTGTTTTCATGATTTTTAAAGCATTTTTTAACAGAAACAACTTAAAACATTGTTGTAGAACAAGATTCCAAGTACAAAAATCTAACAAGCATCTCATCAAAGCTTGAAATTATGCAACTTTCAAGCTTTAATGGAAGTATAAGGAAAGAAAAATTGAAGAAGATGATAGTGGATAAAAGAGGAAAGGACAAGAAGGTAATTGAGAAACTTCTTTTAGAAAATACCTAGGATGGTATGTGAGAATATTCCCCAAATCTCTGTCCCTGGAATGGTTCAAATGTGCAGGATTCTTGGCTGCATTTATAGAAAACGACAGTACGTTGCACACGGCCCCGTGTCGGCTGGACACGGCCCCGTGTGCAGAGGGAATCCTGACACATTTTTGTCCGTATTCTGATAAAATCAGAAGGGAATCTTTGGATGGACACGGGGGCGTGCTGACCTGGACACGACCCCGTGTCTAGAAGCTGTCTTAAGGAATTCGTCTATTTTCAAGGAACTTTTCCGGATTGGGCGGTTCCTTACGGGATGGAACAACCCCAAAGTGCCTAAGATACTTAAGTTGATCTAGATTAAGACGAGAACGCAAGAGGTTGTCGGTGAGGGTGATTCCTATGCTATATGTAGGTGGACAAGTCCAACCATTTTCCGGGCTCTCGTTAAAGAAGGTGTATGTCGAATCGCTCAGGTCTATGTATGCATCGAACGAAGTCGATGGGGAGTCCTTCACGGCACAATCGACACAGGGACGACTATCGCTCAACTCCTCACTAGAGTTAGAAGTATCGTCGGAAACAACGAAGTTGTTTGAATGCGATTCCAACACTTCTTCTTGGTTATCATCTTGAGATAAATTATTGAAATCTATCCTAAGTTCTTTTTACCAATTAAGAATTAGATCTTCTAATTGAAATAATTCATCGAGAAGCATTTCTCCTAGAAAATCCGGTTGGGAGCATTCGAGGGAGAGATAGGGATTATTTTTACTTTCGCCCCTCTTAAGGATACAAGGAAACGATGGGTCTATATAGTGGGGATTATAATTTAGAAAATAACATTCTAATTCCTCATGGGTACCACCACATAATTGACACCACGTACCATAAGAGTGCCGAAAGTAAAAAGTATCAGTATCACTCATGTTTGTGTCAGAATTTACCAACCGTCGGGATCTTACGATTCTGTTTTCAGTAACTGAATCTTGGGCATGGGGGCGTGTTGAGTGGGCACGGCCCCGTGTTTAGCCTACTATCTGACTTAAAACAGGATTGCCAGTTCCAATGATTGGGCACGGGGCATGTTCAGCGGGCACGGCCCGTGCTGAGTTCTGCAGAAGCTGAAAAACTAAGAAAAATCCTAAAAAAAATGAAAAATAAGAAAAACGATTAGGCCGTTGATTCCTAACTTTCTTAAAATCCTTGTGTCCCCGGAAACGGCGCCAAAAACTTGATGTGCGTGAGTGTTATTAGTTTTTAATGTATATGTTAAGCCCCTTTTAACACTTTTTAGCCAAGTTTTAAATTTATAAAACACGATATTTACTAACACTAAACACACATATGGGCAAGTGCACCCATCGTGAGCGTAATATAGTGTTGGTAAGATACCGAGGTCGTCCAAGGACACAAGAGCTTTTAGTACCAGTTTATCCTCAACGTCTAATCAAATCAAAAAGTTTAGAAAAAAGTTTTTAAACTAAGAAAAATAAAAACTAACTAAAATGCTGAAAATAAAAAATAAAAATAAAAACAGATAGACAAGATGAATCACTTGGTTCCGACTCGTGTTTAGTGTAACCTTTGATTATTTTCGCACTTTTGCACTATTTTAAGAGATTATCTTAGTTATTGTAGTAGGCCCCTCTTTTGAAGGTGACGTTACCCTCAACCTAGTAGTTTGAGTCAGCAAGGATACAATCCTAAAGGGTCGGATTATTGAAAGATAATTAATTAAGTTATTAATGCAAATTATGGTAGGCCCCTCTTTTGAAGGTGACGTTACCCTCGGCTAAGTAGTCTGAGTCAGCAGGGATACAGTCCTAAATAGCCGGGTTATAGTATTAATAGTAGTTTAACTTATGAGGGGGTCAAAGAGTTTGGACCCCCGCCATCCAATACCGTTAAGTATTGAAGGAGGTCCTACTAAATTTGACCCAGGTCCCTTGCAGGATCTCTAAACGCTGAACAACGGCAAGACTCTTACCAAACCGTTCCCTTAACCCCCGACCAGGTAGCCAACATACCTCCATATAGACCGTGGAGATATGAATGGTGAAAATCTTTTATTTTATATAGACAGTAAAATAATGCCAAGACACCACGGACAAACGATAAGGAAGAATCACCTTCAACATAAGAAACTAGTTATTAAAGTCATTAATACAAAACCAAGTAAAAAGTGCGAAAAGATTAAAAATAAAAAGTATTACACTAGACACTTGTCTTCACCAAGTGATGTAAGAGACTTAGGCAAACATGGCCTTGATTGTCAAGAACTCTTACGATCAATCTTGGATCCCGAGACGACTCACACACTCTATGATGGACAATGGATGATGGTGGTGGATGATGGTGTTATGGTGGTGGTGGGTGGTGGGTGAAGTGTGAGAGAGGTGGTGTGCCAAGGGATGGTTTGAGCTTGAGCCAAGCACTCCTATTTATAGGCTGAACAGAAGCTCAGGCACGGCCCCGTGTCCACATCCTCTCTTTCTTCATTTAATGCAGCTTGTCTTTATTAGTTGACCACGCCCCCGTGTCCTCTGAGCACGACCCCGTGTGCAGAAGAATATTTGTACTATGAAGATTTGCCTGGATTCTGCGAATCTTATAGTTGACCACAACCCCGTGTCCGCTGAGCACGGCCCCGTGGTTGGCAATAGAAGCTTCTACCACTTTGTCTTTTCTGCTGACACTTGGGCACACCCCTGTCCTGGCTGAGCACGGGGCGTGTTCAGTCTTCTGTCTTCTTGTTTTGCTTGGGAAGATGCTGTCGTGGGGTCGGGCATGTCACGTTTGTTCCTTTTCTTGTATTTATGTTAGATTTTGCTGTCTTTTTGCTTCTTTTGTTAATTTGAGCTCATTTAATCCTGAAAATACAAAAGGAAGACAAAAGCACACTTTTTCCAACATTAGTACTAAAAAAGGGTTAGTTTTATGCCACAATTGATGTAATTTATATGTTGCATTTTGCACACATCACCATGCATCGACTCCAGAATGAAGCCACCCAGGAACCATCACAGGAAACAGAAGCCAAGCCTTCACCAAAACCGAAGAAACGTAAAGCTTCAAAGACTTCTCCAGTCGTTGCACCAAATCAAGTAGGACCTAGCCAAGTGGCAACACCGTCTGCTAAGAAGCAATACAAGGGAACGGCACCGCTATGCGACAAATGTAAGGGGCATCACCAAGCTCACTTACAGTGTCGTCTATGTGTATCCTGTGGACGAGTTGGTCACCTGGCAAGTGTTTGTCGAACTAACCCGAACCAAGGTGGTCCAAATCAACCACAAGCCAACCCTGTCCAAACTCGCTTTCCACCTGGATCGTGCTACAACTGTGGCAAGATGGGTCATTTCGTGAACAAATGCCCAAAGCTTGCTAATGCAAATCTGACCCTCGGATGAGCAGTTGGCTGATTAGAAGATGTTGTTGTCTTATGCTTTTGTTTCTTTTGTTTTCTTGTAATGTGAAACAATCTGTTTTGTTCATAAATAAATTGTTGTTCATAATTCTGATGTACAATTGTTGTTATATATGTGTATGGCATTACCTATGATACCTACATCAAGGAACTATGTTCTTTACAAACTACTCTTGTGATCCCCCCTTTCAAGTGATCACTCATGATTTCCTCAAAATAGCAAAATTTATGAGCAATCATGCTTTTTGCACATCTGAACCTTTGAATCCTTGGTTAGATGACTGAGGGTATATTCAACCTCGTACCCATATCACTTCATTCTGGTTTTGTAACAAGATACATAGTATAAGTATTTCAAAAACAACCTTCGTGATTTCAAAAGATTTCATATAGTTTGAAAACAATTTTTCAAATGCATTGTCTATATGTTCAAAAACAACCTCCATGATTTCAAAAACATTGTCTATGTTTTCAAAAACAACCTTCATGATTTTAAAATGTTTCATATAGCCTGAAAACAATATTAACACAATATATTTTCTTATCAAGTGCATGATTTCAAATAGCATTATTCATATTTTAAAAAATTAAAAAAAAAATTTCTCATACATTAACTTAACCTTCAAATTCTACTTCATATGTCGCCTTGACATATCTAGCATCTCAACTTCATAAGCATTTTTACTTCATGTTTTGACCTAAGCACATCCAGTGCAAGGTTTCAAAACCTCTTCAACTTCTAAAATCCATATGGGATCTTTTTATCTTCACAATTAGACCCTTGTGGATGATTATCATTTAAATCAGAGTCCTTAATTGGATTCCTTGTATGCTTTAATTCAAACATTTCGGTTCCTTATAATCGAAATCGAATTTTCTCTTTAAAATCTTTCTATCTTTATAGTTAGATTCTTGGAAATATTTAAAGCACCAATCAAAATCCACTAATTGGATACCTGGTGTACTTTGAATACATGTGCTCTGTTAGAACAAATTAACAAAATGATAACAAATCAAGTTAAACAATTATGTGATTATGTGTTTATGCATTTTGTGTTTTCTTTTATGCATTTTGGTGTTTTTGTATATTCTGGATATTCGTTATCCAAATCCTCGTAGAACCTTTCATATCTTCATATGAGGGATTCGTAGTAGGATATTCAAAAAGGTACTACCTTAAATCCTTAATGGGCTTCTACGAAATCGTTAAAACCATTGGATTATATAGTACCATTCCATCTTTCAAAGAGACCCCTTGAGTGGTCTTGGCAGAAAGATTGATTCAGAATCTGGTTAAGAACGACATGTAGTGATGTAGCTGAACAGACTCCTTGGTAGTCTATTTAAATCATTTATTGATTTAATTAAAAGGACCCTATGGTGGTCTAGTCACAATCATCACAGGCTCGTTCATTGTTTTCTTCCCCTACACATTTTAAGATGCACTCCGTGACTATGCAAGGAATTACGTAATTATGGATGCATACATAATTATGAAATTCAGTGCACAGAAACCCAGTAAGATTTATTATGTGTAAGAACCGATAGTGACAACAATAACAAAATGTGAATGATGTAATGGGGGTACGGTGGACGCACCAATAACGCTTAATAGACTTATATATAAGTGTCTCTCCTACATTGTAAGCGTGATGTTATTTAGAGTTACTAGAAGTTCAAGAACTCTAACCAGTGTTGTTCGATCTTTTCAACTTCATTTTTCAAGCTCTCACAAGTTTCCTCTAAATAAAATTTCGGGACGAAATTTCCTAAAGTAGGGGAGACTGTGACACCTGTGCCTCCACGACCATCAAACAAATATCAAACCAATGAAATATTGTATTTCATACTTGGGATTTGTATAAATATGTGTATCATTTGCACATATCAATTCTTGTTCGATTTCGGGCTTTAAATCACTTTCTGGAAGGTCATACGTAAACTGGTGCATAAACGCAATCAGTTTAACGTGACGTACACTCCAGAACTGTGACGTAAGCCAAACATACCCTAAATATCCTTTACATAACTTAGAAAAAAGTTTCGAAGGATTCGGTATGGCAAAAACATGTTTATTTGAACTAAAGGACTATTTACGACAAAACTGCGAAACTAACGTTGGTGACCACTTGGATAATATTTAAATCCCAAAAATATTCTGCTATGATTAAAATTTTATTTTAATCAGGCCCGTGTTGAAAAATAAATTAAAACGCTTAAAAACGTTATTTTTCAAAGTTTAAGCGCGTACCGTGTGTTTCTACGCGACACAGTGCTTCTACTGCAAAACGCAGACAACGCAGCCAGTCTTGGCAACTGAAATTTATTTATGTAATATTTTGGTGGGTTTATTTTTATAGTCTAATAAAAATAATTTAGAACGCCATAAACCGGGATTTAAACGCTAGATAAAATACCCGGTATCCAATTAAACACCCGTTTTAGCCTACATATAGCATATTTCTATAAAAAGTTACACTCTACCCCCTCCCCCATATACATATACGGTTATATATATGTTTGGACCCCACCATATATTTTGCTAGATTATGACAATATTACATTTGATCTTGATTGGCCAAGTATTGGTGTATGCATCTTTCCATATCCTTTATAATCTTGCATATCTCTTTCAATATCTTACTAAGATCACATCCTTCACTCTCTCTCTCTCTCCTTGAACCGTAACTCCATCACTCCCACCCATCTTCATCTTTTGCAACCTTGTTCTTAAGAATCAACTCCCTTTCTAGCAACCTTCAAGTTAGTATGAAGATCTAAAGGTAATTCCAAGGTGTTGTCAAGTGATTACAAGCTTCCTATCATCAAAATATCATCTCACAACCTACTTGAATCTTGAAGGTATAACACTTATGTTTAAATAATACTTTAGATTCTTGGTTGTTCTTGATGATTTGAAGTTTCTCTTGAATCTTGGAATTTTCACTAAACTTGAAATCTAACATGAAATGGGTCTTGAAACAAATAAAAATTGTGGTGTATATATATATATGTATAACCGTACATATGTATGTGTGTATATGAGTTTTGAAGTTTTATATCTTGATTAGTACTTGTTTATGTTGTTACATGTTCATGAATGGTGGTAAAAATGCAAGTATTTGGTGATTTATGTATGATATGTTAAATGTAAATTACATCAGCAAATAAACCTAAATATATCACATATTTGATGCATTTAGATTAACATAAAATGATGATGTTATGATAAATATGCTTTAGGCACTTGTACATATGAAAATATGTTGATTTAAAGCTCAAGAGATGATGAAAAATGGCTATATGACAAAACTGTTTTAGATCAGGTTACAAACACTAAAAATAACATTATTTGATGTATTATAATGGCATGAAACTTTGGCATAGGTTTGATAGCTTTGCATGTTGTACATATAGCTTAAAAAGTGGTAAATTATGTGAAATTTGCATGATTTATGTGCTTTATTTAATACCTGCACTATCATGAGTATAACCATTATTTTATTCAGTAAATAACATGGGTTGTGTCAAAATTTCAAGTTGTTTCGATTTGGGATGGTTCGGGTAACGTTTGATGCAAAACTATGCGGTAAAACGGTCAAAAATCGCCTTTTCGGAGTATTTTCACAAAACTGTTTTAAATCAGTAACCAAACTGATATATTTGGTATAAAAATAAGTATTTTAACTTATATTAAGTTTACTTGGTGATTGGTTAGTCATAAGTGACTTCCGACGCCCAAAAATGTTACCGAATCGCAAAAATAAGTGTTTTTCGACATACACTAGAATGAGTTGTTCATGGGTTATTCTATGTGTTACAATGTGTTTTACAATATGTGTATGATCATGTGTTAGTGTTGACAAGATTAGGTGTGTTACGCTCGAGTACATATATATACAAATACACCAAAATAATAAAAAATAATAACTTTCGAGAAATCTCAAAGTTATGTGAAAATTCTAAGTATCGGAGAAACTTCGGTATTTTTGTGAGTTTTGATTATTAAATCATTCTTATCTAATTTAGGACGAATAAACAATTTGAGGGATTGTGTTAACGTATAAAAACGCACCCAAAGGTGAGTACATAGACCCCTCTTTTACTGTTTTCAAACTGTTTTGGGGTGAAACACATGTGACTACTTGTTATTTTCATGCTTTTCCATGTTTTCATATCATATACTTGCTATGTTCATTAGTACACTATTAGTACATGTTTTACATTACATTTTCTGCTATGTATGATGACTTGGCATGCTAGCATATTGTTTTACATTGCATCTCTGTTGTATATGTCCTCGTAACATATGGACACATTATTCACATCTCTACCTTGTATGTTCATTTAAGCATACTAGGAACTTTATTTTCATAAAACATGTTTACATTTGGTATATCATTTGGTTTGTTTAACGGGACTAAATTACATTCATTAACACCGATCATGCCGCTCGGTAGTAGGTAGTGGTACCATAGGACTTGACAAATCCCGTTCCTAAAACCCTAGGTTTGTTTGGGTGGAAGGAATGACCGAATCCGAAAACATTTCTTTGATAACCTTCACTCTAAGGTTATCCGTCTGTCTCAAGGCTTGGATGTAGGCGTTTAACATTACCGCATAAATGATTGTATCAGTAAAGCATGCATTATCTTACAAAACATAACTTTTGATTAAATTTTATCAAGTACATTGTTTTGTACATTACTTTCTTATAGGGTTGAATAAATGCCTTTAATCAATAAATGCTTTTATTCACTCTAGATATCATTTGCTTATACATTACATAATTTACATTGATGGTTTTTACATAAACATCTGACATTTGACTATACATAAACATTTTTACATTGATGGTTTGTTTTGGTAAGTGATTTAAGTAACGAGACGTGTGTAGTATGATACAAGCATGGTGGATACGCCGCCGGTACTTCCTATATATAAGTGTTTGTATTATATTGCATGTCATAGCGTTATTTAAATCGTTTCAATTTGGACTTATACATTTTACACAAATGACATATTTTTCACAAGTCATTGTTTTACAAAACAACTTATTTTATACAAATTCATTTTTACTTGGTTATTCATTTAACCTTACATTACTCTTTTACATATCATCTACTTGATTATCGCTTTTCATCTGATTTACAAAACAAAACATTTTATAAGGTTCATGACTACTTTTGTTAAACATTTTTCTTCAAACTTATAAGTCATGAATCCTAAATCAATAAAACCTATGTATCTCACAGGCATTTTTATGCTGACGTACCTATTTTCACACGTGTTTCAGGAAATGATGCATAGGATTGATCAAGGTACACTTAGGCGGACTTGGGCCTTAGTAACATTAAAAGACGCAAGACTAGTTAATTATGTTATGCTTCTTTGTTGTTAAGACATTGTAACTCTTTTAATCTATAATACAAAATTTCAATTTTCCATGTGTTATGAAACAATGATTCTGTTACAACACTCCCCGACGATTCCGCCACGTTTTGTTGTTTTACGTGGTCGGGGTGTGACAGAAAAGTTGGTATCAGAGCTCATGGTTATAGGGAATTAGGTTATTAGTAATGCTTTGACCTAGTCTATAACCTTCCTAGGACCCTAACGCGAGTTTACTTGCTTTTAGTCATAAAACAATACCGTCACCTATCCTTAGGCGACGACCACAACAAGAACATAAATTTCAAAACCGCCTCGAAAACTAATCATCTGTTCTAGGATGATTGATTACCAGGTTTTGAACCCTCTAAGTATTCAAAATCTCGTCAAAGTTTGGGTCTTATAATGTGAACACGTGCAAACTGGAAGGGTGAATACCTGTACCCTGAGTTTTCTGTCTAAGGCTAGAGTGTTCGTACAAATCCGCAGTATCGGACCAGTCACTCTTACCTGGGAACTCTTGGGGTGAGTATTCACTTATAGGCGAGCATGTCTTCAGTGATACATTAATGTGAGCCGTCTACTTTGATTCATCATCGTCTCATTTGTTTGCCTTAGGTAATAAACAAATGATCGCAATTCTTATGCATTGCCATTCTGTTTTGTTTATCCGATAAACATTTCACTTGTTTCTTCCTATGTCTTTCATTCTCTTCTAGAATGTCTCTTCCTCTCACCAACGGTCAAATGTCCGAGCAGACTGCCAAATTTGTTTCTTTATTTTCTTTTGCTTCATCATCAACACTTTTTTTTTGAAAAGTCATACGAAAAACCGAGCTAGTTACTAAAACAAAGGGTTAAAAATAAAAAGGTTTTGGTGGGTGAAAGGGTGTTTGGTTTGGGTTATGAAATGAAAAGGTTTAGGCTCAAAGGGGTTAACTAGGGGGATTTTGGGTAGGTGGTAAAAAAAAGAAAAATAATGGTGTAGAAATAAAAAAAAGGGTTAGTCCTAATGCCTCCATCATTTACTTACTCGGGTTTAAGTTGGTAAGGACCGGGAATGTATCGTCGTGGCAAGTTCTAGAGTCGTAAGAACCAAGCGACTATTCACACAAGAAACGAAAAATGAGCATTTAATTTAAAGATATGTATTTGTATGCTCAATAAAGGCTCAAAACTCACTTTTGTGGGAATGGTTTTTATGTGATCAAGTATATATAATCAAATTTTAACTAAGTTTGCCATGCCTTTTCATAATTTTCTTATGTTGGTTCTTTTTATCACGACGCTATCGGTTGTAAATTTGTAAAAATATAACCTTTTTAGAACTTGAAATTCCCGAATTAAACCTAGACAAGTAAAAAAAAATGAAAATTTTTTGAAAAAAATTTGGGGTGATTAGCGGTTCCAATAGAGTTTTGTGTAAGGCTTGTATTTAGGACTTGCAAGATTCAAGGTTTTAGCACCCCCCCCCCCCCACACTTAAATTACACATTGTCCTCAATGTGTCCCAAAAATAAGTTTTTAGGTTGATTGAATGTGTAAAAAGGGTGAAAAAAGCAAAAATTTTGTGTTACTGGGCGCTGAACACGGCCCCATGTTGTCCGGGCACGACCCCGTGTTCAAGTGCCAGTAACAAAATTAAATCAAGAGAAACAGAAGCCTGGACACGGGGGCGTGTTGGGTGAACACGACCCGTGTCCAGTTTACCTGAACTGGGTATTTCTGCAGACTGTGCAGCACGGGGCTGTGTTGGGCGGACACGGCCCGTGCCGAACTTACTGTAAACGAAGAATTTTTGTCGGATGGTCCTGTTTTCCTGCATGAGGTGCTGGTTCAAGTTTCCCTTGTATCCTTTGCCATCTCAAGTGTGTTTTATTCCTTTCAACACCATCCAAACACCAAATTAACTAAAACCATCATTCATTAAGTCATAGAGAGAATTACATAATAGTCCTAAAAATGAAAAATAAAGCAGAAAATAAAAGTTAAAAGTCCTAATATTAGATAGCTCAAGTGATCTGTAAAATCTTCCTAGGAGCTCTACTTCTACAATAAGAACCAAAATTCCGGAAATAGATTTCCGGTCTAAAAGCCTTGTAGAACTCCAAGCCGAGCGGTGTCCCTTAGATGTTGCTAGAGCCATTCTTCTATCTCCCTCGGGAGAAGGGAGGCGGCTTCATGTTCCACAACATCTTGTGGAGGGGGAGTGACACCAATCGGCACCCCTTGTAGTATGTCTCGAGGGGGCTCCGGATGCATGGCGTACCACTCGGCCGGTATGATGATTTCAGGAACCACATTCCATGCCCTTTGGGTAATGATTGGTACCAAAGGAGGAGAAGCGAGAATGTTCAACCTTTGGTGCAAAAGGTTGACCTCTCAAAGACATCCCTCTAGTCCCACCGTCAAATGATTAATACGGTCAACCAATGCCTCTTCCACACTTGTCACTTCATCAAGGGCCTCTCTTAAGGCGTAAACATAGTTTACAAGAGAATCTTCAACCGTTGATGATCTTCTCCCCTGCCGGTTGTTTTTGGAATGCGACGAGGAGTTTCCGATTGTTCTGCTTGCCATTATGAGAAAACAAACCGAAAAGAGTTCAATTCTATGGGACCAGTACCTCGGACACGGCCCCGTGTTCAGACATCTGCATGATTTAGGAACAAGGAATCTTGGAGTTTTAAATTGTTTTCATGATTTTTAAAGCATTTTTTAACAGAAACAACTTAAAACATTGTTGTAGAACAAGATTCCAAGTACAAAAATCTAACAAGCATCTCATCAAAGCTTGAAATTATGCAACTTTCAAGCTTTAATGGAAGTATAAGGAAAGAAAAATTGAAGAAGATGATAGTGGATAAAAGAGGAAAGGACAAGAAGGTAATTGAGAAACTTCTTTTAGAAAATACCTAAGATGGTATGTGAGAATATTCCCCAAATCTCTGTCCCTGGAATGGTTCAAATGTGCAGGATTCTTGGCTGCATTTATAGAAAACGACAGTACGTTGCACACGGCCCCGTGTCGGCTGGACACGGCCCCGTGTGCAGAGGGAATCCTGACACATTTTTGTCCGTATTCTGATAAAATCAGAAGGGAATCTTTGGATGGACACGGGGGCGTGCTGACCTGGACACGACCCCGTGTCTAGAAGCTGTCTTAAGGAATTCGTCTATTTTCAAGGAACTTTTCCGGATTGGGCGGTTCCTTACTGGATGGAACAACCCCAAAGTGCCTAAGATACTTAAGTTGATCTAGATTAAGACGAGAACGCAAGAGGTTGTCGGTGAGGGTGATTCCTATGCTATATGTAGGTGGACAAGTCCAACCATTTTCCGGGCTCTCGTTAAAGAAGGTGTATGTCGAATCGCTCAGGTCTATGTATGCATCGAACGAAGTCGATGGGGAGTCCTTCACGGCACAATCGACACAGGGACGACTATCGCTCAACTCCTCACTAGAGTTAGAAGTATCGTCGGAAACAACGAAGTTGTTTGAATGCGATTCCAACATTTCTTCTTGGTTATCATCTTGAGATAAATTATTGAAATCTATCCTAAGTTCTTTTTACCAATTAAGAATTAGATCTTCTAATTGAAATAATTCATCGAGAAGCATTTCTCCTAGAAAATCCGATTGGGAGCATTCGAGGGAGAGATAGGGATTATTTTTACTTTCGCCCCTCTTAAGGATACAAGGAAACGATGGGTCTATATAGTGGGGCTTATAATTTAGAAAATAACATTCTAATTCCTCATGGGTACCACCACATAATTGACACCACGTACCATAAGAGTGCCGAAAGTAAAAAGTATCAGTATCACTCATGTTTGTGTCAGAATTTACCAACCGTCGGGATCTTACGATTCTGTTTTCAGTAACTGAATCTTGGGCACGGGGGCGTGTTGAGTGGGCACGGCCCCGTGTTCAGCCTACTGTCTGACTTAAAACAGGATTGCCAGTTCCAATGATTGGGCACGGGGTATGTTCAGCGGGCACGGCCCGTGCTGAGTTCTGCAGAAGCTGAAAAACTAAGAAAAATCCTAAAAAAAATGAAAAATAAGAAAAACGATTAGGCCGTTGATTCATAACTTTCTTAAAATCCTTGTGTCCCCGGAAACGGCGCCAAAAACTTGATGTGCGTGAGTGTTATTAGTTTTTAATGTATATGTTAAGCCCTTTTTAACACTTTTTAGCCAAGTTTTAAATTTATAAAACACGATATT
Organism: Helianthus tuberosus; assembly: GCA_030545235.1. NCBI lineage: Eukaryota > Viridiplantae > Streptophyta > Magnoliopsida > Asterales > Asteraceae > Helianthus > Helianthus tuberosus. Next base: position 118,331,889 of record CM060354.1, on the reverse strand, counting down.
TACTAACACTAAACACACATATGGGCAAGTGCACCCATCGTGAGCGTAATATAGTGTTGGTATGATACCGAGGTCGTCCAAGGACACAAGAGCTTTTAGTACCGGTTTATCCTTAACGTCTAATCAAATCAAAAAGTTTAGAAAAAAGTTTTTAAACTAAGAAAAATAAAAACTAACTAAAATGATGAAAATAAAAAATAAAAATAAAAACAGATAGACAAGATGAATCACTTGGTTCCGACTCGTGTTTAGTGTAACCTTTGATTATTTCCGCACTTTTGCACTATTTTAAGAGATTATCTTAGTTATTGTAGTAGGCCCCTTTTTTGAAGGTGACGTTACCCTCAACCCAGTAGTTTGAGTCAGCAAGGATACAATCCTAAAGGGTCGGATTATTGAAAGATAATTAATTAAGTTATTAATGCAAATTATGGTAGGCCCCTCTTTTGAAGGTGACGTTACCCTCGGCTAAGTAGTCTGAGTCAGTAGGGATACAGTCCTAAATAGCCAGGTTATAGTATTAATAGTAGTTTAACTTATGAGGGGTTCAAAGAGTTTGGACCCCCGCCATCCAATACCGTTAAGTATTGAAGGAGGTCCTACTAAATTTGACCCAGGTCCCTTGCAGGATCTCTAAACGCTGAACAACGGCAAGACTCTTACCAAACCGTTCCCTTAACCCCCGACCAGGTAGCCAACATACCTCCATATAGACCGTGGAGATATGAATGGTGAAAATCTTTTATTTTATATAGACAGTAAAATAATGCCAAGACACCACGGACAAACGATAAGGAAGAATCACCTTCAACATAAGAAACTAGTTATTAAAGTCATTAATACAAAACCAAGTAAAAAGTGCGAAAAGATTAAAAATAAAAAGTATTACACTAGACACTTGTCTTCACCATGTGATGTAAGAGACTTAGGAAAACATGGCCTTGATTGTCAAGAACTCTTACGATCAATCTTGGATCCCGAGACGACTCACACACTCTATGATGGACAATGGATGATGGTGGTGGATGATGGTGTTATGGTGGTGGTGGGTGGTGGGTGAAGTGTGAGAGAGGTGGTGTGCCAAGGGATGGTTTGAGCTTGAGCCAAGCACTCCTATTTATAGGCTGAACAGAAGCTCAGGCACGGCCCCGTGTCCACATCCTCTCTTTCTTCATTTAATGCAGCTTGTCTTTATTAGTTGACCACGCCCCCATGTCCTCTGAGCACGACCCCGTGTGCAGAAGAATATTTGTACTATGAAGATTTGCCTGGATTCTGCGAATCTTATAGTTGACCACAACCCCGTGTCCGTTGAGCATGACCCCGTGGTTGGCAATAGAAGCTTCAACCACTTTGTCTTTTCTGCTGACACTTCGGCACGCCCCTGTCCTGGCTGACCACGGGGCGTGTTCAGTCTTCTGTCTTTTTGTTTTGCTTGGGAAGATGCTGTCGTGGGGTCGGGCATGTCACGTTTGTTCCTTTTCTTGTATTTATGTTAGATTTTGCTGTCTTTTTGCTTCTTTTGTTAATTTGAGCTCATTTAATCCTGAAAATACAAAAGGAAGACAAAAGCACACTTTTTCCAACATTAGTACTAAAAAAGGGTTAGTTTTATGGCACAATTGATGTAATTTATATGTTGCATTTTGCACACATCACCATGCATCGACTCCAGAATGAAGCCACCCAGGAACCATCACAGGAAACAGAAGCCAAGCCTTCACCAAAACCGAAGAAACGTAAAGCTTCAAAGACTTCTCCAGTCGTTGCACCAAATCAAGTAGGACCTAGCCAAGTGGCAACACCGCCTGCTAAGAAGCAATACAAGGGAACGGCACCGCTATGCAACAAATGTAAGGGTCATCACCAAGCTCACTTACAGTGTCGTCTATGTGTATCATGTGGACGAGTTGGTCACCTGGCAAGTGTTTGTCGAACTAACCCGAACCAAGGTGGTCCAAATCAACCACAAGCCAACCCTGTCCAAACTCGCTTTCCACCTGGATCGTGCTACAACTGTGGCAAGATGGGTCATTTCGTGAACAAATGCCCAAAGCTTGCTAATGCAAATCTGACCCTCGGATGAGCAGTTGGCTGATTAGAAGATGTTGTTCTTCAAACTTATAAGTCATGAATCCTAAATCAATAAAACCTATGTATCTCACATGCATTTTTATGCTGACGTACCTATTTTCACACGTGTTTCAGGAAATGATGCATAGGATTGATCAAGGTACACTTAGGGGCTGTTTGTTTGGGTCTGAATGGAGCCATTAAGAGGCTTGGCTCTGAATCGCTCAGACATGGAGGTGTTTGGTTCAGCAAATAACAACATCTGAATGAAACCATTCAGATCTGAATGGTTCAGCACCTTTTGAGATCTGAATGGTGTTTTTTACCCTTGTGCCCTAACACCTCCTGCATATCCTTCATCCTTCATCTCCTCCACACCTCGTGCCACCTCCACTCCACACCTCCTGCCACCTCCTCCACACCGGACCTCCACCGTCGTTACCCTCCTCCACACCTCCTACCACATCCCTCCTCCACACCGGACCTCCACCGCATCCTCCCTCCATCTCCTCCACACCTCTGGCCACCTCCACTCCACACCTCCACGTCACTGTCCTCCACACCGGACCTCCACAGCCGCCGCCCTCCCCCTCAATCGGAGCTCCACAGCCGCCGCTTTTTAGAGAAGAGAAGCAGAGAGTTTGAGCCTGGGTTCTTTCATTAGAGAGAGAGTAAGAGAAGCTGAGAGTTTGGTCTTTTTAGAGAGAGAAGCAAAGAGTTTTTAGAGAGAGAAGCAGAGAGTTTGAAGATGGGGAAGTGAGAGAGACAGAGAACAACTTTGGTTTTAAAGCCTGTTGGGTACTTTGCTTTATTCAGGGGTAAAAATGTCATTTTACACATCATTCAGATGTGCAACCAAACAGCATTTTATTGGTTCATCACTTACTGGTTCAGACCCTCTTACCCATTCAGACCTCTTATTCATTCAGCACTTATTGATTCAGATGTTGCCAAACAACCCCTTAGGCGGACTTGGCCCTTTGTAACATTAAAAGACGCAAAACTAGTTAATTATGTTATGCTTCTTTGTTGTTAAGACATTGTAACTCTTTTAATCTATAATACAAAATTTCAATTTTCCATGTGTTATGAAACAATGATTCTGTTACAACACTCCCCGACGATTCCGCCACGTTTTGTTGTTTTACGTGGTCGGGGTGTGACAAAAGTCTTCACCAAATGTGGGAATCACCCCAATTTTGGTGAGACGTTTCGATTGTGTTACAAGAATGTCTTCAAAGCCTGAAAGTGTGTATTGTGTAAGCCTTAGGAAAGGCATGTATGTTAAAAGACCAAAGAGAATAGAGAGAAACAAATGAGATAGAAGGAAGGTAGTTTTAAACAACACATATGGATAAGCTCCTAAAGTATAGACTAGGTAAAAGCATTCATACTTTTCCTAATTCCCTATAGTTATGGCTCTGATACCAATCTGGTATCAGAGTATTCCTACTATAGACTAGGTAAAAGTATAGCAATCTTCCTAATTCCCTATAGTTATGGCTCTGATACCAATCTGTCACACCCAACTGATGGCGGAAACATCGGGATGAGACGAACAAATCGCTCAAAAGCATCATAACACTAATTGTGAGAATATAGATTAAATCAAATTTCATAAATGACTAAATTCAAGTACGTTGTTTCAAAAAAAGACAAATTGCAACAAACATGGTTTATTATTAAAATGGGTATCTAGTCCATCCTAACTTGATTTTTCATCACCTCGTCTATCAACCTTCAACATGTATTAAAATAACATCAACAAAAAAAATGTTGGCGAGTATACAAGTTTGGTACGTAGCATAATAGAATAAAATAGTTTAACGTGCTCATATCCAACATGAATAAAATGATACAAGTTAACAGTTATGCCGAAACGATGTTACTCTATATACTCAAACCCAAGAGTACAACGCAATTAATTTTGCCTATCCCAAAGAATAACGGGAGGTTAATATGTTTAACTTAACAATACCCATAAGAATAGCGGGCGAGGCTTGCGAACAAGTTAATGAGCATATAGTCATGAAGTGTTTACATTAGCATCACATGTATAACAAGCATCAAACATTTCATGTGTAATTTGGATAGAGTGTGAATTAATAAAGTTTAACGTGTTCGTGAATTTGAATATGAATACAAGTTGCACCCAAAAGTGTTTAAAATGAAAATGGGATCATGTATACTCACATTTGTTGCGTTGCGATTTCTTGTAAGTACACACGAGTAAGGATTGGAGAATAATCCGAGAGAACAAACAAACGGTTTATCCTAGATGTTAAAATATCACGTAACGATCTAGTTAATATTTATTGGTTTAAAATAAATAATCCTAATATTTATGTTTTGCATAATAAGTATTATAATTTAACTTGTTACTATTAAAATAAAATAGGTAGAGAAAAGAAATAAGGGTTAAAATAGTTTATTTGAGTTCTAAAAAGTTTGAGGGATTTTATTATAGAATGAATTAAAAAGGTTAATTATTTTTAGAGTTTAAAAAGAATATTTGTTTTCTAATTATTAACACTTAATTTTATAAGAGAATTTTAAGTAATTTGTTAATTGTTTAAGTTGTCATTAGATTTTAAAATTTTGTTAAAAAAGAAAAGAGTTTAAGGTAAAAACTGTTTTATATTAATATTAATAGTGCTTAAGGGTTTTAAAAGAGAAAAATTAGTTTTAAAAAAAAATAAAAGAAAAGCTTGGCAGCGATAACCAGATGTGATTTAATTGAACTTTTATTTCATTTAAATAATAATGGAGATGTCATCTTCTTTCTTTAAAACAAACATGTACGTAACTGGTTGTTTTTGTTATTTGATTTTAAACAACAATTACAGAATGTAATCCTCAAAAATATAATAAGGACAAACAATACGAGAACAATATACCGAACGAGGGATGATGTGATACCGTCGCGAACCTCGGGCGGCTCCGGTGAACTCCGGTTAGTCTCGATGAGTGTTACGAGTTCCGACGTAACTCCGGTGTGTTTCGGTTGTTCGAAATTGTAGAGTGAGGCAGAGAGAGTGGTGTGGGTTTTCGGCAATGATAAAATGATTCCTGCGACGTGCTCGGTTTCTCCGGCAAGCTTGATTTTATTCCGGCCGGGTGATATAAACGAACTGAGAGTTTGAGGGTGAGTGTCGATGTCGAGATAGAATGGTTCTTCAATTTATAGATTTCATCGATGCTTGTTTATGGTAAATATAAAAGTTTCCGAAACGAAGAATCTTGTATGTGGACATGTATGGGAGTAGGTTCTTGATTTAGATGGAAATGGAAACGCGCCATCGTATCAATTACCAAAAATTAGCGTGTGTTAAATAAGGAAATAGACAACTGTTTACGTATGGCTTTTGGCGGCAAAAGGAAAAAAAAAAGAAAACGAATTTATCGCTAATTTAAAGTGTAGAAGATACGATGTTGAATCGATATCAAGGCTTTGGCGGAGTGGTTTGTGATGTTTGTTTAAAACGAGTAGACACATGTTTGAGTCCTTCGACTCACCTTTTTTTTTTTTTTAATTTGAGGTTTTAATAAATTAATAATTAACACCCTTAACTATTAAAAGACTTGGTTAACTTAGAAAGGTTAACATGGTTAGTTATGTAGCCTTAAACCTCTCTTTGAAAATTTAACAAGGTTAACTAGGTTATTATTATTTTTATAAAACAAACAAGACTTTTAGTATGAATTAATTTAATTAATTAAAAAAATAAAATAAATAAAAACAAACAAGACTTTTAGTTGGAATTAATTTAATTAATTAAGCAAATAAAATAAATAAATAACCATATTGATAATTATTTTAACATTTAAAATCTTTCGACGATTATTTAATTCGCGAAATAAAATCCGAGTTTCAAGGATTAGGATCCAAAATTCAAAATGGGTCGGACTTCGGGAATCCATTTTGACGGATGTTACAGTCTCCTCTACTTTAGGAGATTTCGTCCTCGAAATCTAAGTGGATCTAAAGATTCAAAAGAAGAATAGATGAGACTTAATCATAAAGTTTAGAGAATTTGTTTTCACGAATGCTTCACATAGCATATAAGATGTTCAATTAGTTTCACATAGCATATAAAATGTTCAATTAGTTTTACATAGCATATAAAATGTTCAATTAGTTTCACATAGCATAATCATGAATTTCACGTAGTGTAACATAGATAATGAAAGCATCATAAATTTAGTTTGTTCACGAGAGAATGTTTTTATATGTTTTAGATTGCGAAGATAGTGCGATTCGTGTCTCTAAGCTTGAAATGAAAGTAACGTTCAAATATAAAGTTTCATTGAGATGAAGAAGAGTTGGTAACTACCTCCGAGGTAAGGAAATCACCACTAGCTCATTGGTGTAGTTGAAAAGTGAGCGGAGCTAATCGTCAAGGTAAGGAAATCACTCCTATCTTGATGATAAGCTTCCATTTTGGGGAATATTAGTATTAGCATAAAATGTAGAACAATCCACATGACATACTCAGTTAACCAGATTAATGTATCACTGGCATGTGAATAAACAGGTCAACCCATCGTGTACCGCAATTGAATGACTTAACATGACCTCTCGTTCACGGGTGGTGCGCTACTCCTATAGCACTATGCATAATGCTATACATGTTAAGGAGTGGGTTAAAGGACAAGTTCATCACATAAGAATCACCCAGAAACACGAATCCAGTATAACATACTAGCATGCATGTATTAGATTGAAATGATATATCGTACCAATGTAAAACACATTAAAATTGAGATAACATAAAAGAAATTTAACATAAAAATTGGATTGTCACGGAATGTAACATAAGATTATTCCAAAGTAAATGGAAGTCCTTTTCAAATTAAGGGAACGTTCTTTGGCCTAATAGACAAATACTCTCATCGAGAAGCGACTAACGATATTTGTCCTTCCAGTTACTACACGTCCTTAATCGATTGGGAAAATCAAAACTTTGGCGAGATTGAAAATCGAAGAGTGGGACTAGTTAACAAGATGGGAGTTTCACCTCTAACTTGATAACATCGAACCCTAGTGTGGTTGGTACTTATCCAAAGATAAGGGTCCACTAGAATATGAAATGGAAATTTCCTTCAAGATTTGGATATCACTCCTAACTTGAGGGTAGATTTCGTACAAAATTCAAAGTATAGCTGAGTGAAAGTCTTCACCAAATGTGGGAATCACCCCTATTTTGGTGAGTCGTTTCGATTGTGTTACAAGAATGTCTTCAAAGCCTCAAAGTGTGTATTGTGTTAGCCTTAGGAAAGGCATGTATGTTAAAAGACCAAAGAGAATAGAGAGAAACAAATGAGATAGAAGGAAGGTAGTTTTAAAAAAGACAAAAGGATAAGCTCCTAAACTATAGACTAGGTAAAAGCATTCCTACTTTTCCTAATTCCCTATAGTTATGGCTCTGATACCAATCTGGTATCAGAGTATTCCTACTATAGACTAGGTAAAAGTATAGCAATCTTCCTAATTCCCTATAGTTATGGCTCTGATACCAATCTGTCAAACCCCAACCGATGGCAGAAACATCGGGATTAGACGAACAAATCGCTCAAAAGCATCATAACACTAATTGTCACAATATAGATTAAATCAAATTTCATAAATTACTAAATTCAAGTACATTGTTTCAAATAAAGACAAATTGCAACAAACATGGTTTATTATTAAAATGGGTATCTAGTCCATCCTAACTTGATTTTTCATCACTTCGTCTATCAACCTGCAACATGTATTAAAATAAAATCAACAAAAAAAATGTTGGCGTGTATACAAGTTTGGTACGTAGAATAACATAATAAAATAGTTTAACGTGCTCATATCCAACATGAATAAAATGATACAAGTTAACAGTTATGCTGAAACGATGTTACTCCATATACTCAAACCCAAGAGTACAACGCAATTAATTTTGCCTATCCCAAATAATAACGGGAGGTTAATATGTTTAACTTAACAATACACAAAAGAATAGCGGGCGGGGCTTGCGAACAAGTTAATGAGCATATAGTCATGAAGTGTTTACATTAGCATCACATGTATAACAAGCATCAAACATTTCATGTGTAATTTGGATAGAGTGTGAATAAATAAAGTTTAACGTGTTCGTATGGCTTTTGGCGGCAAAATGAAAAAAAGAAAATGAATTTATCCCTAATTTAAAGTTTAGAAGATAAGATGTTGAATCGATATTAAGGCTTTGGCGGAGTGGTTTGTGATGTTTGTTTAAAACGAGTAGACACAGGTTCGAGTCCTTCGACTCACCTTTTTTTTAATTTGAGGTTTTAATAAATTTATAATTAACACCCTTAACTATTAAAAGACTTGGTTAACTTAGAAAGGTTAACATGGTTAGTTATCTAGCCTTAAACCTCTCTTTGAAAACTTAACAAGGTTAACTAGGTTATTATTATTTTTATAAAACTGTCACACCCTGCTAGTTGCGGAAGCGTGTTGCGCGTGACGTAAGAAAGGTAATCATTGCATCCAATCATGTATCACCGGCTCAAGACTTGTTTCCTGAAATACATGTAGTTGTAAAAAGTTAACAAAAGTTGAGCGAGTTCATGCCGTTTTTGTTTATCATATGTAATCGTAGTATTCATGAAAATGAAATCTTGTAATCATAGTAATCATGAAAATGAGATCTTGTAATCGTAGTATTCATGAAAATGAAATCTTGTAATCGTAGTATTCATGAAAATGAAATCCTGTAATCGTAGTATTCTTCAAAATGAAATCTTGGTATCGTAGTATTCATGAAAATGAAATCTTGTAATCGTAGTATTCATGAAAATGAAATCTTGTAATCGTAGTATTCATGAAAATGAGATCTTTGCATTCTTGTATTGAAATCCAGGTATGTTAATAGCATATATGGAGTTTAAGGATCTATCAGTGGGTAGCGAACCCCTGACATTATGTACCATAAGTTACGTAACCAAACCGAAACAACTTTGACATTTTCTGGGATCACAAAAGCACTCCTATGGCCTATCAAAGGAGTGGAGCGTGTCTCAAGCTCAATATATCTACACCTTTTGCACCTTGGTCACTAAGTGACTAATGGTTACTATGTTTTTTTTTTGGGTAAAGGGTTACCCCGGTGATTTTATATATCCACAGAATAATAACAGCATGTAGCATGGAAAAATGATCCATACTAGATCATAATTGGGACAACTCCCCAATTATGTAAACCAAACTAACAATGTCCAACAATAGAAAACAGGCAACACACAAAAAAAGACAACTAGTCTAACAACTAGCAAAACGCATACCCCTATCTATCTATGTGAAGCCATAACAGTTTTCCACGTCAGCGTCCTCATCCCCACAGATCTTCCACTTCCCCATCATCCTTGTTACATGATGAGAAGCCTTAAACTTCAACCCCATGAGCTTGTACCGAACAATAGAGAGAATTTCCTGTGCTACCTCATCTGGAGGCCTTGCATTATTTTGGAAAATCCTCTGATTACGTTCTTTCCAGATATGATAAACCGAGGCTGCAATAGTGAGTCTAGCGACGACACTCCCAATCTTCTTAGGAGAATTCCTCTGGATCAAGTTTATTGTAATGTCGTTCCATTGTGGTTGGGTGTTCTCCATATCTGCATAACTCCGAACTTTGAGCCACACTTGGGTCGAATATATGCACGAGAAAAAGAGATGTTCATGAGAATCAATATCCTTATAGCATAGGAGACAGCACATCATGTTCATATTCTTTGAGCCACACTTGGGTCGAATATAATGGTTACTATGTTATCATCCTACTTATGTACATTGATCGTGTTATCATCTAAACCCATAGCTAACAAACCCATAGTATTAGCATGTATGCTAACATATCAATAGTTTTAGCATGTATTTCCCCTCGATTGTTTTAAAACCAAAACATTGAAATCATTGAAAGGAGGGACAAGAACTTACAAATTTGCGTTCCGTGTAGTATGAAATCGAAGTGAGCGTCCGTACGTGTCAATAACCTACATGTGTACTAATCTCGTTAGACACTAGGTCTTTCGGACCTCGTACAAGTTGTTCATCTTGAATTCTTTATTATGTTCTCGTTTGTCATCTTTGGAACAACTTTGTATTTTAGAGCGTTGATAGTTTACTCGCTCAATTGTTATGTATATACATGCATTCTATACTTATTGAATTATATGTGAACGGCTTCGAACCTATGTCATTGGGCTTACCCCACGTTTTATTGTTATTGGGCCTAGCCCTAGTTTTATGTCATTGGGCCTAGCCCTAGTTTTCTTGTTATTGGGCCTAGCCCTAGTTTTCTTGTCATTGGGCCTAGCCCTAGTTTTACTGTCATTGGGCCTTGGCCCATGTACTTTAGTAATTTGGGTCTAGCCCAAATCTAATTTTGGTGAGTCCATTAAATATATTCTTGCATTTTTACCAAAAAATTCACCAAGCATGTAACTTAATATGTTCGTTTTTCACATGAAAAAATCTTGGTAATTTCTATAGTTTTCGACTCTCCAGATTCTTGTTTTTGACCACTTAGATATGTGTTCGTTTTAGTGTCTAAAAATAAGCTATTTTTAGACTCGACATTGTAGTAACTTGTTCACGATGTCGATACGCCCAATTTGTCGTCATCAAGTGTTATGTATTTCCATTTCGGCCATTTTATTTAATTGTCCGATTTACTAGCATTTCTTGGACCATGTAGGAACATGTATGTGTATTTATTTTGATCACCCTATAGGTATCTAATACATACACATATAGCACATAATACATGCACTTGACAAGTTTCCAAAAAATATATAATTTTTACCAAAAATTATATATACATATATGGTTACATTTTTAACCATTTATTTTTGTAAAAGAATAAGTTTTAGTCCATAAAACTTATTGAATATTTAAGACTTAAATATTCTCATTAGGGTTTCCAAAATGACGTTTATGACCACTAATCGCGTTTAACATTGTTAATCACCCTTTAATCCCCTCTTTAATCGCGATTAGATTTTTAGAAAAAATTCGCCATAGTTTCCCCTAAAACTATGACGTTTCCCACGTTATAAAAACGCGTTTAAACCCTGTTTAACCCATAATCATAATCAATTCTCCAAATCAATTTTCAATACCTCAACTTTACTTACATGATAATATACACTTTAATCCCTCATTTCCATCAACTTTTTTTTTTGGAAGGTGACTTTCTATGTACTGGACCAGTGATCACCGGGTTTATGTCAAAGACATTCCCCCGTCAGCCCCGCATCTGCGGACGCGATGTTCGATTGGGCCCCGGCCTGCCGCGTGAGCTGACTTCCGCCCGGAAACCATACTGCCCCCACACGAGAGACTCGCTGGGGTAACAGCTGGGTAAAACCGGGTTGCCCTCAAGACCGTTCCATGCCTCGGTAGGAGACGATCTATCATCGGGACGTCCAAACCCCCAAACCGTAGACGCCGGGATTCGAACCGGGGTGGCCATTGGCAAACCCCGGCCTCCTCCCAACTGAGCTAGGGGGCTGGATACTCATTTCCATCAACTTAACAAGTGTATTTTAACAACTTGATTATGCCAAATAATTTTCATATTTTTGCTAGACTTTTAAATAAATCATTTTTGACATAAATTCAAATCAAGTTTCACACTTTAACCCCTTTGATTACAAGGCTTTTTATAATGATATTTTGTAATAATCAAGTCTTTTAACTAATCTTGTAAAATCAAAGTCTACTAATCTTCCAAGATTAGGTTGTAAACCCTTTTAAACTCTTGTTTCTTTTTGAAATCTTTTAAACACATATTTAGTTCATGAAAGTGAGTATGATGATCTTTCAAGATTTAAACATATCCATGTTTAAATCATATAATTATGTTCATCATGGTGAGATGAACACTAATCTTGAATACTACAAGAATATACCCACAAGATCATCATAAACATAAACCTTAACTCACTAATATTAACAAATATCATCATAAATAACAAGGTCACACAAACTAACTACACTAATCTACACATAAAAACACATGATATGGTTAGATTTAGTGTTTATTAGCTTTGAGATTAGGGTTTTTGGTTATATTTTTCTTTAGTTTCAAGATAATCAACTTGTACTTCTATAATCTACAAGTAATAAGGAGCTTAAAAATGGTGGTTTGAAGACTTACAATATTGCACTAATTTAGACAAGAAAATAAGAAGAAATCAAGCTCCAAAAGTGCTCCAAATAATGCTCCAAGTTTAACCCATGTGTAGAGGTTCTTGTAAGGCTTAAAAGTGTATGAAATATGGTGTTTGAAGGTGACTAAATGGTGGTGTTTGGGGCTGCTTGCTGCCGTGAATAGAGAGGGAGAAGTGAAGGTTTTTGGTGTTTGGTTTAGATGATAAAAATGAAGGCAATGATAGGTTATAATGTCATATAAGTCAAGTTTATGCATTATCCATCAAGATCATCAAGACCATGCTTCTAGTCCTCAATTTTCAACAAGTTGGTGAGGCCATGGGGCCCACCAAAAACATGAGTAGGAGGGGGTAAAGTGTAATTTTTTTATAAAAAGTTATAAAAATCTAGATATTTTGGTACTTAAGTAAAGTATGGTGATTAGGGGTAATCTTTCACCATTAGGGGGCAATTAGTGATTCGGAACCAAAATTATTATTAACTAGTTCACTAAACTAGTAGAAATCATGTTTTGATACTTAGAATGCTTTTCGTTTCGTCGTCGGCTCTTTTACGGTACTTTTATGTCGTACCGACAAGAAATTCCACGAGTTGTGATACCGCATCCGAACGATGTAGGAAGTGGTTCCGAGTTCCAAATTAGGCTTAACTAGTTTGCTAGACCCTTCGTTTGGTTGTTTCGTGACAAAAATGTCGCCTACTAGTTTGTCGGTTCGCTAATGAACTATTTTAGCGCAAAGCGATGTAATACCGGAAACTTGTGATTATGAACATTCCGTTGATATCATCTTATTGTTTTAGTGTGTTTTTCATCAATTGACATTATTCCAAAGTCCCGGAAATGCTTTGTTATAGGTTCGGACGCGTTAAAAATGCTATATTTTAAGCCGAAACGGACATTTTTGAGATTAGGGCGTTATACCGGAAGGTCTTGTATCTTTGCAAGATGTGTTTTCATAATAATGTTTTCTTATATAAATGGACTCAGTTATGTTATCCGAGTGTCGTTTTTCAGTGTTTCGGTCTGATTTCACGGTTTGCTGGCATGAATAGTGTAACCGTGAATAGTGCACGCAACACTTTTTACCAACACTTTTAGGACATTGTTTGTTTGGTTTCGCATTACAACGAAAACCAACATACGTTTTAGCTTTGTTTTCTTGTCCTAACACTTTTATCTAGTATACGAAACAGTTACGTAATTAAATTACGCTAAATGCATGAGATTATGTAAATAAAATAGTGATTAGTTTGTACGGAATTGCCGGTTTATTTCCATTTGTCACATTCTCCCCCTGTTAAAAAGAATTTTGTCCCGATATTCACGTTGAGTTATCCTTTAAAGGACTCTTCTCGACCAGGTGGAGGGGTACTTTGTATTGATCTGAACTCCACGTTCCCATGTATTCTCGGGTTCGTGACGTGAGTTCCAACGAACCTTTACTAGTTTAATACGACTTCTCCTTGTCTTGTGGACTTTCCAGTCCATAACCTAAACAGGTTCTTCGGTAAACTGGAGTTTTTCGTCCACGTGAATTCCATCCGCTAGGATGATAACTGTTTTCATTTGTTGGACTTTTCTTAAGATTCGACACATGAAACGTGTCATGTACGTTACTGAGTTCTTCTAGCAGTTTCAACTTGTACGCGACGGTACCGATCTTTTCTAGAATTTCAAATGGCCTAATGTATCTCGGGTTTAGTTTTCCGCGTTTCTCGAATCTAGTTACGCCTTTCCAAGGCGAGACTTTCAGTAAGACTTTGTCTCCGACCTCGAAGGCTAATGGTTTACGTCTTCTGTCCGCGTAGCTCTTTTATCTGTCACGAGCCACTTTGATACGGTCTCGTATCTTTGCTATCTTATCAGTAGTCTCTTGGACCAGTTCAGGGCCAATGAGTTGTTTGTCTCCGACTTTCGCCTAACACAGCGGTGATCGGAACTTCCTTCCGTATAGTGCTTCGTATGGGGCGGCTTTGATGCTTGTGTGATAAATGTTATTATAGGAAAACTCCACCAGCGGTAAATGAGTATCCCAGTTTCCGCCCAAATCCATCACACAAGCGCGAAGCATGTCCACCAACGTTTGGATGGTTCGTTCGCTTTGACCATCGGTTTGCGGATGAAATGATGTGCTTAGATCCAAACGAGATCCAAGCGATTCCTGAATTGATTGCCATATTCTTGACACAAAGCGACCATCGTGATTCCGAGATTATTGAAATAGGTACTCCTTGACATGCTATTATTTATTTGAGATAAAGCCTAGCTAACTTCTCTGTACTGTCTTTCTCGTGAATTGGCAAGAAGTGAGCTGACTTGGTTAATCGATCGACGATAACCCAAATCATGTCATGACCTGGAGAGGTTCGTGGGAGTCCTGTAATGAAATCCATTGATATATGTTCCCATTTCCAAACGGGAATCTCAGGTTGTTGTATTAGTCCCGATGGCTTTTGATACTCGGCCTTGACCTTTGCACAAGTTAGGCATTTCCCAACGTATGTCGCAATATCTCCTTTGAGATTAGACCACCAGTAATATTCCTTTACATCCTGATACATCTTATCAGATCCGGGATGTATTGAATATTTTGACTTATGTGCTTCATCCAACACTAAGTCTCGCAATCTGCCAAAGAAAAGAATCCAGATTCTTCCCATGAAGTACCTTGTGCCATCTTTGATCTCTTCCAGATGTTTCTCTAATCCTCACAAGGATTCTGCTTGAATGTTCTCCGGCTTTAGAGCTTCTAGTTGTGCATCGTGCACACGAGTAGTGAAGTTCATCTGAATGGTTAACTCTAAAGCTCGTACTCGTAAAGTTTTGACTTGCTCTTTCCGGCTCAAAGCATCCGCCACAACATTTGCTTTGCCCGGATGGTACTTGATTTCACAGTCATAGTCATTTAACAATTCTACCCATCGCCGCTGGCGCATGTTTAATTCTTTTTTATTGAATATATGTTGAAGACTTCTATGATCAGTGAATATGGTACACTTAGTACCATAGAGATAGTGACGCCAAATCTTTAAAGTGAATACCACTGCGCCCAACTCTAGGTCGTGAGTGGTATAATTCTTTTCATGAACTTTCAACTGTCGTGACGCGTACGCGATGACTTTTTCACGTTGCATTAATACACAACCCAAGCCCTAGTGCGATGCATCACAATACACCACAAAGTCATCGGTGCCGTCGGGGAGTGATAAGATTGGCGTTTGGCATAGTTTATCTTTAAGTAGCTGAAAAGCCGTTTCTTGTTTTTCACCCCAATCGAACTTTCTATCCTTTTGAGTGAGCGAGGTTAGCGGTTGAGCAATTTTGGAGAATTTCTCAATGAATCTCCGATGATATCCCACTAAACCCAGAAATTGTCTTACTTCCGTTGGGGTCTTTGGAGTGTTCCAGTTCTTTATGGCTTCTTTCTCAGCTGGGTCAACATGTATTCCGTTCTCGTTCACCGCATGACCAAGAAATTTCACCTCGCGAATCAAAAATTCGCATTTTGAGAACTTGGCATACAATCGTTCTTTCTTAAGCAACTCCAAAATAGTTCTCAAGTGTTGTTCGTGTTCCGCCTCAGTCCGTGAGTATATCAACATGCCATCAATGAATACAATCACAAACTTGTCGAGATATGGCTTACATACTCGGTTCATCAAATCCATGAATACGGCGGGAGCGTTTGTTAAGCCGAATGGCATAACAAGGAACTCGTAATGCCCTAGCGAGTCCTAAACGCCGTCGTAGGAATGCTTCTTCTTGAATTCTCAGCTGATGATATCCGAATCTTAAATCAATCTTGGAATAAAAGTTGGAACCTTGTAATTGATCATACAAGTCGTCAATCCTTGGTAAAGAATACCGATTCTTCGATAGTTTGTTGGTTTAGTCCTCTATAGTTGATGCACATCCGAAAGGTTCCAACATTTTTCTTGACAAATAGCGTCGGAGCTCCCCAAGGCGAGAAACTCGGTCTAATGAATCCCTTTTCAAGAAGTTCCAGAAGCTAAGTAGATAATTCCTACATCTCCGAGGGCGCCAGTCTATACAGAGCTTTTGCCACCGGTGCCACTCCTGGCACTAGATCGATATGGAATTCCACTTGTCTTTGTGGAGGCAGTCCCCACAAGTATTCCGGAAAGACTTAGGGATATTCCTTCACTACAGGTATGCCTTCCACCTTGCGCTCCTCGGCCTTCTTGTCAACCACATGGGCAAGAAAGGTGATGCATCCTTTCCTCAACATTTTTGAGCCTTCATGCAACTAATAATTCATAGTGGCGTGTCTTGATTCTCCCCGAGCACTAAAAGATGTTCTCTCCTCGGACAGGGGGAAAAAGAATAATAGTTTTTGCAGCACAACTACTTCTGCTTGGTTTTGGGCCAACCAGTCTATGCCAGAAGTTAAGTCGTAACAATCTAATTGGATGAGTGAAAAGTCGTTACTGAATTTTCGTGCTCCAAGTTCGAGTGTGCATCCTTTGATGTCTTTCCTGACTTGACTAATTTACCATTGGTCAATCCTATTGAATGGGAGGACGTCTTGTTTACTTGACTCGGCCAAGCATACTTTGAATTTTATGGGGATGAAGCTAATACCGACACCGGTGTTAAACAACACGGATGCAACGGGTCTGTTGGTAGGAACGTATCGGTGACCCTTACTGACTTCACATGACTTCGCTAATTCCTCATTAGCTAACTTTATAGAGCAAGACATGTTTAACCTACATAACTCTAATCCGTGTATATGCTTAGTATCTAAAGATACTAAGTTAAGCCGACGTTGGTATCCAAAGAATTGATACATGATGGTTGTAGAGTAGAGCATACCCCTAGACTTGCTTACTCACTAGCTTGATTCATCCTTAACCATCCATGCTCGTAGTGACCTCCTTGCCACAGTAAAAACCACCTCGTTCATTCTTAAATATAGCTAACTCATTAGTTCATGTTTTGTGCCAAGTCTCACCACACTGCTACTTTTGTCACTTTTGCAAGTGCCCTCATGATGAAAGTTTCACGTATCTCATTCCGAAATTTGACAAGTTATTAGCATACTTCTCAATGCGAGCATCTATTATGGCAGTAATCGCCTTCGCTTTGCTTGTCACGGGATTTCTCTTTCTCCTAACACCCTCCTTGGGCAGTCCCCCATCCTCACCTCATCCTTGGTGAGACTAACTGAGAGAGTTACTTGAAAATAAATCTAGGTAGGGTAACATGACGTGATCATGATTCGGATCTCAGGGCTAAACCCCAAATGTAGCACTCAGTGTGCTTGGATTCGAGTGTTATCCAATATGCAATCAATCCTTGACAGATTGTAGAGGCGTCGGGGTAACTAACAACATTAGCTCTAATCATGATCGAGTTCTAGAGCTCGGTTCCCAAACTTAGGAATTTTTCCACTAGCGAGCAATACTCTTCTCGCTTAAGATTCTTGAGTTCTTCCCACATAACCTCTTTGTTGTATTACTCCCTATAGTTTGCACTTGGAGATTCCACCAAGTTAACGCCTCATTCAACAGAAGGCTATTCGTTTACCAAAACGTTTACTTAGGAGTACATTTATTAGCAAGGTTAACTGACTTCCTTGTCTTTATCTAGCGGATAGAATGCACCGCACCTTCCGTATCAATGAGGTCTCGCGGCTTATAATCCGGAAAAGCCTTAGGATTAAAATCTGGTGTGATTGCATCTCCAAGTGTGGCATTGCCAGTCATTCTCGTCCCATCAGGATTTGAACCACTTGAACTACCGGTACCATCAGTACCATCACTAGTAGGGCGCTGATTAACTGACCCTCTTCTAGGCGTAGATTTTCTTGTCGATGCCACGTTGTTTCCGATACATAGTATCATTGGGTCTAGACTTTTATTTGGACAGATATAGCCTATCATGCGCCTAAGAATTGAGAATGTGATTGGTCATGGAAACCTCAAGACAGCGTTGCTCCGGTATGTTTGAACAATGATATTCATGAATAAATGTATTCCAAAATGCATAGTACCTCTTGAGTGTATTAGCCATGTGCCTAAATGGGAAAAGAAGTAATTCGTTGAGGAGGAGAAACCAAACGGTCGTCTCCAATTTTTACAACGTGTATCCCATACTTCCTGGATCTCGATCGCCCAAAGCAGGAAAAATCCTTCGCCGCACTAGCCTGTGTGGCGAATACGTTGATACTCCTTGAGCTCCACGAGCTTCGAAAAAATTGTTATAATTTCCATAGATGTCGAATAATACAATGAAGGGGTTGTAGCTTGGCTCATGCCATAGTATCCCTTAGAATAAGACAAATATCAAACAACAGAGTTTAATGTAATCATCTCCGATAACTAAGATAAGGTAAGGTGTCATAGACACCAAAGAACCAGCCCATGTACAAGAATTTCGAGAATGTTGAAGAAAAATCCTCCATGAGTGGCTAACGAGTTTTGTTTGCTTTCGATGACTAGCCTCAGACGACTCGTGTTATAGATCGAATGTTAAGTGCAAACAATACGTGTAGTCTTCCTGTATCGTAGAGTGTTATAGTAGCCATTCTGGTTAGTGTTCTACTAGATAGAAATTTTAACAACTTAAGAACTTCGAATGGATAGTGATCTCTTGGTTTGACCCGCAGAGCCCACCAGGATTCCCATGCACTACAAGTTGTTATTACGTGGGCCCCCGTAATAATAAATTGTCTTGCATGGTCGCCCCAGTGTCTCTCATTCAAAGCAGACGATCAGTCAGAGAGAGGAGTCTATTGTCTACATAGCTTCATCATAGAAGGGACCTTCGTGCTGGTCCACGTGCCAATGCCCCTTGTCATTATTCGTGAAAGGGCACAACGTTAGTCTAAAAAGAATTCGTAATAATAACCAATGGAGGGGCACCTTCAAGATGAATACCTCATCTTCCTTGCCTTAACAAGAATGTAATCAATCATGACCTTTATGAATCTCAGGGACCTCTTCCCACTAGTAGAGTTGTTGTCCAAGGCTGCCACCTCCGCCTCGTCGTCACAACTGAAGCTAGACATATACTACCCGAGGGAAGCAATCATCTTCCATGGAATCAATGCTTTAGGGTCTCGATTAGGGACCACTTCCGCCAAAAGCTTCGTAATAGACGCGAGGTCGTCATTCTCATCGAGTGAGTTAAGTGTAATAATAGAATTCATAGTCGAAGGTATTTTCATTCATGGCAAATATTCCATACAACACATATATAAATATTATATATATATATATATAATTAATCACTAAATCTCATGCTGTTTTTGTTCTCATGTTTCACATGTAAGCCTTAGTGTTTTCAAGTCTATTCCTTATAGACTAAACATGTATTGAACCATATCAGTTACTTATGACTGAGCCCGCGTGATAGATCCTCATGTTATAGTGACACAATGAAAACCTTTTGTCATACTTTTTGAAATCATCTTTGTAATGTTATCAACTTTGTTTTCATGTGAGAGCCCTTGGTGATTGTAGACCAAACTTTATAAAAGTTTGTCCCCGGTTCACTACAATCGGAGCTCTGATACCAATCTGTCACACCCTGCTAGTTGCGGAAGCGTGTTGCGTGTGACGTAAGAAAGGTAATCATTGCATCTAATCATGTATCACCGGCTCAAGACTTGTTTCCTGAAATACATGTAGTTTTAAAAAGTCAACAAAAGTTGAGCGAGTTCATGTAGTTTTTGGTTATCATATTTAATCGTAGTATTCATGAAAATGAAATCTTGTAATCATAGTAATCATGAAAATGAGATCTTGTAATCGTAGTATTCATGAAAATGAAATCTTGTAATCGTAGTATTCATGAAAATGAAATCCTATAATCGTAGTATTCATCAAAATGAAATCTTGGTATCGTAGTATTCATGAAAATGAAATCTTGTAATCGTAGTATTCATGAAAATGAAATCTTGTAATCGTAGTATTCATGAAAATGAGATCTTTGCATTCTTGTATTGAAATCCAGGTATGTTAATAGCATATATGGAGTTTAAGGATCTATCAGTGGGTAGCGAACCCCTGACATTATGTTGGACCGTTTTGCAACCCCGAAAAGTCAGTCAAGGCAGTTCATCTTCACGTATAAAGGCGGAATCAGTACACGCAAAGTAACAACAACTTTTCTCTTTAATTCCTTCTCTTTTATTGCTTTCTGAGTTGATTTTGACAGAGTTCGGTTACACAAGCAATGAACAGGTCTCGCTCCAATGTCCACCTAATGATCACATGTGTGAGGTATATATAGGGTGGCTGGTTCGCTCATATGGACTGCCATATGAGCGAAACCCCATATGATCATAAAAGCGAAACCACTTTGTGACCCTTGGAGCGAAACTACCTACTACATATGTACATATAAGCGAAATACTCTCCTAACCTATGTACATATAAGCAAAAACCCAACATTAAGACCTAATTTGACTTTCAAAACCCTATGTTAACCTATATTGACCTAAGACATGATGTAGACGTAGTCAACAGACATTCCTTGCACCAACAGACTCCCCCTTGGATGTTGACGAAGTCTTCAGCTCCGAGTCTTCAGTCTTGGTCTTTTCTCCAACTCTCTGTCTTTTCCTCATAAGCACTCTTTCTTCACAGGTTTAGGATCTTATCCTAGCTCCATCTTCAAACTCCCCTTTGACTGTTGATCCAGACTCCCCCTTTCACAGACTCCCCCTCTCAATATGCTAGAATCTGAGGTCTTGATCTGGTCCAAACTTTGACATTTAGCTTCCGTTGGGAATAATGAAGTCCAAAACCTGTGTCTCAAACATCAATCATTACAAACTATCTTTTCAACAATAAATCACAAACTCAATCAGTTTTAGAAATCCACTCAAATATTCAGATCCAAGTTAATGACCCTGATTATTCGATTAATCTACCAAGTTCAATTTAATGACCTCGGTTGATCATTTGACGAATCAAACTGATTTTGAAAACAACAATTTACACATTTTCTGAAAATAACAAGTATCAAGTTAATGAACTTGTTTTTGACTTTTCAGAAAATCAAACTTCATCAAAATAAGCTCTCCTCATTTTTCAGTCCAGAATCTCCTGCATCTGCTTCAATCATCTGAGAATCCAACAATCAACTCTCCACTTTGGTTTGTCGGAAAATAAAGCAGAAATAAAATCTTTTTGGATTTTATAAAGTGTTCTAAACTAAGAAATGAAATACAGAAAACTTAAATTGCAGAAAGTAAACAAAGCAAACTATTTACAAACATATTTTTGGCGAGCGTGTCAGGGAATCATATCAGCTATCAGACAAATTACAAGTACCGTTAAGCTTCATTTCATACTCAGACTTAAACAATTCACCTCGATTATCGATATACTGATCCATCTTAAATTCCCACACAAATTTCAATTTACTCAGGATACGAATTAGATGTCTTATGAACTTAGCTCATTCATGTGTCCCACCTCTTGAATATACTCCCGTATCCAGAATCCCAATATTCAGTCTTACAGGTGAGTATACTACAATGATATCTGTACATAAATTAGGTAATGCGAGGGCCGAGGGATCTCAGGTCGATACTTCCGTATACGCAGAGAGATATCATCTTTGACTTTACGGTATGTCCCCTTTAGAGGATCTTTTAGCTACAACAGCAGCGACTATCAATTTTATTGTTTCATCGGCATGCTGAGGGTTTATGCTATGTTTCAAGCATTTACAGAAAGTATTATCCAAGGACTAGGTCAGAACTTCCATTCAGCAGAAGTCCCGGAATAATACCCCAGACATCATTAAGTATAAAAACCTGTATATCAGATTATGAGACCTTTCAAACGAGATTTCAGGGGTTACCTATATATCCAAGTAGTGTTCCCCACAAATTTCACAAGTTTGAAATTTTAGGTTTATATCCCGAATAAATCTACTAATTGTGTGAAAACCGATCGATACATCATCAGTGAGACTGTTTAACTCATTTAAACTTTGCAAATCTTTAGCATACTGTAATAGTCTAGCCGATGTACTATCATTTTCCCTATATACACAAGCTCTTTTTCAGATTTTATCATGTTTTTGTATTTTTGCATTTTTTACTGTTTTTGTATTTTCTGAAAAATAAACTAAAAATAAACTATATACATCTATCTACTCCCCCTAAATACCAAAACAAGTAAAAAATCGACAAACCATTGCAGATTGTTTCTCGTCTTCATCCGCAACAGTACTTTCATCAACGCCAATTATGCCATCCGACACCGAAAGAAGCTTCATACCGTTCAGTTTTAACAAATATTTAAACCGATTTTTATCAAAAGCTTTGGTATGTAAATCAGCTTTCTGTTCGTCAGTGTGGATTTTCTCAATTCGTATCAACTTTTTCTCAAAACAATCACGAATAAAGTGATGACGAATTTCTATGTGTTTAGTTTTAGCGTGATGTACTGGATTCTTTGTTATATTTATAGCGGCCTCATTATCAACAAAAAGAGGTGTGTTAAGAAACTGCAAACCGTAGTCGCGCATCTGTTGCTGTATCCACAGGATCTGAGAGCAACAACTGCTAGCAGAAACATACTCTGCTTCACATGTAGATAACGCCACAAACGTTTGTTTCTTACACTGCCAGGTAACCAATCTAGGACCAAAGAACTGGCATCCTGCAGTTGTTGATTTTGAATTTACTTTGTAGCATCCGAAATCTGAATCGGAATACCCTTCGAGCATAAATTCGCCTTTCCTAGGATACCACAACCCCAATGAAGGAGTTCCTTTCAGGTAGCGCAATATCCTCTTCACAATGATCATATGTGAAGCTCTTGGGTTAGATTGATATCTTGCTGCGAGGCACGTTGGGTACATGATATCAGGACGTGAAGCAGTTAAGTACATCAAAGAACCTATCATGGATCGGTAAAATGTTTCATCAGCCCTGTCTCCGGTGAGATCTGGGTGAATCCCATGATTTGTTGCAAGTGGGGTAGCAGCTGGAGTAGAACTTGACATCCCAAATTTCTCTAGAATATCATGAACGTACTTTGTCTGATGAATGAAAATTCCCTCAGGTAGTTGTTCAACTTGTAGTCCCAGAAAGAATTTCATCTCCCCCATTGATGACATTTCGAATTTTTGCTTCATCACTGATTCAAAATCTTTGCATAGATTTTCATTTGTCGACCCAAAAATTATATCGTCCACATAAATCTGAACTATCAGAAGATGACCGTCGACCTCTTTAGTGAAGAGAGTGGCATCCACTTTTCCACGAATGAACTTGTTGGCTAATAGGTGTTGAGACAAAGTCTCGTACCAAGCTCTCGGGGCCTGGTGTAAACCATACAGCGCTTTGTCCAATAAGTAGACCTAGTTTTTGTGGATTGGATCGGTGAAGCCCGGTGGCTGTCCGACATAAACCTCCTCTTTGACCTTCCCATAAAGAAACGCCGATTTTACATCTAGCTGATATACTTTGAAGTTCTTGCAAGACGCAAATGCAAGGAAAATTCTGTTTGCCTCTAGTCATGCTACAGGAGCATAGACTTCTGTAAAATCAATCCCCTCATGTTGACTAAAGCCCTGAACAACGAGTCGAGCTTTGTTACGAACCACAACTCCTCTGTCGTCTCTCTTACACATAAATACCCATTTTGTATTGATTTTTCTATGACCATCCGGAAAATCAACTAACTTCCACACTCCCAATTTTTCGAATTGACTCAGTTCCTCCTGCATTGCATTGACCCAAGAATCTTCAGTAAGCGCCTCTTTGTAAGTTCTTGGTTCAACCTGCGAGATAAAACAACTCAATGAGAATTCAGTTTGCAAAGGAGCAACTTTTGTATAAAAACATGTAAGCCCTTTATCAATCTGTCTTCGAGTGCGAACGCCTGTCTACAATTCTCCTATGATCAATTCCTCTGGATGATATGAAAAAGTTCGCGGCATCACTTCGCTTGGAACATCTACATTTCCCTCCAAATTAGTAACATTCTGATCTGCATCTTGTTCACCAACTTGGTTTGTTTGACTTGAAATCTGAATTTGCTTCCCCTCAGAATCTGAATCACCATGATCAAAGACTGGCATGTTTTCAGTTTCTTGATTATCATTCTGAACCAACTGATTATCTTGAGCAACTTCATTCTGTTGGACATCATCATGTTCACCAGCATTACTCGGACCTGCTTCATCATCATTTGAAGTTTCCCGTGGTCGCCTCGAATACTCAGCTGGGAACCTTAACTGCGACTCATATTCACGCAAAATATCCAGCTCATCAAAGAAATCTTCATCTTCCTCTAATTCTTCTTTTATGTCAAACGAATCCCAAAGTTTGTCATAATGATAACGCCATGAATCTCCAGGATTCTGCGGCGGCATAGTATAACCTTGACATTCAACATTTTCAGCTTCAATAATCCGCTTCTCACTTGGAACGAAGATACGTCGCATCGGATTTGCATAACCAACAAATATTCCCTCAATGCACTTCGGACCAAACTTTCCATGAGGCTCTATAACAGTACAGGGTGACCCGAACGGTTCTAGATACTTCAAATTCGGTTTGCGGTTATTGATTAGCTCAAAGCATGTTTTGTTGAACTTCTTGACAGTGAGAACCCTGTTGAGCGTATAGCATGCCGCGGAAACAGCTTCAGCCCAAAAATTTATCAGTAACTTTGAATCTGCGAGCATGGTTCTAGCCGCCTCGATTAGTGTCCGATTTTTGCGTTCTGCGACTCCATTCTGCTGCGGAGTGTACGGAGCACTAAACTCATGCAATATACCTCTTTCATCACAAAATTCTTCCATCTTACTATTCTTGAATTCAGTACCATTATCACTTCGAATTCTTTTGATACGCCGTTGGTACAGATTCTCAATTTTCCTGAACAACGCCATCAAACTGTCAAATGTTTCGTCTTTCGTCTTCAAGAAAGAAACCCACGAAAATCTGGAATAATCATCAGTAACAACCAAACAGTAGTAATCTCCTGTAATACTTTTGACATTCACAGGACCAAATAAATCCATGTGAAGTCTTTCCAAAGGTCTTGAAACTGAATTGACTTGCTTTGTAGGGTGTGACTTTTTCTTCTGCTTGCCTTTAACACAGCTAATGCACTCCCCTTCCAGATGAAAACCTTTGACATGAACTCCAAAAACCAAATCATTGTGCACCAAGTGATTCATCTTCCTTAGGTGAATATGCCCCATCTTGCGGTGCCACAATCTCGATTCTTTCTCAGTTGCTCTAGAAACAAAACAATGTGCTTGACCAGTAGATGTAGTTGCTACACTCATATCTAACACATATAAATCATTCACTCTAGGTGCCCGCATGATAATCCATTCTTCAGGAACAACAAATCCTGGTTTCAAGATCAAACATTCTTTATCAGTGAAGTGAGTAGTATACATATTGTCACAAATCTGCGAGATACTCAGCAGATTGTTCTCCAGCTCAGTAATGTAGTTAACTCTTTCAAACGTCACAATCCCATTGGATAACGTTCCTTCACCAATAATTCTACCACCTTCATGACCTGCAAAACCTACGTAACCACCATTGATATTTCTCACATCATACAGCAACGCAGTCTTCCCTGTCATATGTCTTGAAGCTCCACTATCCATGATCCATCTGGATACAAGTTTTGGAAGATCCTGCACATAACAAAATATGACTTAAACAACTTCAATAAAGATGCCGATTCATGCTTCGCGATCCAGGAAGCTCCGGCAATTCAAACTGTTTAGTCGAACATGGAGTCCACCCAGGCCTCATCAGCCTTAGGTGTAACCTTGACTCTCGCAATTTGAATTTTGAAGTTTTCAGCCTTAAGAGGTGGAAAATTTGCATCATAATCAATTTGAATTGAATCCTCAGAAGGTGAAATCTTTTTCTCACTTTTTGGTTTCCAAACTTGTTGAGATAATGCAACCCGCTTGTAAAATTTGTCATTTTTAGTTACCACTTTCTTTACGGGTTCATTTTTCACTTTGATGTTGTCATTTTTCACATTCTTTTTCTCAACAACGATTGGTGCTTTACCCTTCACATCAACTTTCTTCTTTTGAATCTTCACAGTTTCAGTCTTAGGCTTCACATTGGTACACTTTCGTGCAATGTGACCAACTTGATTACATCTGAAACATGTTCGAGTATCAACAACTCGACTTGTGCCTTCAGACTGATACTGTGAAGCTCTTTTCTCAAAGAACTCTTCATTCGATTTTGAAAAAATCTCTTTCTCTTCATCAGCAAGTGAACTCGAACTGTTCACAAACTTTTTCTTTTCAGCAAACCTCTTGTTTGGAACATTTCTTCTCTGATAATTCCTACCACCCTGATAACCACCCGACCAGTTATTTCGATTATTATTATAAAAACGTGATGGATTAACAGATTTCTTGTAGTATGATTTATCTTTCTCAAACCTCATTTTTCTTTTTGTTTGACTCAGATTGTTCACTTCTGACAACTCAACTTCGACCAACTTGAAAACATTTGTCAATTTGTTCATATTAACATTCTCAATCGGAAACTCAGAATCCGAAAACAACTTATCTGAACCCAACATCTTGTACATGACAAGATATGATTCTTCATTTAAGTTGTTCTTGGACTTTTGTTTCGGAATGTATTTTTCCAAGAAACACCCATCTTCCTCAGTAGTGTCACTATCCGTTTTTAGCACATTTTCAACAACACCTTTTACAATATCATTTTGGACACTATCGTCATTGGAAGATGTGAACGTGACATCAATTGAATCCGGAAGATTCATTTCACTTTGTTCTTCAATTTCAACCAACCTTGATTGCTTTTTCGTGTAGTTATCAAGAACAGGTGGTGGAACTTGATGAAAACCCACCCCAGTTCCATCAGAATACACATCTTCGCCTGCTTTGTCTTTCCCGATGGGATTGGGAATAATGTGTTGCAACACAAAGCTTGCGGAGCTGTAACTGTTAAGCTTCAACTGGATTCGCTCGTTTTCAATTTCAGCCTCTTGAAATTTAAGTTTCAGTTTAGCAATTTCATCCAGTTGTTGGTTGATTGATTCTTCTTTTACTCTAAGCACTGCTTTTAGGTGAACGTTTTCTTTATAAGTTTTACCATTTCGATCATCATTATCTTTCATTGTGCTTTTGAGTTTTTCAAACTTCTCAGAAATCTGACGGTTTTCAAGAATTAACTTTTCATTTTCTTGTTTAATTTTGTCATGGTCAATTTTATCATTTTCAATTTGGCTAGTTAATTGTCTTATCCGTTCAGTTGAAGCTTTAACTGTTTTGTCACGATCAAGAATCTAATTCTCAACGCTTCTGACCTTTGCTGTCAGATCATCAACTTTCTACCCGTTGAGATACGTGACTGTGTTACAAAATTTGCACTCTTTGTTGCAATTTTTGCAATCAGCATTTCCATCAATTTGTTTACCTGACACATTTGTTGACAAGTTTGAACTGACCTGGCTTTTTGACTCAGACACGGAGTTAGAGTCTACCTCAAGTGCCTTAGCAGCCAGCACTTTGTCAGCCATTATTCCGAGGTTCTCAGTAGTCAACTCCTGCGTTGTGTCAATAACCCCAGTGTCAACTTTCTTTGACTTCTCTATCTCTTCTTTCTCCTTTTTCTCTTTCTCTTCTTTCTCCTTCTCGTCTCCAGTTCCCCACCATTTATTCTGCCAATACTCATCCTCATCTTTGATCTCCTTGATTATGGCTTCCAGATCAAGAGTTTTGTCATCGATTGCAATATTTCCATATTCATCAAGATAACACTCTCTGTCCGGATCCCATCTTCTCGCTCTCTTCGCTTCCAAATAGATACGAGATATTCTAATTATTCTGTTTTCAGCCAGCATTTTTCTGTATCTATATTTCTGCTCTTCAGTTCTATCGTCTTTCCACGGAATAGGTTCGTCGTTTTTCGCCATGAATGCGTAACCAACTGCATCTTCCTCCGGTAGAACCTCTTTACTCCAATCATACCCTTCATCATCATAAATCACCGCAAGAGCTCCAGATTTCTCTTTGTTGTCTTCAACCTGCTTCAATCTAGGCGGCTCAGATTTATTCTGATGATAAATTGCCTTCTTGTAATAATCATCTCTGAAAGGGTTCTCCGACTCATCAGCATAAGCATTTCTGCATTCTCGCTTGAAGTGACCTTTCTGCTTACACTTGAAGCAAGTCACCTTGGACTTATCGAACCCCAATTTGGTAGATGGATCACCAATTGTCTTTCTTCCCGTGATTTCCATAAAACGTTGTGCTCGACGAACAGCACTGGCCATAGCCCAACGAATATCAATCAGCTCCATTTCTTCAGGATCTATCTGATCATAATCTTCCTTCGTTAAGTTGGTGTTGCCTATCTTTCCAGCTACTAACCCTTCATACGATTCCAACACCGATGCTAGGAAGATCATCTGCTGTTTGGCCGACTCCTCATCAAAATTCTGAGCATTCTTCAAGTCTATTGCGATGTTGCATTGAAACCGATTCTTTGCATCAGAATGACTTCCAGATGATGAAGATCCACTGTGATTTCCACTGCTTTGACCACTTTGACTTTCTTTGCTTGCTGTAGACACATTTTCAGCAGAAAACGCAGTCTTGGGAGAAGTTGCTTTTGGCATCATGCTCTTTGGATAATACAAATCCAAATTCTGCTGGTAAGATGAGTGATTGACTTTGTACGTCTTCTTCAGTTCCAGCTCGTGACTTTCAAGTTTCTCAATCAGCAAATCTAATGTCAACTTTTCTGGTGCTTTGATGGTATTCTTCAGCATCAGCGCATAATATCTCCAATCCATCTCGTCAGGCAACGAATCGAACAATTTGTCGATAAGATCTTCTTCAGGATATCTGATATCATGTCTTACTAATTCCAGCTTCAGATGACCAAACCTTTCTATCATTTTACAAACTGACTCGTTCTTTAAACACCCAAACATATCAAACTCTTTCCTAAGTAGTTTCATTTTGTTTTTCTTGATTTCTTCACTACCTATACATTTCTTTTCTAACTTTTTCCAAAGATGTTTTGCATTTGAATAATCGATCAATGAGATTATGTCTTCCCGAACTGACTGAAATAACAATGCCACACATTTTTGTTCAGCTACAAATGAATCAATCTCATCAGCTGATCTTAAAGTTTCACCATTTTTGTTTCCATTTTCATAACCGTTTTTCAAACTCTTCCAGCTGGGAAATGCGAATGCCATCAACCAGTCTTCAAACTTTCTTGACCACCGACTGTATTCCTCGATAGCCATTAGCTTTGGAGGTTTATTGAATGTCCCAAAGGCACTTTCAGATTCCCAAGCTTCCTTTTTCCTCTCTTTCGGCGGATTCTCATTCGTATTGCTAGACGAAGAATCATCATTTCCGGAATTTCCAGCGAATGCGTACATGTCGCTAAACGGGTTCAAGAAAATGTCATCCATCTTGAGTGTACCTGCAAAATCAGCAAACACTTAGAAAAATTTTTGAGATTTTGAACAAAATAGTGACACAAAAACGAAATATCTTGTTTTGATGTCACAAAAGCGAACTCAGTTTATGATGACAAATGAGCGAAATCAACAAAATGTACACTCGAGCGAAATCAGTTTTTGACTGATAAGCGAAATCAGATAATGTCAAATAAGCGAAATCAGGAATTGTTTCTATAAGCGAAATCAGCTAGGTTCAAATGAGCGAAATCTGATTGTTCAAATAAGCGAAATCAGATGTGTCCGTATAAGTGAAACTGACTAGTCCATATGTCCGAATAAGCGAAACAGATAATGTCCGAATAAGCGAAACCTTTGATTACCGAAAAAGCGAAACTACGTTTTAGTTGATTTTCACCATGTTTTAGTCCGAATTTTAACCTGAATCTTTCTAGGGTTTGTTATTACAGTATTTAACACGTTATACTAAAAAATCAGACCATTTCAACCGTAGGAACCAGTTTAAATCGAAAAAGTATGAGAGAAAGTGAGTAGAAGTAAGAGAATTTTGTCGAATCAGCTGTAGTAGTATGAACTCCTCGTCCTGAAGCTCTGATACCACTTGTCGGACCGTTTTGCGACCCCGAAAAGTCAGTCAAGGCAGTTCATCTTCACGTATAAAGGCGGAATCAGTACACGCAAAGTAACAACAACTTTTCTCTTTAATTCCTTCTCTTTTATTGCTTTCTGAGTTGATTTTGACAGAGTTCGGTTACACAAGCAATGAACAGGTCTCGCTCCAATGTCCACCTAATGATCACATGTGTGAGGTATATATAGGGTGGCTGGTTCGCTCATATGGACTGCCATATGAGCGAAACCCCATATGATCATAAAAGCGAAACCACTTTGTGACCCTTGGAGCGAAACTACCTACTACATATGTACATATAAGCGAAATACTCTCCTAACCTATGTACACATAAGCGAAAACCCAACATTAAGACCTAATTTGACTTTCAAGACCCTGTGTTGACCTATATTGACCTAAGACATGATGTAGACGTAGTCAACAGACATTCCTTGCACCAACACATTATGTACCATAAGTTACGTAACCAAACCGAAACAACTTTGACATTTTCTGGGATCACAAAAGCACTCCTATGGCCTATCAAAGGAGTGGAGCGTGTCTCAAGCTCAATAGATCTACACCTTTTGCACCTTGGTCACTAAGTGATTAATGGTTACTATGTTACATCCTACTTATGTACATTGATCGTGTTATCATCTAAACCCATAGCTAACAAACCCATAGTATTAGCATGTATGCTAACATATCCGTAGTTTTAGCATGTATTTCCCCTCGATTGTTTTAAAACCAAAACATTGAAATCATTGAAAGGAGGGACATGAACTCACAAATTTGCGTTCCGTGTAGTATGAAATCGAAGTGAGCGTCCGTACGTGTCAATAACCTACATGTGTACTAATCTCGTTAGACACTAGGTCTTTCGGACCTCGTACAAGTTGTTCATCTTGAATTCTTTATTATGTTCTCGTTTGTCATCTTTGGAACAACTTTGTATTTTAGAGCGTTGATAGTTACTCGCTCGATTGTTATGTATATACATGCATTCTATACTTATTGAATTATATGTGAACGGCTTCGAACCTATGTCATTGGGCTTACCCCACGTTTTATTGTTATTGGGCCTAGCCCTAGTTTTATGTCATTGGGCCTAGCCCTAGTTTTCTTGTTATTGGGCCTAGCCCTAGTTTTCTTGTTATTGGACCTAGCCCTAGTTTTCTTGTCATTGGGCCTAGCCCTAGTTTTACTGTCATTGGGCCTTGGCCCATGTACTTTAGTAATTTGGGTCTTGGCCCATATAATTTATCTTTGGGCTCTAGCCCATGCATTTTAGTAATTTGGGTCTAGCCCAAATCTAATTTTGGTGAGTCCATTAAATATACTCTTGCATTTTTACCAAAAAAATTCA
Organism: Helianthus tuberosus; assembly: GCA_030545235.1. Classification (NCBI taxonomy): domain Eukaryota; kingdom Viridiplantae; phylum Streptophyta; class Magnoliopsida; order Asterales; family Asteraceae; genus Helianthus; species Helianthus tuberosus. The sequence continues at coordinate 118,300,182 of CM060354.1, read as the reverse complement.
CTAAGCATGTAACTTAATAAGTTCGTTTTTCACATGAAAAATTCTTGGTAATTTTTATAGTTTTCGACTCTCCGGATTCTTGTTTTTGACCACTTAGATATGTGTTCGTTTTAGTGTCTAAAAATAAGCTATTTTTAGACTCGACATTGTAGTAACTTGTTCACGATGTCGATACACCCAATTTGTCGTCATCAAGTGTTATGTATTTCCATTTCGGCCATTTTATTTAATTGTCCGATTTACTAGCATTTCTTGGACCATGTAGGAACATGTATGCGTATTTATTTTAATCACCCTATAGGTATCTAATACATACACATATAGCACATAATACATGCACTTGACAAGTTTCCAAAAAATATATAATTTTTACCAAAAATTATATATACATATATGGTTACATTTTTAACCATTTATTTTTGTAAAAGAATAAGTTTTAATCCATAAAACTTATTGAATATTTAAGACTTAAATATTCTCATTAGGGTTTCCAAAATGACGTTTATGACCACTAATCGCGTTTAACATTGTTAATCACCTTTTAATCCCCTCTTTAATCGCGATTAGATTTTTAGAAAAAATTCGCCATAGTTTCCCCTAAAACTATGACGTTTCCCACGTTATAAAAACGCATTTAAACCCTGTTTAACCCATAATCATAATCAATTCTCCAAATCAATTTTCAATACCTCAACTTTACTTACATGATAATATACACTTTAATCCCTCATTTCCATGAACTTAACAAGTGTATTTTAACAACTTGATTATGACAAATAATTTTCATATTTTTGCTAGACTTTTAAATAAATCATTTTTGCCATAAATTCAAATCAAGTTTCACACTTTAACCCCTTTGATTACAAGGCTTTTTATAATGATATTTTGTAATAATCAAGTCTTTTAACTAATCTTGTAAAATCAAAGTCTACTAATCTTCCAAGATTAGGTTGTAAACCCTTTTAAACTCTTGTTTCTTTTTGAAATCTTTAAAACACATATTTAGTTCATGAAAGTGAGTATGATGATCTTTCAAGATTTAAACATATCCATGTTTAAATCATATAATTATGTTCATCATGGTGAGATGAACACTAATCTTGAATACTACAAGAATATACCCACAAGATCATCATAAACATAAACCTTAACTCACTAATATTAACAAATATCATCATAAATAACAAGGTCACACAAACTAACTACACTAATCTACACATAAAAACACATGATATGGTTAGATTTAGTGTTTATTAGCTTTGAGATTAGGGTTTTTGGTTATATTTTTCTTTAGTTTCAAGATAATCAACTTGTACTTCTATAATCTACAAGTAATGAGGAGCTTAAAAATGGTGGTTTGAAGACTTACAATATTGCACTAATTTAGACAAGAAAATAAGAAGAAATCAAGCTCCAAAAGTGCTCCAAATAATGCTCCAAGTTTAACCCATGTGTAGAGGTTCTTGTAAGGCTTAAAAGTGTATGAAATATGGTGTTTGAAGGTGACTAAATGGTGGTGTTTGGGGCTGCTTGCTGCCGTGAATAGAGAGGGAGAAGTGAAGGTTTTTGGTGTTTGGTTTAGATGATAAAAATGAAGGCAATGATAGGTTATAATGTCATATAAGTCAAGTTTATGCATTATCCATCAAGATCATCAAGACCATGCTTCTAGTCCTCAATTTTCAACAAGTTGGTGAGGCCATGGGGCCCACCAAAAACGTGATTAGGAGGGGGGGTAAAGTGTAATTTTTTATATAAAAAACTTATAAAAATCTAGATATTCTGGTACTTAAGTAAAGTATGGTGATTAGGGGTAATCTTTCACCATTAGGGGGCAATTAGTGATTCGGAACCAAAATTATTATTAACTAATTCACTAAACTAGTAAAAATCATGTTTTGATACTTAGAATGCTTTTCGTTTCGTCGTCGGCTCGTTTACGGTACTTTTATGTCGTACCGAAAGAAATTCCGCGAGTTGTGATACCGCATCTGAACGATGTAGGAGGTGGTTCTGAGTTCCAAATTAGGCTTAACTAGTTTGCTAGACCCTTTGTTTGGTTGTTTCGTGGCAAAAATGTCACCTACTAGTTTGTCGGTTCGCTAACGAACTATTTTAGCGCAAAGCGATGTAATACCGGAAACTTGTGATTATGAACATTCCGTTGATATCATCTTATTGTTTTAGTGTGTTTTTCATCAATTGACATTATTACAAAGTCCCGGAAATGCTTTGTTATAGGTTCGGACGCGTTAAAAATGCTATATTTTAAGCCGAAACGGACATTTTTGAGATTAGGGCGTTATACCGGAAGGTCTTGTATCTTTGCAAAATGTGTTTTCATAATAATGTTTTCTTATATAAATGGACTCACTTATGTTATCCGAGTGTCGTTTTTCAGTGTTTCGGTCTGATTTCACGGTTTGCTGGCATGAATAGTGTAACCGTGAATAGTGCACGCAACACTTTTTACCAACACTTTTAGGACATTGTTTGTTTGGTTTCGCATTACAACGAAAACCAACATACGTTTTAGCTTTGTTTTCTTGTCCTAACACTGTTATCCATTATACGACATAGTTACGTAATTAAATTACGCTAAATGCATGAGATTATGTAAATAAAATAGTGATTAGTTTGTACGGAATTGCCGGTTTATTGCCATTTGTCACAAAAACAAACAAGACTTTTAGTATGAATTAATTTAATTAATTAAGCAAATAAAATAAATAAATAACCATATTGATAATTATTTTAACATTTAAAATCTTTCGACGGTTATTTAATTCGCGAAATAAAATCCGAGTTTCAAGGATTAGGATCCAAAATTTAAAGCGGGTCGGACTTCGGGAATCCATTTTGACGGATGTTACAGTCTCTCCTACTTTAGGAGATTTCGTCCTCGAAATCTAAGTGGATCTAAAGATTCAAAAGAAGAATAGATGAGACTTGATCATAAAGTTTAGAGAATTTGTTTTCACGAATGCTTCACATAGCATATAAGATGTTCAATTAGTTTCACATAGCATATAAAATGTTCAATTAGTTTCACATAGCATAATCATGAATTTCACGTAGTGTAACATAGATAATGAAAGCATCATAAATTTAGTTTGTTCATGAGAGAGTGTTTTTATATGTTTTAGATTGCAAAGATAGTGCGATTCGTGTCTCTAATCTTGAAATGAAAGTAATGTTCAAATATAAAGTTTCATTGAGACGAAGTGAGCGGAGCTAATCGTCAAGGTAAGGAAATCACTCCTATCTTGATGATAAGCTTCCATTTTGGGGAATATGAGTATTAGCATAGAATGTAGAACAATCCACATGACATACTTAGTTAACCAGATTAATGTATCACTGGCATGTGAATAAACAGGTCAACCCATCGTGTACCGCAATTGAATGACTTAACATGACCTCTCGTTCACAGGTGGTGCGCTACTCCTATAGCACTACGCATAATGCTATACATGTTAAGGCGTGTGTTAAAGGACAAGTTCATCACATAAGAATCACCCAGAAACACGAATCCAGTATAACATACTAGCATGCATGTATTAGATTGAAATGATATATCGTACCAATGTAAAACACATTAAAATTGAGATAACATAAAAGAGATTTAACATAAAAATTGGATTGTCACGGAATGTAACATAAGATTATTCCAAAGTAAATGGAAGTCCTTTTCAAATTAAGGGAACGTGCTTTGGCCTAATAGACAAATACTCTCATCGAGAAGCGACTAACGATATTTGTCCTTCCAGTTACTACACGTCCTTAATCGATTGGGAAAATCAAAACTTTGGCGAGATTGAAAATCGAAGAGTGGGACTAGTTAACAAGATGTGAGTTTCGCCTCTAACTTGATAACATCGAACCCTAGTGTGGTTGGTACTTATCCAAAGATAAGGGTCCACTAGAATATGAAATGGAAATTTCCTTCAAGATTTGGATATCACTCCTAACTTGAGGGTAGATTTCGTACAAAATTCAAAGTATAGCTGAGTGAAAGTCTTCACCAAATGTGGGAATCACCCCTATTTTGGTGAGTCGTTTCGATTGTGTTACAAGAATGTCTTCAAAGCCTCAAAGTATGTATTCTGTTAGCCTTAGGAAAGGCATGTATGTTAAAAGACCAAAGAGAATAGAGAGAAACAAATGAGATAGAAGGAAGGTAGTTTTAAACAACACATAAGGATAAGCTCCTAAACTATAGACTAGGTAAAAGCATTCCTACTTTTCTGAATTCCCTATAGTTATGGCTCTGATACCAATCTGGTATCAGAGTATTCCTACTATAGACTAGGTAAAAGTATAACAATCTTCCTAATTCCCTATAGTTATGGCTCTGATACCAATCTGTCACACCCCAACCGATGGCAGAAACATCGGGATGAGACGAACAAATCGCCCAAAAGCATCATAACACTAATTGTGACAATATAGATTAAATCAAATTTCATAAATTACTAAATTCAAGTACATTATTTCAAATAAAGACAAATTGCAACAAACATGGTTTATTATTAAAATGGGTATCTAGTCCATCCTAACTTGATTTTTCATCACTTCCTCTATGAACCTGCAACATGTATTAAAATAACATCAACAAAAAAATGTTGGCGAGTATACAAGTTTGGTACGTAGAATAACAGAATAAAATAGTTTAACGTGCTCATATCCAACATGAATAAAATGATACAAGTTAACAGTTATGCCGAAACGATGTTACTCTATATACTCAAACCCAAGAGTACAACGCAATTAATTTTGCCTATCCCAAAGAATAACGGGAGGTTAATATGTTTAACTTAACAATACCCAAAAGAATAGTGGGCGGGGCTTGCGAACAAGTTAATGAGCATATAGGTATGAAGTGTTTACATTAGCATCACATGTATAACAAGCATCAAACATTTCATGTGTAATTTGGATAAAGTGTGAATAAATAAAGTTTAACGTGTTCGTGAATTTGAATATGAATACAAGTTGCACCCAAAAGTGTTTAAAATGAAAATGGGATCATGTATACTCACATTTGTTGCGTTGCGATTTCTTGTAAGTACGTTGTTGTTGCATGCGTCTGTCGACTTTGTCTTGTATCGAGTCTAATATTAGAATTGTTAGATCAGGGCGCGTTGTACGAGAAAATAGGAGAATATAGGTTGTTAAAGTGGTAATTTCGCTTGAAGTGGGTGATTCCGCTTGAATGTGACATTGACAGTTTCAAGCGAAATTAACATAGTTGATTTCGCTTGAACTGACACATGACACTTTCAAGCGAAATCCCAACTCTATAAATAGGTTCCAAGCGAAATCATTTGGAAGGTTCTTGTTTCCTGTACCGAACTGCTGCCGACGCGTCGTTTGATCTGTAAAGCTGTGATATCAATAATACAAGACGTTTAAAGTGTGAATCAAGCTGTTTCCAAGTCTATACGTCTGTTTCCGCCTTTCGTATAGATAAGAACTCTTCTGAATAACTCGTTTGGGTCACAAAACGATCCTACAAGTGGTATCAGAGCTCAGGAAGAAGAGTTCTTGCCAAAACAGCCATATTTTCTGATTTCTACACCTTCTTTTCAAAATTGAACTAGTTTTCACGGTCAAAAAGTCTTGAATTTCACATATTAAGTGTGTAACAGTGTTTTAATGAATCCCTGAGAGTTTTGGACTTAAAATCAGCTTAAAACTTGATCAAATTCTTAATTTTGTTTGAAAACAGATCGCAATAGATGACGTCAGCAACATTTCAAGCGAGATTAGTAGGTTGATTCCGCTTGAAATTGTGTTTCCACTTGAAAATTGAACCTTATTCCGCTTGAAATCACCTGATTCCGCTTCAGTGGGTAATTCCGCTTGAGTTGTTTCAAGCGAAATTAGTTGTTTTTACTTCAGGGTGTTATTTTGCTTCAAGACGTGATTCCGCTTGAGTTGTTTCAAGCGAAATTAAGTGATTTCGCTTCAGGGTGATTTCGTTTGAGTGTGATTTCGCTTCAAAGGGATAATTTCGCTTCAAAACAGATTTCTCTTTAAAAAATTTTGCTGTAACATGGCTGAAGAGTTTTACAATGCGTTCGCGACACCCGTTGCTCCTGTTACTGCTGCTGAGACACTTTACAGTGAGAACGAAACGGGAACTTACCAAAAACCACCGAAACTGATGTATATTGAAGACTTTAAAGGGTGGCAGAATCGGTTTGAGAACTGGGTACAGGCATACAAGTTTGACGCATGGTGTGCTCTAGAAAAAGATTACGAGAAACCGAAAAACGAACGTGGGCTTGAAAAGGGTTTTAGTGATTTTTCAGAAACTGACAAATTGAAATACACAAGTGAAAAGATGATGATCAACATTCTCCAGCAAGCAGTTAAAGAAGATATCTTTGTGTTACTTCAACATTCGGGTACTGCAAGGTCAATTTGGAATGCGTTGATTCAAAAGTTTAGAGGAAGTGCTGATATGATCAAAAACAAGAAGGCTTTGTTGAAGAAATCATTTGATACATTTACAGCATTTGATAATGAAACAACAAAAATGACCATCGATAGATATTGTCATCTTGTTTTAGAAATGAGAAGATTGGAGATAACAAAAGATGATGATGAGTGGGTGGATAAAGTTGCTGATGCGTTACCACAGAATAAGTGGGGAACGTACTTGTTGATTTTAAAACATACAAGAAAATCTGAAAATATGAACCTGGCACAGTTTATACAAAAGATTGAAGAGCATGAGTTGGATATCCAGAAGACAGCTATTATGACGAATCCGAATGCTCAACAAGATGTCAGCTTGTACTACAGAGGGAACAAGTTTGAAGTTACTACTCCTAGTCCGAAGATCCAAACTGGTTTTAGTGCTGACGGTTCTTCCAGCCTAAATGTTAGCACGACAACTCAAAGTGGTGGTTATTCTTCATCATATTCAAGCTTTGATCCAAACCATACCACACCAAGTCCTCAAAAGAAAAATTCTACAAATCTGCAGTGCAATGTCACATTGAATATTCAAGATGGTCAATATCTTTCTCCAGAGTTGGCTAAGCAACACATGGCATCTCTTGTCGCCATGTTAGAGTCGTATGAAAGCTTAGTTGCAGGAAGAATTGGTAATCCGATGCTTACAAAAGAAGATTATGATCAAATCGATGCAGAAGAACTTGAATTGATGGATGTAAAATGGTGCATGGCTAGTGCTATAAGAAGAGCTGAAAAATTTCAGCAAATCACCGGTAGAGATGAGTTTCGAGGCTTGGCTACTTCTCCGTTAGGTTTTGACAAGTCAAAAGTTACTTGTTTCCGTTGTAAAGGAAAGGGTCACTTTAAACGAGAGTGTAAAAACCAAGAAGCAACCGGGAGTCAAGATAAGAACAATTATTATCAGAAATCAATTTTTCATCAGATTGAGCAACAACCATCCTCGTCTCATACCATTGACAATGGAAAGAAGAAAGCTTTAATCATTCATCAAGATGATGAAAAAGTTGTAGAGGGTTTTAGTTGGGACAAATACATACCTGGTTCAGCTCTTGTTGCCCAAGTTCTGGAAGAAGAAGAAGTCAAGTCTAGCTCGAAAAGAATACCGATTTTTCCAGATCTTGGAAGTGATATTGATACTGATGATGATAAGGGTCCACTAGAATATGAAATGGAAATTTCCTTCAAGATTTGGATATCACTCCTAACTTGAGGGTAGATTTCGTACAAAATTCAAAGTATAGCTGAGTGAAAGTCTTCACCAAATGTGGGAATCACCCCTATTTAGGTGAGTCGTTTCGATTGTGTTACAAGAATGTCTTCAAAGCCTCAAAGTGTGTATTGTGTTAGCCTTAGGAAAGGCATGTATGTTAAAAGACCAAAGAGAATAGAGAGAAACAAGTGAGATAGAAGGAAGGTAGTTTTAAACAACACATAAGGATAAGCTCCTAAACTATAGACTAGGTAAAAACATTCATACTTTTCCTAATTCCCTATAGTTATGGCTCTGATACCAATCTGGTATCAGAGTATTCCTACTATAGACTAGGTAAAAGTATAGCAATCTTCCTAATTCACTATAGTTATGGCTCTGATACCAATCTGTCACAACCTAACCGATGGCAGAAACATCGGGATGAGACGAACAAATCGCTCAAAAGCATCATAACACTAATTGTGACAATATAGATTAAATCAAATTTCATAAATTACTAAATTCAAGTACATTATTTCAAATAAAGACAAATTGCAACAAACATGGTTTATTATTAAAATGGGTATCTAGTCCATCCTAACTTGATTTTTCATCACTTCGTCTATCAACCTGCAACATGTATTAAAATAACATCAACAACAAAAATGTTGGCGAGTATACAAGTTTGGTACGTAGAATAACAGAATAAAATAGTTTAACGTGCTCATATCCAACATGAATAAAATGATACAAGTTAACAGTTATGCCGAAACGATGTTACTCTATATACTCAAACCCAAGAGTACAACGCAATTAATTTTGCCTATCCCAAAGAATAACGGGAGGTTAATATGTTTAACTTAACAATACCCAAAAGAATAGTGGGTGGGGCTTGCGAACAAGTTAATGAGCATATAGTCATGAAGTGTTTACATTAGCATCACATGTATAACAAGCATCAAACATTTCATGTGTAATTTGGATAAAGTGTGAATAAATAAAGTTTAATGTGTTCGTGAATTTGAATATGAATACAAGTTGCACCCAAAAGTGTTTAAAATGAAAATGGGATCATGTATACTCACATTTGTTGCGTTGCGATTTCTTGTAAGTACACACGAGTAAGGATTGGAGAATAATCCGAGAGAACGAACAAACGGTTTATCCTAGATGTTAAAATGTCACGTAACGATCTAGTTAATATTTATTGGTTTAAAATAAATAATCCTAATATTTATGTTTTGCATAATAAGTATTATAATTTAACTTGTTACTATTAAAATAAAATAGGTAGAGAAAAGAAATAAGGGTTAAAATAGTTTATTTGAGTTCTAAAAAGTTTTAGGGATTTTATTATAGAATGAATTAAAAAGGTTAATTATTTTTAGATTTTAAAAAGAATATTTGTTTTCTAATTATTAACACTTAATTTTATAAGAGAATTTTAGGTAATTTGTTAATTGTTTAAGTTGTCATTAGATTTTAAAATTTAGTTATAAAAGAAAAGAGTTTAAGGTAAAAACTGTTTTATATTAATATTAATAGTGCTTAAGGGTTTTAAAAGAGAAAAATTAGTTTAAAAAAAAAAGCTTGGCAGCGATAACCAGATGTGATTTAATTGAACTTTTATTTCATTTAAATAATAATGGAGATGTCATCTTCTTTCTTTAAAACAAACATGTACGTAACTGGTTGTTTTTGTTATTTGATTTTAAACAACAATTACAGAATGTAATCGTTAAAAATATAATAAGGACAAACAATACGAGAACAATATACCGAACGAGGGATGACGTGATACCGTCGCGAACCTCGGGCGGCTCCGGTGAACTCCGGTTAGTCTCGATGAGTGTTACAAGTTCTGACGTAACTCCGGTGTGTTTCGGTTGTTCGAAATTGTAGAGTGAGGCAGAGAGAGTGGTGTGGGTTTTCGGCAATGATAAAATGGTTCCGGCGACGTGCTCGGTTTCTCCGGCAAGCTTGATTTTATTCGGACCGGGTGATATAAACGAACTGAGAGTTTGAGGGTGTGTGTCGATGTCGAGATAGAATGGTTCTTCAATTTATAGATTTCATCGATGCTTGTTTATGGTAAATATAAAAGTTTCCGAAACGAAGAATCTTGTATGTGGACATGTATGCGAGTAGGTTCTTGATTTAGATGGAAATGGAAACGCGCCATCGTATCAATTACCGAAAATCAGCGTGTGTTAAATAAGGAAATAGACAACTGTTTACGTATGGCTTTTGGCGGCAAAATGAAAAAAAGAAAACGAATTTATCGCTAATTTAAAGCTTAGAAGATAAGATGTTAAATCGATATCAAGCTTTGGCGGAGTGGTTTGTGATGTTTGTTTAAAACGAGTAGACACGGGTTCGAGTCCTTCGACTCACTTTTTTTTAATTTGAGGTTTTAATAAATTTATAATTAACACCCTTAACTATTAAAAGACTTGGTTAACTTAGAAAGGTTAACATGGTTAGTTATGTAGCCTTAAACCTCTCTTTGAAAACTTAACAAGGTTAACTAGGTTATTATTATTTTTATAAAACAAACAAGACTTTTAGTATGAATTAATTTAATTAATTAAGCAAATATAATAAATAAATAACCATATTGATAATTATTTTAACATTTAAAATCTTTCGACGGTTATTTAATTCGCGAAATAAAATCCGAGTTTCAAGGATTAGGATCCAAAATTCAAAACGGGTTGGATTTCGGGAATCCATTTTGACGGTTGTTACAACAAGGCTAGGGATGATGTTCAAGAAGATGAAGATGACAAATGAGGTGGATAAAAGCACTAGAGAGGGGTCCTTCAAGTTATGTTGCTTGCAACCTTCTTAGATAGACCTGAGATGAAGGTTGTATGGGGGGTTGTTGTAGTCGTGAACTAGAGGGGAAAGAAGGAAGGAAGAAGTGTTGAGGATGATGAATGTGTAGTTAGTCTTATGGTTTATAAGCTAAAAGTTTCCAACATCAAATGGTATAAAGCATATTATGTGCGGCATATTCCAAACAAGAACTTATAAAATATGCAAGAAAATCCCCAAGTGGGACCCACATCTTACCGTCCACTAATGGGGGGGGGGGGGGGTAAAGTGTAACATTTTAATGGTAAGTTACTTGATTTAGTTAGGATTCAATGGTGTTAGTTAGGTATTTTATGTATTTAATGTTTATGAGATGTAATATGATGTTCGGTGACCATAACTAGCTTCGTAACATAAAAACAGTGCTTCTAGTAAGAATTTGATGTTTCGGGTAGTGTCCGGTTGTTCGTTTCGTAACTGTTCGTTAAAGTGCTAAATTGCGTAGTTTAGTGTGCTTTACGTTGTGTTTTAGGACAGTTTCGATTCCCGGCACTTAGGAAAGTATTCCGGACCATTATCACATTTCTGCATTATACTTAGATGTTAAAAGCTAAATTTTTGCTGAACTTGTTTATTTTCTGCATAATTTTGCAGTTTTAGTGTCTTTCAGGCACTTTCCGGCACCTATGTCATTACTAGGAAGGCAGTTTTGTAATCTCTACTTTCCTACACACTATACTAGTGTAACACTTGGTCCTGGGGCTTATTTTGTGTCTTAACATCATGTCTGTCTAAGTACTGAACTCCCGTCAGTACTTCTAGTTTGTCTGATAAACTATGCCAACTCTGCTCTGTGCATTAATAGAACTATATTGTGTTGCATGTAGTAGTGATAAAAGTCTTGCAACATGAAATGCCATTGTATGTATATAACAGAAGTCAGAAATTCATTCGTCTTGTAAACTAGATCATGCACAGTCATTAAAGCACAGATTACTGTTTAATTATTGTACGAAATGCATGGAAAAGTGCCAGTTGTCACATTCTCTCCCCGTTAAAAGAACTTCATCCCGAAATTCAAGCGATGCCATCGGTTGCCGGGGAGTTGTGAACCAAATGTGGTCACTTAGGCTTAATTTGGTCTTCATGTTCCCAAGTAAACTCTGGGCCATGATATGAATTCCAACGAGCTCTAACAAATCAATTATGACTTCTCCGTGTTTCGCGGACTTCCAGTCTGCAACCTTAACAGGTTCTTTAATAAATTGGAGTTTGTCATTGACGTGAATCCTGTTTTCGGGAATAACGACTGTTCCTAGAGTCAGGCTCCTCTAAAGACTAGACACGTGAAATGTGTCATGATCTCTGCTAAATTTTTCTGGAAGTTTCAGCTTGTGAGCAATGGTCCCGATCCTTTCCATAATCTCGAAAGGTATATTATACCATTGGTCCAACCTCCCATTCTTTCCAAATCATACCATGCCTTCCCAAGGCAAGACTTTCAAAAATATCATCTCTCCAAACTCAAATTCCAAACGTTTCCGCCGCTCGCCGACGTAGATTCTCTATATACCACATGCTTGACTTGATACGATCACGTATCTGAACAATCTTGCCTATAAGTTCCTGAATCAACTTGGGCCAATAGATCGTTTATCTCCGGTCTCCGTCCAAGATGAAGGGGGACCGATACTTACGTTCCTATAAAGCTTCACACGAAACGGCCTAAACAGCGGTGTGATATCTAGTATTGTAGGAAAACTTCACTAAGGGCAAGTGAGTATTCTAACTTTTCATCAAAGTTCATCACACAAGCACATAACTTGTCTACCAAAGTCTGTATCGTTCATTAGCTCTGGCCTTCCGTCTGAGGGTGAAATGCAGTACTAAGGTCCAATCGTGACCTAAACGCCTATGAAACGTCTGCCATATCTTTGGCACAAAAACACCATCTCGGGTGGTCATGATAGAATCAGGCACTCCATAACGTGCCACAATCTTTTTAGGCTAACTCTCTGCTAATTCCCTTGTGGTGTCTTCCTCACTGCTCGGTAGGAAATGTGCAGGCTTGGTGAGTTGATCAATAATCACCTAAATCATATCGTGACCTCTTTGGGTTCTTGGTAGCTTGTAATGAAATCCATTTAAGGTTCGTTCCCACTTCCACATGGGAATCTTTGGCTGTTGCAGCAGCCCTGATGGCTTCTGGTATTCTGTCTTAACTTTGACACAAGTAAGACAGTTACCCACATATGTAGCTATATCAGCTTCCATCTTGGGCCACTCATATTAATCCTTCAAGTCTTGGTACATCTTGTCGGATCCTAGGATGGATCGAGTACCTTGACCTATGAGCCTTGCCCCAAGATAAACGTTCGTAAATATCGCGAAACGGAACCCCAAGTCATCCCATGGAGTGTAAGGTTCCATCTTCCTTAGGTAATAACTGCACTTCCACTTCATATAATGCTTCAGTTTGAAGGTTCTCTGGTTTGAGGGCTTCTTGCTCAGCTTCACGAATCCAAATGACGAGACTTGTCTGTATGCTCATCTCTAAGGCTCGCGCCCTTAGAGGCTTTGCGCGTTCCTTGCGGCTCAAGGCGTCTGCTACAACGCTTGCCTTATTAAGGGAATACTTAATCTCACAATCATACCCATTCAGTAGCTCAGTCCATCTTTGTTATCTAATATTTAAGTCCTTCTGATCAACGGTGTGCTGCAAACCATTGTGATCAGTAAAGATCGTTCAGCGTTTGCCTATACAAATAATGACGTTAATCTGCAACGCGCAATTACTACACCTAGTTCGAGGTCTCTTCTCATGATCCCTTAATCAACGTGACGCGTATGCGATGACTTGGTCTCGTTGCATTAACGTGAAATTGAGACTTTGTCGAGAAGCGTCACAAGAACCGCAACTCTATTGGTGCTGTTAGGTGAAGACAAGATAGGTGTCGACCAGGTTAGGGTTGTTAGCGGTTGAGCAGTCCTTGAAAGGTTTTCCAGGGGTCGTCTGATATAGCCTACAATCCCCCAAAAAGTCTTAGTTGTGTCTTAGGGACTCCTTAGTTATTGATTGTAGGATCGTCATGAATCTCATTCTTGTCCACCACGTATCCTAAGAATCTTACCTCGCGAATCCAAAGTTCGCACTTTGACATTCTGGCACATAACTGTTCTTTCTCAAGAAGTTGCAGATGTTGCTCATGACCTTCCTTGGTCTTTGAGCTTATGAGAATGCAGTCAATAAATATAATCATGATCTTATCCAGGTACGACTTACACACCTGGTTCATGAGGTCCATGAATACTGCCGGTGCATTTGTTAAGCCAAACGGCACGACAGAGAACTCTTAATGCTCAAAGCGAGTCCTAAAGGTCGTTTTAGGGATACTTTCTTCTTGTGTTTGCAGTTGAGGACATCCTGACCTCAAGTCGATCTTCGAGTAGTAACTAGAACCTTGCAATTGGTTGAACAAGTCATCAATTCCTGGCAAAGGATACCGATCCTTGATATTCAATTCTCTGAAGTTGATGCAAAACGGAAACTGCCAACTTTCCTCTCGTGTCCTTGACTAAGGATATCATGTTCTTAATTCCATCTTGGAATAGTAGCCAGGACCTTGTAGTTGGTTGACAAGTCACCAATTCTCGGTAAGGGGTACCGATTCTTGATGGTTAGTCGTCTACCTCTCTGTAACCTATGCGTAATACTTTTTCCACATTAATTCTTCTGAGTTCCTTTCAGATTAGGCTATGTACACGTGTAAAAATGGTCGCCCTACCTCCTAACGAATAACACTAAGGCTTCCCAGGGTGAGAGGCTCGGCCTGGTAGATTCCCTCTACCTAGCAGATCCTGCAGTTGCATCGGAGGCTCCTGTATCTCGGACGGAGCTAGTCGGTAAGGCGTCATCTGTCACTGGTGCCGCTCCTGACACAAGGTTTATCCTAAACTCCTCTTGTCACTGTGGAGGTATTCCTTGCAAGTCTTCGGGAAAGGCTTCTAGAGATTCCTTCACAATGGGGATGTCTTTTGGCTTTGTCTTCTTGGTCTCTTTATTGACAACATGAGCAAGGAAGGCTATGCAGCCTATTCGGAGGTGATTTTGTGTCTCTGTGACCAATGTGAGGCGTTGCCATTTCACCGTCTTATGGAGCCTAGTGCCCTCGCACCTATTGCAAGAAGGTTGTGTACTATAAGTGTTTCATCATTCGCAAGAGGTATGCGAATGATTTTCCTTATAACGAACAACTTCAGTTCTATACTTGGATATCCAATCCATGCTGACTACCATATCATGACTTCCCAAGTCAATGGTAATAGAAGGTTCCGGCCTTCTAAGTTCCCAAAATACAATCCTTAATCATCTCCTTCGCTTAACTAACCTTCCATCCGCTAATTCTAAAGAATACGAGACATCTATTCTACTCGAAACTAGGCTAAGCAGTTCTTAAGTTCTAAGGGTACAAGGTTAAAGTCGGTGCCAGTATTAATAAAAATGGATGCATAGATTTGGTTAATAGGGAACGTACCCGTAACCGCATCTGGATCCTGGTGTGCTTCACGAGCTCCGATCATGAAGACCCTTCCTTGCTTGGTTCTTCCTAGGGCAATTTTTCCTAAAGTGCCCTACTTCACCACATCTGTATCAACCTGGAACTTTACCATTATCTCTTCCGTATGGATCATTCGCCCAACAGGCATCCTTGCTGTGCCCTTCTTTTCCACACCTTCCACACTTAGGCCTTAGACATCGACCTCCATGGTGAAAATTGCATTCCTCGCACCTCGGCTTAGTCCCTAAGTAGACCTTACCACCAGCCTTATTAGTGGCTCCATAAGCTTGCATGCCACAAGGCGGGTTCACTTTCCTTCTTTTGTTTGCTTTAGAGGTTTCATAACTGGCTTGGGTGCCTATCTTTAGGTTCGAAGACTTTCTTTTCTTATTGCCCGAAGACTCCACATGAGTCTCTTTCTTGTTTGCCTCAGATCTCGAAAACTTTCCCATACATAGAGCTTCTTTAGTAAGTGTGACACTCAAATCGATAGCCTCTGTGATGGTTAAAGGCTTTGAGGCAGTAACCATGCTCAGGATTTGAGGTGCAATTCCCCAAATGAATCGCTCAATCCTCTTGAATTCCGGCTTGACTAAGTAGGGATCAACCCTAGACAAGTCGTGAAATCATTGGACGTACTCATAAATCTTCGGGCCGTCCATTTTCAAATTCCAGAACTCAACCTCAAGCTTCTGGATTTCGGCCCTAGAACAATACTTCTTCCGCATCAATTCCTTGAGCTCGTCCCAGCTCAGTGTATAAGCAGTATCCTCACCAAGGGTGTCACACCCCAACCGATTGCGGAAATATCAGGGCATGGCACTGAGCGAAACAGATTGTCCAGAAGTTTCCATAACAATTATCATTACCAATCAATTTAAATTAACATGTCCCATACCATGTCTCAAAAGGTAAACAAATTATTACAGACAAAATCTAGGCAAATAGTTCTATTCCGACAACTCAGATTTTAAAATAGAGCAATTGTTTATCTGCTTCTAGAGACCCCTGATTCAATTTGTACAGACAACTATTTGTTGGCCTCTAGAGCCTTATTCTAGCCTCGTTTTCCTAGCAGATGTGCATCCTAAGCACCTGTCACATACGTTAAAATAAAGTCAATACATATAATGTAAAGGTGAGCATACAAGTTTGATGATAGCATATAAAGTTCGAATTCGTTTACGCATAACCAGCACGTACACATAGAGAAATGAAGCACGTTAGTTATCGACATAGACCCATCGATACCAATGACTGCGGGTTGACTGCCTGAGGCAGTTCGCAATACATGATTACCACTGTAATCCATGCAAGTAATTGTCCTTAACAACCCCTGCGAACAGGTGCTGAGTCCAAACTATAGTTCTATCGTTGCTAAGGCAGGTAGACAGCATTCCATGTGTAAACATAACAAACAAGCATTCATAAGCCACGTATAACATGCATTAACGGTTAGCGTTCAAATAGTATTGAGCAGTGTGTTGATTGTGATTTGAATATTCGTAACGTATGTAACACCCAAAAGTGCATAAAGCAAAAAGGGATCGAGTATACTCACAGCGATGAATGGATTGAAGGGAGCGCTTAGAGTGGAATTAGCCTGATTAGAACGATATCATAACGATAAGTGACGCGTAAAACGATGCAAGGTGTAAGTGGTTTGGACAGTAGCTCGGTCGGATTGGTAATCCGATCGGACAGTCCAATCGTGCGGATGACAATCCGTTCGGATGGTCATCCAGTCGGAGAGGTTGTCCGGTCGGATGACTATTCGAGTGGATTGTTTCTTCCTTTAAGAAGAATGTGTTTGTGTATGATGACTTGTCCTTTGAAGTTTTCGTTGTAGCATTGTGAAAACATTGAAGTATCTCTACCCTTTCAAGTCGGTCGATCGGACGGTTTAGTCATGCGGATTACAATCCGTTCGGATGGTCATCCGGTCGGACAGCGACTCGAGTGGTGAAGTTACTTAGTGAGAACAATTCCACAGCAGGTTGTCACTCGGTCGGACAGGTTGTCCGGTCGGGTGGCATCCTTAGTGCATTGAACATGTTGAAAATTCTTCGAGTGTTAAAGTTCAAGTATCTCATGATTCGAAGAGCAATCCGGTCGGATTGGTAGTCCGATCGGATAGCAATTTGTTCAATACTCAAACTTCAGATAAAGTTGGTTAAGTGTGGGACCCAAAGTGCAAGCCGCTCGGATGACCTAGTCGCTCGGATGACTTATCCGTTCGGATAAGTTGTCTGGTCGGATAACACCCCGTGCTGGTCGTTCCGTTCATCTTTCACTTGGCCGTTTTGATTGTTTGTTGCTTTTATCGAGACGCTTTGACAGCATGCTAACCAACAGAACTCCATCTTGACCCAAGCAACCCGATCGTCCAGGAATCACCCTAGTTCGACTAGTTAACCGATTCGAGACGGTTGTTCTTGGTTAACCCGAAATCGGTGGTCTCGTGAGCAGAATCCAGATCTTGAACTAGCACAATACTAAGAATGAGTAGGAGACTAGAACAAGGCCCGATTCTATCGGTTTTGAGTGCATTGAGTGTAAAAGAGTTGAAAGGAAGTTAGAAACCATCTTTCAATCCCTTTCCACTATGATTATGTTTAGATCTATGAAAGATCTTTGTGTATTCGTGTGGAAATCGATTAGATCTAAGTTGTTCTTGGTGGATTGAAGCCAAAACATGAAGTTCATACGAACACCATGATGACGTCATCCTAGAACACCTCAAATCTAGTGATTTCATGGTTAAAAGTTAAGATTCAAAAGATGGAAAGGTGTAGGAGTGCGTGTAGATTAAGGAAGTACAAGATTTAGGACGAGATCTTACCAGGATCGAGAGAAATCGAAGAAAAGGTGAGGAGAGCGTGCTGTTCGGTCAGAGAGTTTCCAAAAGTGGAAAGTTTAAGAGTGACAAGGGTATTTATAGAGTTACCCAAAAGGAAAGTGTTAGGTCGGTTGGATGGCATCTCGTCCGGATGACTTATCCGGTCGGATGTCATCTTGGTCGGATGACATATAGCACCAGATCAAGTGTCAGCCCGGTCGGATTGGCAATCCGGCCGAATGGCACTTGGTTCGGGTGTTCGGCGTGACGATTTTCGAGGTTTCGATTTCGATTGCGATCAATGCGAATGCGATAGATTTTCCTATTCAAATTACTTTTAATCCCAACTATTCATATCTCGCACTATCTCTTCTCCACCAAATTTCATAGTTCGATTTCGATTGAGTTCGATTGCGTTTCGATTGATTACCACGACATAACATAAATAAACATGCACAAGTAACACATAAGGCACACACACACATATAACAATAACCAAAATGCGTAGTTCGAGTTGCGATTCGATTCGATGTCGATTTGATTAGCATGGTTTGATTATCGTTTAGTTAACTTTATCGCATTGTTACTTCCTATAGTTCACAGTCGTAAGTCGATTAATTGGCGATTAACACACTTCGATTACTGTAATTATTGACACTTACTCCACATAATACAATACATAAAAGAAATTCACTACTAGTCAAGTCGCGTGATCGGTCGTTGACTTCGACCTTGACTTTGACTTTGACTTTCGAAAACACGGGGTGTTACAGCCTCCCCTAGTTGAGGGAATTTCGTCCCAAAATTAGTTCGAAGCCGTAACAAATAACTGCGGGTACTTCGCCTTCATGTCTCTTTCGAGTTCCCAAGTGAACTCTGCACCTCGTTTGCCTTCCCATCGGACTTTCACAATAGGAATGCGCGAGCGTCTGAGCTGCTTGGTTTGGCGATCCATGATTTCGACAGGCTTTTCCACGAAGTGTAGTGTTTCGTTCACTTGTAGATCCTCTAATGGAACATGTAAGTCGTGGTTGGCCAGGCACTTTCTGAGGTTTGAGACGTGGAAAGTCGGGTGGACACTACTAAGTTCCTCTGGTAGTTCGAGTCTGTAGGCGACTTTTCCGATCCTTTCCAGAATCTTAAAAGGTCCAACATATCGAGGCGCTAGTTTCCCTTTCTTGCCGAATCTGACCACACCCTTCCAAGGTGATACCTTTAGGAGTACGTAGTCGCCAACATCAAATTCAAGGGGCTTGCGTCGTCTATCGGCATAACTTTTCTGTCGATTCCGAGCTTTCGTTAGATTGTCTCGAATTTGGAAAATTCTGTCTGTCGTTTCTTGTAATAGCTCGGGACCGGTTAATTGCGAATGCCCGATCTCGTGCCACACAATAGGCGATCGCCATCTTCTTCCGTATAGAGCCTCGAATGGTGCCATTTGAATGCTGGAATGATAACTGTTGTTATACGATAATTCGACTAACGACAGGTATTTATCCCAATTACCACCGAAGTCTATGACACATGAACGGAGCATCTCTTCAAGAGTACGGATCGTTCTTTCAGTCTGACCGTCGGTTTGAGGGTGGAAAGCGGTACTTAGATTAAGCGATGTACTGAGTGCCGTTTGACACGTTTCCCACAGTCGCGAGGTAAACCGAGCATCACGATCAGAGATGATGTCGCGAGGCGTCCCATGATTACAAATGATCTCGTCGGTGTAGATTCGGGCTAATCGTTCTACCTTGTAGTCTTCCCGTATTGGCAAAAAGTGAGCTGATTTGGTCAGTCGGTCAACAACAACCCAGATGCTGTCGTGACCTGATGACGTGTGCGGAAGCTTTGCTATGAAGTCCATAGCTATACTCTCCCACTTCCACATAGGGATCGGCGGTTGTTCGAGTAAGCCAGAGGGTCTTTGATGTTCAGCCTTGACTCTTGCACGTCAGGCACTTCCCAACGTAGAGAGCAATATCCCTTTTCATGCCAGACCACCAGTACTTGTAGCGAAGATCCTGGTACATTTTGTCGGCACCGGGATGAATAGAATACTGGGATTTGTGGGCTTCGTCCATCAAAATCTGTCGCAAATCGGTTCGTTTAGGGATCCAAATTCGGTCCAGAAAGTGTAATATCCCATTCGATTTATTCACAAGCTGGGCTCCATCGTGGTAGATTCTTTCCTTCTTCAAGGTGCGTTCATTAAAACATGCATGCTGAGCTTCGCGGATGAGGGTTTTGAGATCGTATTGGGCTTGGACATTACGAGTGCTAAGCAGATAGCTCCGTCTGCTGAGTGCGTCGGCAACAACATTTGCCTTGCCTGGGTGATAACGAATCTCACAGTCATAATCATTGAGAAGTTCTACCCATCGGCGTTGACGCATATTAAGTTCCTTCTGATTAAAGATATGTTGTAGGCTCCTATGATCGGTGAAGATCGTACACTTTGTACCATACAGGTAGTGTCGCCAAATCTTTAACGCAAAAACAACTGCGCCTAGCTCAAGATCATGGTATAACCTTGTCCCGTTGCATAAGGACACAACCAAGACCATGGTTGGAAGCATCACAGTAGATAATGAAATCATCGTTTCCGTCAGGCAATGTGAGAACAGGAGCATTGCAAAGCATGTGTTTAAGGGTTTGGAAAGCAGACTCTTATTCAGTTCCCCAAACAAAAGGCTTGTCTCTATGCGTGAGAGCGGTAAGCGGCATAGCGATCTTTGAGAATCCTTCGATAAATCGTCGATAATAGCCCGCTAGTCCGAGAAAATAGTGGACTTCAGACGGGTTCTTAGGTGTAATCCAACTTTTAACAGCTTCAATCTTCGCGGGATCGACGTGAATACCTTGACTATTAACAATGTGACCCAGAAACTGAACCTCCTCCAACCAGAATTCACACTTGGAGAACTTGGCAAAGAGTCGATTCCCCTGGAGTAGCTCGAGAACCAAACGTAGATGTTGCACGTGTCCAGCTTTCTACTTGGAATAGATCAAGACATCGTCGATGAATACGATGACGAAACGGTCGAGGTATGGTTTACACACGCGATTCATCAGATCCATGAAAACCGCGGGTGCGTTAGTTAAGCCAAAGGGCATAACAACGAATTTGTAATGGCCATATCGAGTGCGAAACGCGGTTTTAGGTATATCCTCCTCTTGAATGCGTAGTTGGTGATAACCTGAGCGTAAATCAATCTTCGAGAAACACGTAGCACCTTGTAGCTGATCAAACAAATCGTCGATGCGAGGTAGGGGATAGCGGTTCTTGATAGTTAACTTATTCAATTCCCGGTAGTCGATGCACATCCTTAACGATCCATCCTTCTTTTTGACAAAAAGGAGTGGCGCACCCCAAGGAGAGGTGCTCGGGCGAATAAAGCCTTTCTCAAGTAATTCATGGAGTTGGTTCGAGAGTTCACGCATTTGGGACGGCGCGAGTCGGTAAGGAGCTTTGGCAATAGGGTTGGCTCCAGGAATGAGGTCGATACGAAAGTCGATATCACGACTTGGTGGTAGACCGGGAAGGTCGTCAGGGAACACATTTGGAAATTCACGGACCACAGGAACGTCTTTCACTTATGTCTTTCCTTTCTTTCCCTTCTCTGCTACTACAATGTTGGCCAAGAAAGCTCTGTATTCCTTGCGGAGATACTTGCTAGCTTGGACACATGACATAAGCTTGAGACCTTTCGAAGCAGTTGCGCCATAGACACACAGTAAATCACCATTCGCGAGCGAGAATCAAATCATCTTGTCGAAGCACACAACTTCAGCATGGTTTTTGCGAACAAAGTCCATGCCTACTATGACATCAAAACTTCCGAGTTGCATCGGAATAAGGTCGATTGGGAAGATGTGATTGTTGAGCTCAAGGGTACAATCACGGAGAACAGAATTAACGGCGACAGTTCTTCCGGTAGCGACTTCAACATCGAATGTCGAGGAGAGTTGGGAGCGCTTACGACTAAGGAGCTTCTCGAATTCGAACGACATAAAGCAATTATCGGCCCCGGTATCAAATAAACATGAAGCATAAATACCATTCACAAGGAACATACCATTGACCACATTCTTGTCGGCTTGGGCTTGGCGAACGTTGATGTTGAAAGTTCATGCGCGTGCTGCTTGTTGCTGTTCCTGCTGCTGGTGTTGTTGCTGCTGCTGCTGGGGCTCTTGTTTCACAACCCTGTTTGGGCACATGTTGGCGAAATGGTTAGGATCGCCACATGCGAAGCAGGCTCTGGCGTTGACCGCGGGTGCCGGAGGAGCTTGTTGACCCTGAGGGGCGGTGAGTAGAGCTTGATGAGCAGGAGCTTGTCGAACACGACACTTAGTGGTGAAATGGCCGTACATATTGCAATGAGCACATAAATGACAAGCGATGGTAGTCGGGTGATGGTAGGTACAAGTAGGGCAAAGCGGGTGTGTCCCAGTGTATGCACACTTGGCAAGCGGTGCATTTGCCACAGGTGCCGCTACTTGACGCGGTTGGGCTGGTACAGCTTGAATAGGTGCAGCAGTGATCGCACAGTTCTTGTTGCTGGAGTTGTTCTTTCTCTTGTTTTTCCTCTTGTTGCTCGATGAGGTGGTGGTTTCAGCAGTTGGTGCGGCGGTGGTAGCTTGATGCAGATGCTTCAAAGTTTTATCCCAGACACCAGCCTTGACCCATTTATCGTTGATTTCAGCGGCCAGTAGGTAAGTCTCTTCGATCGTCTTAGTCTTAGCCGCTTGCACGAAATCGGCAACACAGTCAGGCAGGGCTCGGATGTACTTCTTGATTACCATGTCTGAGGTCTTGACTTGGTCAGGGCAGATGATGCTGAGCTATTTGAAGCGAGCAGTGAGAGCAGCATTTTCACCTTCCTTATGTTTGATGTGCCAGAATTCATCTTCTAACTTTTGGCGCTCATGAGGAGGGCAGAATTCTTCCAGCATGACCTCCTTGAGTTCATCCCACGACAAACCGTAGGCTGCATCATTTCCCCGCTTGTTTCTCTCGGCCGTCCACCAGTCTAATGCGCGGGACTGGAAGACGCCGGTAGCGTTTAGAGTGCGGAGGTCGTCGGGGCAACCGCTCTGTCGCAGTGTGACCTCAATGGAATCAAACCATTGGAACAACGTTGTAGGGCCTTCCTCGCCAGTGAATTCCTTTGGCCCACAGGACTTGAATTGTTTAAAATTGAAGGGAGCTTTGGTGGTAGCTTTAGGAGCTTCGGTTCTCGACTCCTCAGATGATTTGCTGACGTTCTCGTAGACATCACTTACGGCTTTTGATACTTGTTTAGTGATGATAGCAGCAAGACGTTTGTCTCTCTTTTCTTGACGAGAAAGTGAAGGGTGGCAGGATCCAGATGACATCGTCTGCAATAGACATCGTCACAGGACTCAACACAACGTATTCGAATCTCACCTCACACGTCTACTACTTACTAAAGCATAGGAACACGCAACGTAACACGTATCACATAAACACATAGGCACCTAAGCACAGATTCTTATAAACACAAAATCACGTAGAACACAGAATCACAGAAGCACATACGCATGTAATCACAGAGGCACATAAGAGCATATAGAGACACGCAGAGCATTCTAACTTCCTCAGAATATAGAAACCTATCGATCATAGTTGCGAGTGTTCGAATATAGCGATCGCGGTTTAGTATATCGAGTAGCGTAGTATAAGCGTATATCGAAGCATAAAGTCGTCCATAGTTTAGCGATTTATCAGCGTATTGAGATAGAAATGCAGTGCGAGTCGTGTGTGTCGATCGAAGCAAAAATCGAGTAAATTTCCAAAATTTAAACACATAAACAGGTAAACACACATATAAGCACATAAAATCAACGAAACATCAGAGTCAGCAGTTTGCGGGCTCAGAATCGAAACGCATAAAATCGAGAAATAGATTGTCTGCGGCTATTAGACTTCGACTAACCAAAGTGGTTCGACTATTCACATGGATTTGTTGTGCACGCTTGACTTTCAGGGCAGCGCCTTTGCCTCGATTCTTGGGCATTTGGCACGCATCCCGTTAGTCATATCGTGACTTCATGTTGTTGGAGTCCGTTGAGACTTTGGCGAGAGTTTTGTAAAATGGGCAGAACAAGTCGTCAAGGTTAGGGTTTCACCCCTGGCTTAACAACTTCGCTGCTGTTTTGATAAAATAGAGGAGATTATTCATCAAAATACGGATTTCACTCCTGATTTGGCATAATTCTCCCCGTTTGTAGGTAAAAATGCAGGTTGATTAGCAACTTTAGTCGAGAGTTTGCGGTTTTCACACCTAATCTTGACTTAGTTGCTCCTTTATAGTTGAAAATTCGAGTGCAGTGATAGTGTAGCATAAGCGAGAATAGCGAGAAATAGCGGTAAGCTCATACATAACCCCTATCGGATATGCACAAGTCGGTCTGTTGGTTCCTAACTATAGACTAGGTCTCTAAGACATCGACCCGGACTAGGTCGTGTCTTGCCTAATTCCCTATAGTTATGGCTCTGATACCAATCTGTCATACCCCAACCGATGGCGGAAACATCGGGGCATGGCACTGAGCGAAACAGATTGTCCAAAAGTTTCCATAACAATTATCATTACCAATCAATTTAAATTAACATATCCCATACCATGTCTCAAAAGGTAAACAATTTATTACAGACAAAATCTAGGCAAATAGTTCTATTCCGACAACTCAGATTTTCAAATAGAGCAATTGTTTATCTGCTTCTAGAGACCCCTGATTCAATTTGTACAGACAACTATTTGTTGGCCTCTAGAGCCTTATTCTAGCCTCGATTTCCTAGCAGATGTGCATCCTAAGCACCTGTCACATACGTTAAAATAAAGTCAATACATATAATGTAAAGGTGAGCATACAAGTTTGATAATAGCATATAAAGTTCGAATTCGTTTACGCATAACCAGAACGTACACATAGAGAAATGAAGCACGTTAGTTATCGACATAGACCCATTGATACCAATGACTGCGGGTTGACTGCCTGAGGCAGTTCGTAATACATGATTACCACTGTAATCCATGCAAGTAATTGTCCTTAACAACCCCTGCGAACAGGTGCTGAGTCCAAACTATAGTACTATCGTTGCTAAGGCAGGTAGACAACATTCCATGTGTAAACATAACAAACAAGCATTCATAAGCCACGTATAACATGCATTAATGGTTAGCGTTCAAATAGTATTGAGTAGTGTGTTGATTGTGATTTGAATATTCGTAACGTATGTAACACCCAAAAGTGCATAAAGCAAAAAGGGATCGAGTATACTCACAGTGATGAATGGATTGAAGGGAGCGCTTAGAGCGGAATTAGCCTGATTAGAACGATATCATAACGATAAGTGACGCGTAAAACGATGCAAGGTGTAAGTGGCTCGGACAGTAGCTCGGTCGGATTGGTAATCCGATCGGACAGTCCAATCGTGCGGATGACAATCCGTTCGGATGGTCATCCGGTCGGACAGGTTGTCCGGTCGGATGACTATTTGTCACACCCCTATATTTCCACGTAATACCGGTGGGCCCGGTGGGGAGTATCGTGACGTAGTTGATATCATCATAGTCAAACAACACAATATATAAATGCACAGCGGAAGCAAAAGATAGATTTATTTCAACCGAATGAAATTGTAATATTAAGTATCACAAAATAGTTGAAACAGATCCACATGCGGATCAAATAAAAAGGAAAACTGTTCAGCAGACTTTGATATCTAGAGCTTGTGAGACTTGATTATTGATGCCTGGAGTAGCCAGCCTATTACGTATAGTACCTGCACTTAGCCTTTTTGGAAAATACATCAGTTTACACTGGTAAATACAACTTAACTGACTCATTTTAAAAGAGTTTAAAAATTGGTTTGAATGCATTTCGGCAAAAATATCTTTTATAACTTGGGACAATTATTAAAATAATCTTGTATACAGTTTTACTTATTTGTCGTCCATCAGGGCCGGTTTGTAGGGCCGGTCTAGATTAATTGACACGCCACAGGTATAATGCCCACAAGGATTATTTCCTTTAAGTGGATTACCAGTTTTTACATAATGCATCTGTCAGGTGTACGCCTACACCCCGTGCTTAGGTCGTGGCCATTTCTTTGAATGATGCCAAGGATATCCGGGACATGGTCATTTAACCCCCAAAGGCCATACACCAAATAATACATATCAAACGGGTCATGTAAATACATTAATCACAATCCGATTTAAATGACTACACACCCGACCAAGCGGTACTTTTATAGTACCGTATCCCAAGCCCGTATAGGGAAAATAAGTTTAGAGTATTTACCTGAGCAAAGTATAAATCAAATACAGCAAGTGCACGTAGCTTTTATTGGGCTCCTAATCTGGAACAAAGGTTTTAATAACCTATTAGAATCCTAACGGGTCTTTAAGTAAGCCTAGACTTTGACCGGTTAGTTTTAAAAGAGGAAGACACGATTCAGACGCATGATAAAGCGAAGACCGATTTATAATGTGGTTTTGACCCGAAAAGCTTGGACACTTGTTTAATATGGGTAAACTGAACACATTTTGGATTTTGAGACAAAAATGATATGGTTTGACCCGTTTCGGCTAATATGTGCAAACTAGTTACATAAGCCGATCCGAACGCGAAAAGTGCGTAACGGGTAACCATAAGAGTCATATACTGGTTTCCTAAGTTAATATGCCTTAAATATGTTGTGACATCAGTAAGATATCTTCTATTATGCCCCAAATGAATTTAAACTCAAATTATGCCCCGTAAGGGCATTTTGGTCATTTTAAAGGTTATAAAAGAGTTTAAATATTAATCTGAGTTACATGTCTGATACAATCAGTGAAGATAGTTAATTTAATAAGTTATAACAGTAGGTTATTACATATATGTGAAATTTATCATTTAAAACCAAACTATGCACCTTAGGGGCATTTTGGTAATTTCACTTAGGCTTAAAAGGTCAAAACTGGAAATCTGAGTTTAAAACTTTTACTTACTGTTAATATATAAATATTTATTGAAATTATCAGTAGGCATCAAACCTTATATGTTTAAAATAGTTTTAAACATACTATGCGTTAAAAACGCTTAAAAAGGCGATTTTGAGCTATCTCCGGGTTTTTAAAGGAAAGCTGATATTTTTATTATTCCAGAAGGCTCAAAATATTTTATTTATCATATTAGATCAGTATAAAAAGGTTTGGTACTAAAAGGATTTGTAAAACTCATTTTATAGGCCATAAGGGCAAAACCGGCAATTACCGAATCAAGCTTAGAACTCTATGTTATGCTCAGCCTAAAATTAAATAAAAATCTTTAAAAATCCCAAAATATTATTTTACATCAGTGGGTAAAAAGTTTGGTATCAAAATTGGGTTTAGATAGGCTATATGCTAATTACGCCGTTTAATTAATAAAAGCTTTTTATTTACGCTAATGAGTATAACTCCTAATCTAGACCTCCAATTGATGTCAAATTTTAGGGACAAGTCTAATAATCAGTAACTAAGGTTTCTATTCTTTTACCTCTTCAAAATCATGTTTTAAGGTCATATGGGCATAATAGTCAACATTTAGGCATTTAACGGAAACATGCATATGAATCGGATAACTAATGAACCAAGTTGTATAATCACAGAGGGTTATACTTATATGAAACTTGGTCCTAATGAGGCTCTAAGGCATTTCTAAAACATGCTACAATGGGTCAGAATCGAAAGTCAAAGCAAAAGTCAAACTATGCGACTTTCGGTTCCGAACCGAGCCTAAACTGAAAATTGTCGGGTTGAACATGTTTAGACATGTTCTTACATTAATTACCAAGTTATATTAATGACAAAATAGGTTTCATAGCTTCTTCATTGTTAATTATGCATTAATTTGAAAATTAACCTTCTGTTGACTTTTTAGTATCATCTTTGACCCGACAATTGACCTAGTTAGAAAGGGAATCAGAGAGTACCCTTTTAAGGGTTTATTACCCACATAATTACCAACTTATAGGTCCTTTCAATTCGAGAATTGACTGGACAATTATTGATTAATCTCGAAGTCAAACCTTAATTATGATGGTTTGACTTTAAGCTAATTAACTAAGCTAAACTGAATTAAAGAAGGTTAAGGACACTTACAAGAGTCCTAAGTATGATTAGGGATCCTAGGAAAGCTTGTTGCTGATCAGAGAAGCTCCAGAAATAAGTCTTGAGTGAACTTGAAGTGAGCAAGTTTCAAGAGTTGCAACAATGCTCTATATATACCAACTTAGATTGCATGAGATGATGCCACCCAAGTCTACTAATGTTTTATGATGGTCCCATGTGTCCCTATAATGCCAAAACCAGTTGCCAAGTCCCTAATTTCGAAAACCACTCTCTTAAGGCGGTGCAATAGGCTGAACAGGCATCTGTCCATTTTCTGCTGCCAGCGATTGTCTTACGGACCATAAGCAATAAGTCTTGCGGACCGTAAGCACCTCTTACGGACCGTAAGATCTTGACTTTGCGGTCCGTAACCGACCCTGGACTAAATCGCCCAGTTGCAGCGCTTGCGGACCGTAAGCCTAAGGCCATACGGTCCGTATCCGATGACCAGAACACAAAAACTTGGAAACTTTCAAGCTTTGACCATGCAACTTTGGAATTTCCGAAACACCTGCTTCCTTTTCAGTGTAGGGACCATGTAACCCGAATTTTGCATGGTTTTGCCATGCACTTACACATCCTTGGATTCTTATGGAAGGTCTTGCCATGCATTTGGATAAATTTGAATTCTTTTAAAAAGAATTGATCATACACTTTGTCGTAACATCATTTTAAAACCCAATTCTTTATTAACTGAATTTATTCATTATGGGAATAACCGGCTCTAAATAGATCAGATGTTTATCATATTGATTAGGGTCTTAGGATTTATAATCAGGTCGCTCAGAGGTGTTTATTAACATGTCGACACTTTTTAAATCCTACCATACATCTTCTAATTTGACCCGGGTTCCTGACACGTTTATCTTACATGACACGTGTCTTTATTCTATTGGGTATGATTTTTACGAGGTGTTACATCCTCACCCCCTTAAAAGAAATCTCGACCTCGAGATTTACTGGAATAATTGAGGGTACTTTTCTTTCATGGTAGACTCTACCTCCCACGTATATTCGGGACCTCTGCGGGCATCCCATTTAACCTTTACGGTAGGTACATGCTTCTTCCGAAGCTTTTTAACCTGTCGATCCTCGATCGACAAAGGTTTTTCCACAAATTTCAAGCTCTCATCTATGTGCACATCTGTATGTGGTATGACTAGCGATTCATCGGCTAGACATTTCTTCAGATTGCAGACGTGGAATACATTGTGAATACTAGTGAGCTCTTCAGGTAAGTTCAACTTATAAGCCACTGACCCAACACATTCGATAATTTCGAATGGTCCTATATACCTCGGGCTTAACTTACCTTTCTTACCAAATCGTATCACCCCCTTCCAGGGTGATACCTTAAGCAAAACTTTATCACCAACCTCAAACTTTAGAGGTTTTCGCCTTTTATTAGCATAACTTTTCTGCCTATCCCTGGCAGCTTTCAGGCGGTCGCGAATCTGGACAATCTCGTCTGTCGTTTCAAAGACTATGTCAGGTCCCGATAATTAAGGTGCTGTTTGTTTTTTCTTCTTGAAAACCTCTTCTGCTGCAGGCCATATCTGCAGGCATCTGCAGGAGAAGAGGTGGACCAAATGTCTTCAGGCTGCAAGGAGAAGAGGGTTTGTTTTTTCTTTTATATAAAACCTCTTCTCCTACAATCTCTCTACTCTCTCTCTACACCTCCACTCTCTCTCTACTCTCTGCACCTCCACTCTCTCTCTACTCTCTCTCTACAATCTGCACCACCGCCATCATCACCACCACCACCACTTCACCACCGCCATCATCACAACCACCGTCACCACCTCCACCGCCATCATCACAACCACCGAGCAACCTGCAACTGCCATCTCCATCATCACGAATCGAACAAAACGACCGTCACCACCTCCGCCTACACACCTACACATTTGGGGGTTTTGTTTGTGACGTCGGAGTGGAGGTGGTGGTGGCGGAGCAGGGGTGGTGATGGCGGAGTGGAGGTGGTGGTGGCGGAGCAGGGGTGGTGATGATGATGATGGTGGCGGAGCAGTGGTGGTGGTGGCGGAGCAGGGGCGGAGCAGGAGGTGGTGCCAAAGAAGAGGTAAAGCTCTTCTTGGAGAAGCTTACCTCTCATCACTTCCCCAAGAAGAGGCTGGGGAGAGGTAAAAAGCTCTTCTCAAAAAAAAAAAAAAAAACACTCTGTTGAGGCAAAATCTCTTCCCGCGTCTGCACGGTGCAGACAGAAGAGGCAAGAAGCTCTTTTTGAAAAAAACAAACACCACCTAAGTTTCCCCTCCTTCTGCCCAACAAATAGGCGTTCTGCATTTCCTACCATATAATGCCTCAAAAGGCGCAGCCTGAATGCTTGTATGGTAGCTATTGTTATAGGAGAACTCGATCAATGGCAGGTGGTTATCCCAACTACCACCTAAATCAATCACACATGCACGAAGCATGTCTTCCAAAGTTTGGATTGTACGCTCACTTTGCCCATCCGTCTGAGGATGGTAAGCTGTACTAAAATTTAAGCGCGTGCCCAAAGATTGTTGGAAACTTTTCCAAAAATGTGATGTGTATCTGGTATCTTTGTCAGAGATTATTGACACTGGTACACCATGCAGAGATACAATCTTATCTACGTACAATTGGGCTAACATGTCGGAGCTATAAGTCTCCTTAATGGGTAGGAAATGTGCTGACTTAGTTAGTCTATCTACTATCACCCATATAGTATCATTTCCTTTCTTTGTCTTTGGTAACTTGGTGATGAAATCCATTGTCACCATCTCCCACTTCCATGTGGGAAGTTCAGGTTGTTGTAGCAAACCTGACGGCTTTTGGTGTTCAGTTTTGACTTGCGCGCACGTCAAACATTTAGCTACATAGGCAGCTATAGACTTTTTCAAGCCTATCCACCAATAGTTTGCCTTTAGATCCTGATACATCTTATCAGCTCCAGGATGAACGGAATACTTGGAACTGTGGGCTTCCTGGAGGATAACATCCCGAAGTCCTCCTTAAACTGGAACCCAAATTCGTCCATTTAATCTCAGGATTCCGTCCTTGCATAGGATAACTGTTCTTTAGTTACTCCTAGCTTTTCATCAGGATAGTTAGCTTCTAGCACAGCTTCCTTCTGCGCAGCTAACAACTTTTCATTCAAACTATTCTTTATCTCAATGCTCTTGGCATTGATTCTTATAGGCTTCACTCTTTCCTTTCTACTCAAGGCATCGGCAACCACATTTGCCTTGCCAGGATGGTATCTTATTTCACAATCATAATCATTCAAAGTTTCCATCCACCGTCGCTGCCTCATGTTTAAGTCCTTCTGATTAAAAAAATGTTGAAGGCTTTTGTGATCATAATAGATCACACACTTAGTTCCATACAAATAATGCCTCCACAGTTTTAGTGTAAATACAACAGCACCCAACTCCAAGTCATGGGTGGTGTAATTCTTCTCGTGCACCTTTAACTGTCGTGAAGCATAGGCAATGACTTTGCCTTTCTGCATAAGCACACATCCCATACCGGTGTGTGATGCATCACAATATACTACAAATTCATCAATTCCATCAGGCAACGTCAATACAGGAGCGTTGCTCCACTTCTGATTCAGAATATCGAAAGATTCTTGCTGCTTAGGCCCCCAGTCAAACTTGTTATTCTTGCGGGTGAGTAGAGTTAGGGGTGCTGCAATTCTTGAGAAGTTTTCAATAAATCGCCTATAGTATCCTGCCA
This sequence comes from Helianthus tuberosus, assembly GCA_030545235.1. NCBI lineage: Eukaryota > Viridiplantae > Streptophyta > Magnoliopsida > Asterales > Asteraceae > Helianthus > Helianthus tuberosus. The sequence goes on along the minus strand of CM060354.1, from coordinate 118,268,403 downwards.
GTCCTAGAAAGCTGCGAATCTCCGTAGGCGTCTTGGGCTCTTACCAGTTTGTAATAGCTTCAATTTTAGCAGGATCCACTTGAATACCACGCTCACTAACAACATGTCCAAGGAATTGGACTTCTCGAAGCCAAAATTCACACTTTTAAAACTTGGCATAGAGCTTTTCTTGTTGAAGTAGCTTAAGAATGCAACGGAGATGCTTCTCATGGTCAGCTTGGCTTTTCGAGTAAATGAGAATGTCGTCGATGAAAACGATGACAAATTTATCCAAGTAAGGCTTGCAGACGCGATTCATGAGATCCATGAATGCGGTAGGTGCATTAGTGAGCCCAAAAGGTATCACTAGGAACTCGTAATGACCATAACGAGTCCTAAATGCAGTCTTGTGTACATCTTCATCTTTAACCTTCAATTGATGATAGCCTGACCTCAAATCGATCTTAGAAAAGTAGCTTGCCCCTTGCAATTGATCGAACAGATCGTCGATCCTGGGCAAAGGATACCTATTCTTGATAGTGACCTTATTAAGCTCACGGTAATCGATGCACAGACGCATCGATCCATCCTTCTTCTTGACAAATAGGATTGGCGCTCCCCAAGGAGACGAACTAGGTCTAATGAAACCTTTGGCTAGCAATTCATCTAGTTGTGTCCTCAATTCCTTCATCTCTGTTGGTACCAACCTATAAGGCGCTCTCGCAACAGGTGCTGCTCCAGGGATGATGTCAATTCTGAATTCTACTTGCCTATCTGGGGGTAAACCAGGTAGTTCTTCAGGAAAAACTTAAGGGTACTCAGAAATGACTGGAATATCTTTAATCTTGGGTTTTTGCTCATCAATAGTTACTTGTGGCATATAAATGACACAACCCTTCTTCAGACATCTAGATGCCTTGAGCATAGACACTTGCTCAGGCAGTCCATACTGGGTATCTCCCTGAATGGTAATTGGCTCACCAGACGGAGTCTTGATCACCACTTGCTTCTTATTGCACACTATCTGGGCTTGGTTACGAGATAACCAATCCATGCCTATAACTATGTCAAAACCGGCTAACTTCAAAGGAAGTAGGGATAATGGGAAAGAGTGGTTCCTAATGGATATGAAACATCCATCTAACACGGTTGACGCGGTTTCTAAGGTACCATCAGCTAATTCCACCTCATATTTCACACTTAGGGTTTTAACAGGTAAATTCAGCAATTTGCAAAACTTATTATCTACGAATGACTTATCAGCACCTGAATTAAATAACACCCTTGCATAGACATCATTTATGAGGAAGGTACCTGTGATCACATTGTCATCCTGAATAGCTTCCTTTGCATCCATTCGGAAGACTCTTGCATTGGTTTTCTTGACCTCTTCAGGCTTCTTGGCGTATTTAGGGCAATTGGTTTTAATGTGCCCCTTCTCATTGCAGTTGTAGCATGTGGCATCTTTAATCTTCTTGCAATCAACAGTCTTGTGCTCTTTAGACTTTCATAAGCCACATGTAGGTGGTCCTGACTTAGATTTGGACTTAAGTCTGCATTTTCCAAAGTGGCGTTTTTGGCAAGTTTTGCACTTTGGCTTTTCCTCAGCTTGTTGGCTACCCTTGTTGGATCCAGACTTCTTCCTGAAGTCAGTGCTACCTTTATGCTTCTTTTCAGATCTTCGTGAGTTATCATCCTCACGCTTTCTCTTGCTTTCTTCTGAATTCCTGAGCGATCTTAGCCTGACCGCATCCAAGGTAAGAGACAGAGATAGATCAGCTGCTGATCTAAAAGTAGCAGGTCTGGACGCCTTAACATTGGCTTTGATTTCTGGGGCTAAACCCCCAATGAAGCGAGCAATCCTTTTGGGTTCAGGGGTTACGAGATACGGAACCAGCCTAGACAGGGTATTGAAACTGGTGAGGTAAGCTTGACAATCTAAATTCTTCATCACCAATGATAAGAAATCTGATTCAATTCTTTCAACCTCATGTTGCAGGAAATAATTCTCCTTAATGAGAGCAACGAACTGATCCCATGACAAATTGTAGAGTGGGATCTTTCCAGCAGCTTGAATGAGAGACTTCCACCATGCTAGTGCCTCTCCCTTGAATGATTGGGATACATACTTCACTACATCCTTCTCAGCACAACCGCTGATGTCAACTACTGTGTCCATTTCATCTAACCAAGTCATACAATCAATTGCCCCTTTCTCCCCAGTGAAATCCCGGGGTTTGCAGGAAACAAAGTACTTATAGGTACAGGACTTGGTACGTGGTTTATCATCAAACACTATCCTTTTAGATGGAACACTGTGTTGATTAGATGAATGTCGATCATCATCTTTCTTTGGCTCATCTTTCTTAGAGGGTGGCTTGCTATGAGCCTCTGAATGAGTCTTAGGCTTGGAATGCGGTGCGGATAGGGTCCTACTTTGAGTCCCGCTAGATTCATTATATTGCCGCTCTATAGCCTTTGTAACAGCATTATCTACTAATGCTTGCAGCTCCGCACCGGTCACATGTATCTTAGTATTTTCATGGTTTTCCACCGGATGACTGTTTACCTCTTCTGACCTAGCCATGTAGCTTTAATTGCTACATAAAAATCAAATAAGGGCAAGGTTTATATAGAAGCTTAAACAGTTTTATTGTTTTTGACAATTTATTAACCATGGTTTTTAATAGCCATTTTAGTTAATTTGTTAAATATATAATTATTCAGGATCTTTATCATAATCCTAAATTATAAGTTAGTAATGGCACAAAAGGCCTAGTCACGTAGACAAGTTTAGTTAATAAGCCCAGGTTTTATGGAATCGAGGCATTAAAGTTTGAATCCAAGTTCATTACCCTTTCTTGACAGGGAGCTGTAGGCTACCACTGTCTTTAGTCCCAGAGGACGTTAATTATAGCCCGTGGGCACTTCATCCTTAAGGGATGATTATATAAATAAGGGAATTTAGAATAACCCAATTTAAGAATGACTTATGTGATTTTATCGAATCACATTTGTCAAGCATGTTAATATGCTTTCAGATGTTAACAAGGTTTTGAATCTTATGAATAGGTTTTACCATCTTGGCCATGTCTGCAATGACATTTAGGCTAGGTTTTACCTTTAAGATTCTTTTTAATATTTAACGCAGAACAATCCTAAATTGAGATGTTAACAAGGATCTGAATCTAATTGAGGAACTACCATCTTGGCCCTGTCTTAAGGTGACATATGGCTAGGTCTTGTCCTTTTTAGATTTTGTCATTTTATTATAATGGTAGATCTTTTAGTGGGAATGTTATTTTATTTATTTCACATTTTATGTTTATGCACATAATTAATAAAATGAAAATTTAAATTAACCATTCCATAAAAAAATTTAACAAGTACAATTTTGCCCTAAACGGGACTTCTACTAAAATAACATGCCAACGCAGGGGCTTAAACAAACAAACATACCCACGCAGGGTCAACAGAAAAACATGCCCACGTAGGGGCAGAATACAAAAAGACATACCCTCGCAGGGGTTAAACAAAAAGGCATGCCCACGCAGGGGCTGGATTGAAAATAAGGAAATACAACCAACAATTTAAAGGATTCAATGGTCCTTCTTGCTCTTTCCTTTTATTAAACTCGCTAATCCTTTAAAGAATCCCCAGTTGTTTCTTTGGTCCTCACGGACCACCCTTTCCACTCGGCTCAATCTTTGGAGTATTTCTTCCTGTTCTGGCGGGGAAAATCGTGGCAGTTGCGGCTGTGGCTGTTGCTGATGCGGAGGTCGAAGAGGCGGCGGTTGTTGGTACCCATAAGCTGGGTAACCAACTCCCCAAGGAGTTCCGTAGGGCCCTTCGGGGTTGAGAGCATTGTAGTTCCATGCCGTTTGGTATGGGTCGACCTCGGCATAATTGAAGCTGGTGTGAGCCGGCTGCTCAAAGGGATTATACGCCGCTGAGCCAGCGTATGTAGGAATTGGGTTACCAAAACCCAATGGTGGTGACGCGACAAGCGCGGAGTTTACTTCCGGGACGGGGTTTGAAGGTCCCCCCATGTGCCAGTCTTCTTAGAGTGGCGGGTAGTGGCTGCCACTCGATGGTTGAGGGGTGCTGATACGCCTCCTCCCCGCACGGACATTCGTGCGTTCGATCTCCTTCGCCTTGGCGGCTCAGGAGGTTGTTGCTGAACTGGTGGTGGTGGTGGGGTAACTGCCACAAAGCGCGAATCCTCAGAAGGATCTTGCTGCTGCTGCTGCTGATGAGGCGATGAATGGTGAAAGGGTGTAAAATACCATTCATACTAGTTGAACCTCGCTTGGTAGCTGTCAGGACCACGGTAGGGTGATCCATGAAAAGATGACCCATCAGAAATTTCAATAGGGTGCGTGGGGGTTCCAGTCGGTGGTTCAACAGGGTCAGTGTCCTCATCCATATCCATGGCGTGATCTTCAGAAAAGTGATCTTCAGGTCCCAATGGGTTAACACCCACTGGTTTTTCGAGGTAGTTTGACGGGTTGAACCGGCTTTGGAAGATAAGTGACGGGTTATCGAAGGAATGACGAGAGTTGGACCTCTGGAAAGGGATAAATGAAGGCTGTGGGTTTTCGGGCTCATTCTCTGATTGGGGCCCAAAGGAGTGGAGATAAGAAGGTGATGAACTTAACGAGACGGACTGTCTCGCTGGCTACAGATGCGTCCTCCAATCTTCCTGGGGACTTGTACTCATAGTGATGGGTGGGGTTCGCCTTTGGGATGGCCCGGCCTCATGGTTGTGGCCTGCTATAGGTGCCTTTCCTTTTCCTCTAAAGAATCTTGGCGGCATGTTTAACCCTGTCACATACACAAAGATAACAACAAAAATATAAAAGACAAAAATAAAACAAAATCAGGATTTGTCCTATGTTCTTTGTCTAGACTCGAAAATTTGAGGAATGTGCAACTGTGTAAATGAGATTAAACACAAAAGGCTAGTGTTTAATTCACTCAGTGTTGGCTCTGATACCAACCTGTCACACCCCGATATTTCCACGTATTACCGGTGGGCCCGGTGGGGAGTATCGTGACGTAGTTGATATCATCATAGTCAAACAACACAATATATAAATGCACAGCGGAAGCAAAAGATAGATTTATTTCAACCGAATAAAATTGTAATATTAAGTATCACAAAATAGTTGAAACAGATCCACAGGCAGATCAAATAAAAAGGAAAACTGTTCAGCAGACTTTGACATCTAGAGCTTGCGAGACTTGATTATTGATGCCTGGAGTAGCCAGCCTATTACGTATAGTACCTGCACTTAGCCTTTTTGGAAAATACGTCAGTTTACACTGGTAAATACAACTTAACTGACTCATTTTAAAAGAGTATAACTCCTAATCTAGACCTCCAATTGATGTCAAATTTTAGGGACAAGTCTAATAATTAGTAACTAAGGTTTCTATTCTTTTACCTCTTCAAAATCATGTTTTAAGGTCATATGGGCATAATAGTCAACATTTAGGCATTTAACGGAAACATGCATATGAATCGGATAACTAATAAACCAAGTTGTATAATCACAGAGGGTTATACTTATATGAAACCTGGTCCTAATGAGGCTCTAAGGAATTTCTAAAAGATGCTACAATGGGTCAGAATCGAAAGTCAAAGCAAAAGTCAAACTATGCGACTTTCGGTTCCGAACCGAGTCTAAACTGAAAATTGTCGGGTTGAACATGTTTAGACATGTTCTTACATTAATTACCAAGTTATATTAATGACAAAATAGGTTGCATAGCTTCTTCATTGTTAATTATGCATTAATTTGAAAATTAACCTTCTGTTGACTTTTTAGTATCATCCTTGACCCGACAATTGACCTAGTTAGAAAGGGAATCAGAGAGTACCCTTTTAAGGGTTTATTACCCACATAATTACCAACTTATAGGTCCTTTCAATTCGAGAATTGACTGGACAATTATTGATTAATCTCGAAGTCAAACCTTAATTACGATGGTTTGACTTTAAGCTAATTAACTAAGCTAAACTGAATTAAAGAAGGTTAAGGACACTTACAAGAGTCCTAAGTATGATTAGGGATCCTAGGAAAGCTTGTTGCTGATCAGAGAAGCTCCAGAAATAAGTCTTAAGTGAACTTGAAGTGAGCAAGTTTCAAGAGTTGCAACAATGCTCTATATATACCAACTTAGATTGCATGAGATGATGCCACCCAAGTCTACTGATGTTTTATGATGGTCCCATGTGTCCCTATAATGCCAAAACCAGTTGCCAAGTCCCTGATTTCGAAAACCACTCTCTTAAGGCGGTGAAACAGGCTGAACAGGCATCTGTCCATTTTCTGTTGCCAGCGATTGTCTTACGGACCGTAAGAAATAAGTCTTGCGGACCGTAAGCACCTCTTACGAACCGTAGGATCTTGACTTTGCGGTCCGTAACCGACCCTGGATTAAATCGCCCAGTTGCAGCGCTTGCGGACCGTAAGCTTAAGGCCATATGGTCCGTATCCGATGACCAGAACACAAAAACTTGGAAACTTTCAAGCTTTGACCATGCAACTTTGGAATTTCCGAAACACCTGCTTCCTTTTCAGTGTAGGGACCATGTAACCCGACTTTTGCATGGTTTTGCCATGCACTTACACATCCTTGGATTCTTATGGAAGGTCTTGCCATGCATTTGGAAGGATTTGAATTCTTTTAAAAAGAATTGATCATACACTTTGTCATAACATCATTTTAAAACCCAATTCTTTATTAACTGAATTTATTCATTATGGGAATAACCGGCTCTAAATAGATCAGATGTTTATCATATTGATTAGGGTCTTGGGATTTATAATCAGGTCGCTCAGAGGTGTTTATTAACATGTCGACACTTTTTAAATCCTACCATACATCTTCTAATTTGACCCGGGTTCCTGACACGTTTATCTTATATGACACGTGTCTTTATTCTATTGGGTATGATTTTTACGAGGTGTTACACTATTCGAGTGGATTGTTTCTTCCTTTGAGAAGAATGTGTTTGTGTATGATGGCTTGTCCTTTGAAGTTTTCGTTGTAGCATTGTGAAAACATTGAAGTATCTCTACCCTTTCAAGTCGGTCGACCGGACGGTTTGGTCGTGCGGATGACAATCCGTTCGGATGGTCATCCGGTCGGATAGGTTGTCCGGTCGGACGGCGACTCGAGTGGTGAAGTTACTTAGTGAGAACAATTCCACAGCAGGTTGTTACTCGGTCGGACAGGTTGTCCGGTCGGGTGGCATCCTTAGTGCATTGAACATGTTGAAAATTGTTTGAGTGTTAAAGTTCAAGTATCTCATGATTCGAAGAGCAATCCGGTCGGATTGGTAGTCCGATCGATTAGCAATTTGTTCAATACTCAAACTTCAGATAAAGTTGGTGAAGTGTGGGACCCAAAGTGCAAGCCGCTCGGATGACCTAGTCGCTCGGATGACTTATCCGTTCGGATAAGTTGTCCGGTCGGATAACACCCCGTGCTGGTCGTTCCGTTTGTCTTTCACTTGGCCGTTTTGATTGTTTGTTGCTTTTATCGAAACGCTTTGACAGCGTGCTAACCAACAGAACTCCATCTTGACCCAAGCAACCCGATCGTCCAGGAATCACCCTAGTTTGACTAGTTAACCGGTTCGAGACGGTTGTTCTTGGTTAACCCGAAATCGGTGGTCTCGTGAGCAGAATCCAGATCTTGAACTAGCACAATACTAAGAATGAGTAGGAAACTAGAACAAGGCCCGATTCTATCGGTTTTGAGTGCATTGAGTGTAAAAGAGTTGAAAGGAAGTTAGAAACCATCTTTCAATCCCTTTCCACTACGATTATGTTTAGATCTATGAAAGATCTTTGTGTATTCGTGTGGAAATCGATTAGATCTAAGTTGTTCTTGGTGGATTGAAGCCAAAACATGAAGTTCATATGAACACCATGATGACGTCATCCTAGAACACCTCAAATCTAGTGATTTCACGGTTAAAAGTTAAGATTCAAAAGATAGAAAGGTGTAGGAGTGCGTGTAGATTAAGGAAGTACAAGATTTAGGACGAGATCTTACCGGGATCGAGAGAAATCGAAGAAAAGGTGAGGAGAGCGTGCTGTTCGGTCAGAGAGTTTCCAAAAGTGGAAAGTTTGAGAGTGACAAGGGTATTTATAGAGTTACCCAAAGAGGAAAGTGTTGGGTCGGTCGGATGGCATCTCGTCCGGGTGACTTATCCGGTCGGATGTCATCTCGGTCGGATGACATATGGCACCAGATCAAGTGTCAGCCCGGTCGGATTGGCAATCCGGCCGGATGGCACTTGGTTCGGGTGTTCGTCATGACGATTTTCGAGGTTTCGATTTCGATTGCGATCGATGCGAATGCGATAGATTTTCCTATTCAAATTACTTTTAATCCCAACTATTCATATCTCGCACTATCTCTTCTCCATTAAATTTCATAGTTCGATTTCGATTGAGTTCGATTGCGTTTCGATTGATTACCACGACATAACATAAATAAACATGCACAAGTAACACATAAGGCACACACACAGGTATAACAATAACCAAAATCCATAGTTCGAGTTGCAATTCGATTCGATGTCGATTTGATTAGCATAGTTTGATTATCGTTTAGTTAACTTTATCGCATTGTTACTTCCTATAGTTCACAGTCGTAAGTCGATTAATTAGTAATTAACACACTTCGATTACTGTAATTATTGACACTTACTCCACATAATACAAGACATAAAAGAAATTCACTACTAGTCAAGTTGCGCGATCGGTCGTTGACTTCGACCTTGACTTTGACTTTGACTTTCGAAAACACGGGGTGTTACAAAGGGTCTGAACCTGAAGGTTCCACCAGGAGAGTGCGCCATCCAAAAACAACCCTGAGATAAAGGTAACACTCCGCTCGGGCGAACAGTTACTCATTCTCAGAACTGAGTCAGTCTTTTCTGCCCAACGAACAAATGCAACGGCACCTCCTGTGCCGTCAAAATTCAATGGCTTGCAGTCAAGGAACTGTTTATAGGTGCAGCCAGTTGGAGGGTTACTTCCGGGAGTGCCACCGCTACGTTCAGAGCGGTGGGCTTCATATTGCGCTATAACTTGAGAGATGCGCTCATTGTATTCGGCCATAGTTTGTTGGTTCTGGTAGAAAAGCTACTGGAGAGTCCAGACCGATTGTTATCCGACTGACCCGCGTTCTTAAAGCTAGAGAATACGAAACAGGTGGCTGTGTTATTACGTAATGGTGTCCGTGTCACGTCTGGGTGGCATCTTCTTCTGTCAAAAGGTAGGGGGTAGGTTAGACAACATTCCATGATTGTCTATGAGGTACATATTACCACTAGCAAGCATGTACTCACCCAATATCACATGCATATATACTGAACAATGTATAAGTATGAAAACAACCACTGAGCTTTCATATATGTTTGACAACTTGACTTATTGTTTGTATCAGGGAAAACAAAATGAACTCGAGGTTACACCACCTCGGTCATACAAGTTTCATAATATCAAAGTAGTAGTTATTTTCCTTATACATTGGTTTTCTTAGGTCTTTAGCTTTACAAAGGTGGGTATACTTCCCAAGACACAGGGGTTATACATATAGGGGTGATAGAGAGTGTAACGTTACTGAATCTTTCCCGCGTGTTAGCCATCTTTACTTGCTTAGAAACCGGTTCCCAAACGGCTCGTAGACGGGTAGAAGTGTTTGACACGAAGTAGGTAAAGACAGGTTTCCTACTTTGTAAAGTGCTAAGGAAATTGTCTAGGTATTGTTCTACTAGATGAAGGCGTGAACACCTAGAGGTTATTTTTGGAGGGATGGTGATCATTAGCCTGACCCGCAGAGTCCACCAGGATTTCCATGTAGTACAAGTCATTAATACGTAGGCCCCCGTAATAATAAGTTGTCTTGCATGGTGACCCCAGCTTTCCCTCGTCCAAGAAGATGATCAACCAAAGAGGGGACACTACTGTACTTATACCTCTGACATGGGAATGACCATTGCGGTGGTCCACGCGCTAACATCCGTTATCGTTACGCGCGAATAGGCACGATGATTAAACGTAATAGGAATAAGGAGAATTCCTAGTAGTTGGAGGGGCACCTTTAAGATGAATACTTCATCTTCCTAAGAGTGTCTTCAACCTCGTTTCACAAAAGCCACAGGGACCTCGTCCTGCTGATAGAGATGTTGTCCAAGGTTGCCGCCTCTACCTCGCCGTCACTACCGTAGTCAGGCACCTTCACAATCGAGAGGGAATAGCAGCCATCTTCTACGGAAACCAGCTCAGGGTCTCATTTGGTGATCGCTCCAGTCATGAGCTCCGTAATAAACGCGAGGTCGACAATCTCATCGTGCGAGTCAAGAGCAATAACAGGATTCAAAGTCGAAGGTATCTCATTCACGTTAATAATTATTATGTACACTTATACGCATACATATATTTATATATGTATCAATGGATAAATATGTTACTTAGCATAAACAGGAAAATAAATGTATCATATCACATATAACTCTCGTTTATCCTTTCGGGGGGGGGGGGTCATTTTGTCTTTGGCAAGTCTATCCCACGTAGACTATGCCCTAATTGGCACTTTAATTTGGGTTAACCTCCTCCCTACTAATGTCCTTGCCTTGTCTTTTCTTTGAAAAATGTTTGACTCATGGATCTTGACGCTTTCGTGAATGCAATGAAAAACCTTTTTGTGAAAATGTTTTCGTGAGAGAGTCCTAGTGATTATAGTCTAGACTCGAGAAGGAATCCTAGTTCACTACAATCAAAGCTCTGATACCAAACTGTCAGACCCTGAATTTTGCGGAAGCGTATGATGTGTGACTTGTTCAATATCATTGCATTCAATCATAATACACAACTATATGATCAAAACGATGTTCATCCATTCATTAAGTTTAGAATATTACAAACACTAGTCATTTAAGTTTTAAACAACACAACCTTGACTAATTTACAAACCAATAAAAGTGGATGACATCTAAACTTGGAATGTACTTCTAGAAACTACACCAGCGCTCAAGATCCAACTTGTTACCTGAAATACATGTAATTTTGGAAAACATCAACAAAAGTTGAGCGAGTTCATGTGTTTTGTATGAGTACTGACAAACTTGTAAACTTTTGAGAGACTCCTTTGAAAACAGGTATGAAAAGCATTTATGAAGGGATCAAATTAATGTTTTACAAGGACATTAAAGCATGTGAAGGCATATGGAGCACTCAAAATGAGTAGGCTTATACCCTCGTCGATTTCCTTGACTGTGTCGAATTTTCCCCTTCGACTGAGTCAATTTACCTTGACTATGTCAAGTTACCTTGACAGTGTCAATTTACCCTTGACCGTTGTCGATTTACCTCGACTGGGACACCGAAGCACTCAAGTGGTCACATAAGGACCATGAGTGGGGCTCGGCCGTACCCGTTAGATCTAACCTTCGTCCCTAATTTAAGAATTAATGGCATCTCAATTTTAATCTATGCTCACATGATCTATAGTTCATTTCATAGTCAATTCATACTGTTTAAACATTCGTAACATGTATTCCACCCCCGAGAGTCATAAAACCGAAAACAGTTAAGATAAAGGGGGGACATGAACTCACAGTTTTGTGTTCTTCAATCCGACGTAACTCAAGCTGCTACTAGTGTGCACAACTACCTACAACGTACTACGGTCTATTAGACAAGCGGGTCGTGCCTTGACTTTGTATTACTTAGTGTCTTTGAGTTACGTTTCTTTGAGTCCTTAATATTATTCCAAATTATATAATCATTTGTTAAAATAATAAATATTTTAACTTAAACTATATTTATTAAATTTTGGAATAATTGTTAAAACAATACATTTTAACTTGATAACCTTCAAGTATTTATACAAGTATTTCCTTCCCAATGATGGGTGTATTTGTATTTGTATTCGTATTCTCATACTTGTATATTTTTGCCATGTATTGGGGTCGTATTCCGGAGTGTATTTATACGTACGAGAATACGTATTTTCTTGTAATTGTTAAGTATTCATATACTTAATTTTGTATTATTTTTTTCCGGAATAACATCTCTAGTAAAAAAAATACATTAATATATATTTCCAAAACATATATTTTTAAGAAATATTACTTAGAAAAATTATTCATAATTTTTCCCTTGGCAAAAATATTTGTAAATCTCAAAAATAATATATTTCCAAGTCTAACTTAGATAATATATATAAATCCATTTTCTTCCAAAAACAATATATTTCAACTTTACTTAAGAAAATACATTTTCTCCCAAAAATAATGTATTTCATGTTTGTTTGAGAAAATATATATTTCTTTCAAAAATAATACATCTTCTAATAATTCCAAAAAAAATATATATTTTTACTTACCAAAAATAATATATTTTCTCCTTGTCAAAAATATGATATAATCTTGTAATAATTGTAAAAATCATATTTTTGTTTCCTTGGTGTCCAAAATATTATTTACCAAAAATATACTTGTGAATAAGTTTTCCGGGATATTTTTGTGAGTTATATTCTTTTGTTTGGTTTCACCAATATTTTGTGTATTCTTTGTATATTTATTCCTTGGAATTTTGGTAGTATTTTGGATGGTAATTTTTGGTATTTTGATGAGTTATATTATTTCAAGTTCTAAAATAATATAACTAATAAACATAATATACAAATAAACACACACATGGTGACTTCTAAATATATATATATCCCTAAATACATATTTAGTCACTTTTTATTATAAAACCAACCTCCAATATTTATAATCTTGTAACAAAAATTATGGCAAACTTTATATAAAAACCATGGTTAAAAATATACTTGTAATTATTTGTTTAAAAATATTTTTCTAAGTATTTAACTTCTAGAAAAATTTTGCCATAGTTTTCCCTTAAAAATGGAGGTTTTCATGCTTTCAAAGCATATCATTTTCTTTTAAAATCATCATCAATCATCAACAAATCATTCAACACTTACCATGTGCCAAAAATATGAAATTTACACTATGTCATGAACTTGAAATTTTGTAAAAATTTGTAGTAACTTACTAGTGTATTTAGTAAGCTTAGTTACCCTTTAAAGTGTGGTTATTTATTTAAGAATATCATTCTTGAAGAGTTTAGATCTTCACAACTTGTGAAGTGATTTTCTAAAAATATTTCTTCTTGAGTTTTTCTTGTTAAATATATATTTCTACACTTGATTATAACCACTAAAAATGTGATTAATTTCTTTAAGAACCAAGTTTATGTAAATCTTGTATTTTAACTTAGTTTCTTGAGAAATCTATCTTTGAAATCATCATTCTACAAGTCTTATAACATGTTTCATACTTCATCATACATAAAAACAACTTCATCTTTCAAGTTCATGTTTACATAAAGGATGTTCACTATGATTTTCTCAAGATCTATCCTTATACTTGCTAGATCATGTGTTTAATCATCATCTAGCAAGGTTCTTATGATGATCAACATCATAAACACAAGATGTAACACCTGTGCCTCCACGGCCATCAAACAAATGCCAAACCAATGAAATATTATATTTCATACTTGGAATTTGTAAAAATATGTGTATCATTTACACATATCAACTCTTGTTCGATTTCAAACTCTAAATCACTTTCTGGAAGGTTATACGCGCACCGATGCGTAAATATAACCAGTTTAATGCAACAAACACTCCGGAATAGTGAAATTGGCTTAACATACCTTAAATAACCTTTACATAACTTAGAAATAAGTTTTGAAGGCTTTGGTATGGCAAAAACAAGTTAATTCGCTTACAGGGACTAAATTTGACAAACTGCGAAAGTATGCCAATCTGAACTGTAACAGACATTCCGGAACATGACCATAAGTTAAACATACCATAAATATCCTTCACATAGCTTAGAAATAGGCTTTGAGGGGTCGGTGTGCTAAAATAAACTTTTGGGTTATTCAGGGACTAAAAGTGTCAAAAAGTGCACAAGTTTGCATTTTCGCGCATAACTTACGTTCTGAATACATCCGGACATCCAAAAATTTATGTTAGCATGACTATATTATATTTTAGTGTTCGCCATAAGAAAAATCCATTCGTCGCGTCATTTGGATCGTTTTTCGCGCTTATGCGCATTTCGTCGTAATTAAGCGAACATCGCGTTCGTACGACCAAACGAACTGACATCCGACATATTTTTGAGCATGTTTCATGTCCACAATGTTTAGGCAACATTTTAGGGCCTTAAAGTTGGCTTTACGGGCCTTAGAAGTGTCGGAAATGGCTTAAAACACGTGCAGGGGCTGAAACTATCATTTTTGAAACTTATTTTCGGATCAGAAGCCCCATGCGGCCCGCATTAGCTTTGGTGTATCCTGAAGCGGGCCGCCTCAGCCTTCCAGACCAGGTTAACTGCATTTAACAGCTGGTTGCAGCTGTTTAGCACCTCCAATCCCTCTTCCACATGTCAATTCCCTATGGTGAGTGGCCATTTGACACACCACAACATTCCAACACATGTACGGCCTTGATCGTGCCCTCTTTTCCATGAAACGATCTCAACGGTTACCCGAAAACTATATATACCCATCCACCCCCATTGCATTTTCTCACAAGAATCTTGATTTGAGAGCTCTAAGTTGAAACCATTGTTTCATACCTGAGTTCTTGGATCGAGATTAGCATTCGGGGACCCTGGGTAAGTATTCTTTTGTTCTTTTATTGCTTTTCGAGTCTAAAAGTCAAACTTTGTTTGACTTTCTGCATTGACCAGTTTATGGTCAATGCGAAGTTCGTTTGAACTTCGCAACATGAGTGTAATCACGTTGGTTATAGTCCCTTGGGACTATGCCTACTGATTACCACGTTGTCTAGGGTCGTAGGGTAAGCGATCTGATAAATCGCTTATACCTTCGAACCCGACCCATTTGGTCGATCATTAGGATCCGACCAAATACATTAGGTGACCATAGTAGGTAGGGAATAACCTTCCGAGGTTATACCCTATGGTCACATCGTTTAAGTAGTTGTATGATAGGTAGTTTATATGCCTTAGGTAAATTACCAGAATACCCCTTTTCATGTATAATTGGTAATTAAGCATATGTAACCTAAACCTTTGTCACATAACTGATTATGTAATATGTTTAGGCATATAACACTTGTCATAGGGCTAGTTAGGCGGTCCGAACGCGTTTCACGCGAACGACGCGTTAAAGTAGCATAAGCTACCTAAACGGGTCGTAATGGGTCGAAAACACTTAGGTTAAGTTTCATTTAGTATGTAGGCTTTGTTAAACCAAATGACACGAGTCTCTACACTCGTTTGGTTTACAAACCCTAATGCTACCCAATCTTCCGATCTAGGTCCGGTTAATTAACATAGTTACCTATATTAGGTGCCGTTTGATATCCGCGATCTCTAGCATTGTTTGGTTGTTACTCAAGGACTTCTGAGCAATCTCAAGTGAGTACATAGACCCCTCTTTTACTGTTTTCCAAACTGTTTTGGGGTGGAACACATGTGCCTACTTGTTACTTTCAAGCTTTCCTGTTTTCACATCATATACATGCTATGTTCGTTAGTACATTATAGTACATGATTTCATTACATTTCATGCTAGGTGTGCCCATTGTGTGCATTACTTAGTACATCGTTTTACATTACATTTCATGCTAGGTGTGCCCACTGTGTGCATTACTTAGTACATCGTTTTACATTTACATTTTATGCTATGTATGCCCATTGCGTGCCTACTTAGTACATCGTTTTACATCACATTTTATGCTATGTATGCCATTGTGTGCCTACTTAGTACATTGTTTTACATCACATCACAACACATCACATGCTATGTATGTTCATTTGTTGCATACTTAGTACATATTCATTTCATCACATGCTTACATTTTGGTATGACATTTGGTTCGTTTAAATGGGACAATACATTCATTAACATTAGCTACGCCGTTCGTTAGTAGGTAGTGGTACCATAGGAATTGACAACTCCCGTTCCGGACATCCCAGGGAAAGGGGACAGAAAGGAATGACCGAATTCGATGATATTTACACAGATAATCCTTTAAGTCGTTTAAGGGTTTATCACCACAGTCGCAAGGCTTGGATGTATGCATTATAACACACCGCATAAATGTTCATATTCAGTATAGCATGCATTTACACAAGACATAATATTGATTTAAACCAAGTTTTACTTCAATACTTTGCTTTTGTGCATATGGTTTAGTTGAGACATTTCACTAGCCATACATGACATTTTGACATGGTTTACACAAAGACATTTTGACATAGACATTTGACGTAGACATTTCGACATAGACATTTTAACATGATTGACATTTGATCATGCATTTCCCACAAAACATAACTTTGATTTAAACCAAGTTTTACTTCAATACTTTGTTTTGTGCATTTCACCTATGGTTTAGTTGATGCATTTCACTAGCCATACATATCACATTTGTTTTACATTACATGATCTACATATTGACATAAACACTTTGACATATTATTCAATACATTTGGCAATTGGTTAAACATAGACATCTTACATTGATTGGTTTGGTTTGATTAAGTGATTAAGTAACGATGCGTGTGTAATATGATACAAGCATGGTGGATACGCCGCTGGTACTTCCTATATATAAGTGTTTGTATGGTATTACATATCGTAGCGTTATTTGAATCATTTCAGTTTGATACATATAACATTTTATACAAATAACATACTTTTCACAAGACATTGTTTTACAAACGACTTATCTTATACAAATTCATTTTACATGGTTATTCATTTAACCTTACATTTATTTATACATATCATCTGATCTTATCGTTTTTCAAATGATTTACAAAACAAAGCAAATAACAAGGTTCATGACTAAACATTTTCTCAAACATAAGTCATGAAACCTATTTTCACAAAACCTATGTATCTCACCGGCATTTTTATGCTGACGTACCATATTTTCACATGTGTTTTTCAGGAGCTGTTGCATAAGATGATCAAGATACACTTAGGCGGACATGGGCCTTAGTGACAATAAAAGATGCAGACTAGTTAATTATGTTGTATTTCCATGTTTGTTTAGACATTGTAACACTTCTAATGAATAAAAACGAAACTTCAATTGCCATGGATTTGAAACATTAATTCTGTTACAACACTCCCCGATGTTTCCGCCACGTTTGGTATGTTCTACGTGGTCGGGGTGTGACAGAAAAGATGGTATCAGAGCTAATGGTTATAGGGAATTAGGTTATTAGTAATGCTTTGACCTAGTCTATAACCTTTCTAGGACCCTAACGCGAGTTTACTTGCGTTTAGTCATAAAACAATACTGTCACCTATCCTTAGGCGACGACCACAACAAGAACATAAATTTCAAAACCGCTTTGAAAACTAATCATCTGTTCTAGGATGATTGATTTCTAGGTTTTGAACCCTCTATTGTAAGGTTTTGAACCCTCTGTTATATGGTTTTGAACCCCTTTGAAATTTCAAAATCTCGTCAAGGTTTTGGGTTTTAAATAATGTGAACACGTGCAAACTGGAAGGGTGAATGCCTGTATTCTGGGTTTTCTGTCTAGGCAAGCACTTCGTATACATCTCATCAGACGCGAGACCAGTTGTGCTTACCTGGGAATTCTTGGGATGAGTGTTCACTTATAGGCGAGCATGTCTTCAGTGATACATTAATAAGACCTGTTTACTTTGATTAGTCACCATCTCATTTGTTTACCTTAGGTAACAAACAAATGATCGCAATTTTCATGCGTTACCATTCTGTTTTGATTACCCGATAAAACCTCCCACTTGTTTCTTCCTAAGTCTTTCATTTTCTTCTAGAATGTCTCTTCATCACGATGACGACCAGATATCCGAGCAGACTGCCAAATTTAC
Source organism: Helianthus tuberosus (assembly GCA_030545235.1). Taxonomy (NCBI): domain Eukaryota; kingdom Viridiplantae; phylum Streptophyta; class Magnoliopsida; order Asterales; family Asteraceae; genus Helianthus; species Helianthus tuberosus. The sequence goes on along the minus strand of CM060354.1, from coordinate 118,250,470 downwards.
CCTACGAATAGGCGAAGTAGTCCTGAAGGCTGTTGAATTGGCTACTGCCATGTATCGTCTCCAGGATGAAGCCACTCAAGGGTCACCAAGACAGGCAGGACCTAGTCAGGTGACAGCACCATCAGCCAAGAAACAAATCGGGGAATCAAAGACCATGGATGAACAATCCCCTAAGAAGTCTAAGAAGCGAAAGGCTTCTCAGAACTTCGCCATGATCGCTCACAATGGTAAAGCATTCCCCAACCAACCAGCTCAGCCACCTGCAAAGAAAGCATATGCCGGTACTGCACCTCATTGTGCACGCTGCAACGGTCATCACGCGTTACAACAAGTTTGCTGGCAATGCACGACATGTGGTAAACTTGGGCATTTGGCCAAAGTTTGTCGTTTGGGACAAAATCAGGCTGCTCAGGTTCAAGCTCCGGTTCAAGGGAATGCTGCGAAATTCCCACTGGGTTCATGTTTCAACTGCGGAGAGATTGGTCACTTCCGCCACAACTGCCCAAAGCTTGCTAATGCAAATCCAACCCTTGGATGAGCATTCGGCTGAACAAAGGATATTGCTGTCTTATGCCTTTGTTTCTTTTGTTCTCGTGTATTGTGAAACAATAGGTCTTGTTCATAAATAAAAGTTGTTGTTCGCAATTCTGATATACAAGTATAATTACATGTGTTTATGGCATTTCCCTGTAATACCTGTATTAAGGAACTATGTTCCTTACAAACTACTCTTATGATTCTCTCTTTCAAATGATCGCTCATGATTCCTTCAAAAATTTTAAGTACTCGTTTCATTCTAAGATACGAAGTACAGAAAATAAAGTGACATTATGAGTAATCATGCTTCTGCACATCTGTGCCTTTGAATCCTTGGTTAGATAACTAAGGATATTTTCAAATCTCATACCCATTACGTTTTGATTTTTTCAACATACACAGTACAGGTATTTCAAAAACAATCTTCATGATCTCAAAACATTTCATATAGTTGAAAACAATTTTTCTAGATACATTGTCTATGTTATTTCAAAAACATTGGCCATGTTATCAAAACCAACCTTTCAAATTTCAAAATATTTCATATAGTCTGAAGACAATATTAACACAATACATTTTCTTATCAAGTGCATGATTTCGAAAAGCATCATATAATTTTTTCAAAAACCTTATACATAATTTCAAAATTCATCTCGCATGATTTTAAAACATTTTTATAAATATACTTACCTAGTACACCTACTTTATGATTTCAAAATATTATATATAAGGTTTCAAAAACATTTTTTTCCATGCATAGTTTTCCAAATATATTTTCCTCACACATTTACTTAACCTTCAAATTCTGCTTCATATGTCGCCTTGACATATCTAGCATCTCAACCTCATAAGCATTTTACTTATGTTTTGACTTAAGCACATCCAGTGCAAGATTTCAAAACATCTTCAACTTCTAAAATCCATATGGGATCTTTTTATCTTCACATTTAGATCCTTGTGGATGATCATTGTTCAAATCAGAGTCCTTAATTGGATTCCTTATGTACCTTAATTCGAACATTTCGGTTCTTTATAATCGAAATCGAATTTTCTCTTCAAAAATCTTTCTATCTTTATAGTTAGATTCTTGATAACGTTTAAAGTACCAAATGAAATCCGCTGAATGGATTCCTAGTGTGCTTTAAATGCATGTACGCAATTAACAAGACAAATTAACAAACAATTTTGTGGTTATGTGATTATGTGTTTACATATTTGGTGTTTTTCATTTATGCATTTTTGTGTTTTTGGTATACTCTGGATATTCGTTATCCAAATCCTCGTAGAATCTTTCATATCTTCATATGAGGGGTTCGTGGTAGGATATTCAAAAAGGTGCTACCTTAAATCCTTATTGGGCTTCTATGTAATAATTAAGACCCTTGGATTATATAGTACCACTCCATGATTCATAAGAGACCCTTTAGTGGTCTAGTCAAAAAGATTGATTCACAATCTGGTTAAAGAATGACATCTAGTGATGTAGCTGGACAGACTCCTTGATAGTCTATTTAGATCATTTATTGATTTAGTCAAAAGGACTCTATGGCGGTCTAGTCACACTCATCACAGGATTGTTCATTTGGTTTTACCCTACGCATTATAAAATAGACTGTGTGAACTGTGCAAGGAATTGTCTAATTATGGACGCGTACATAATTAAGAAATTTAGTGCACAGAAACCCAGCAAGGTTTATTATGTGTAAGAACCGATAGTGACAACAATAACAAAATGAGAACGATGTAATGGAGGTACGGTGGACGCACCAATGACGCTTCATATACTTGTATATAAGTATCCCTCTTACATTGCAAGCATGATGTTATTAAAGTTACTAGAAGTTCAGAACCCTAACCAATGTTGTTCGATCTTTTCAACTTCATATTTTAAACTCTCACAAGTTTCCTCTAAATAAATTTCGGGACGAAATTTCCTAAAGTAGGGGAGACTGTAACACCTGTGCCTCCACGGCCATCAAACAAATGCCAAACCAATGAAATATTATATTTCATACTTGGAATTTGTAAAAATATGTGTATCATTTACACATATCAACTCTTGTTCGATTTCAAACTCTAAATCACTTTCTGGAAGGTTATACGCGCACCGATGCGTAAATATAACCAGTTTAATGCAAAAAACACTCCGGAATAGTGACATTGGCTTAACATACCTTAAATAACCTTTACATAACTTAGAAATAAGTTTTGAAGGCTTTGGTATGGCAAAAACAAGTTAATTCGCTTACAGGGACTAAATTTGACAAACTGCGAAAGTATGCCAATCTGAACTGTAACAGACATTCCGGAACATGACCATAAGTTAAACATACCATAAATATCCTTCACATAGCTTAGAAATAGGCTTTGAGGGGTCGGTGTGCTAAAATAAACTTTTGGGTTATTCAGGGACTAAAAGTGTCAAAAAGTGCACAAGTTTGCATTTTCGCGCATAACTTACGTTCTGAATACAACCGGACATCCAAAAATTTATGTTAGCATGAATATATTATATTTTAGTGTTCGCCATAAGAAAAATCCATTCGTCGCGTCATTTGGATCGTTTTTCGCGCTTATGCGCATTTCGTCGTAATTAAGCGAACATCGCGTTCGTACGACCAAACGAACTGACATCCGACATATTTTTGAGCATGTTTCATGTCCACAATGTTTAGGCAACATTTTAGGGCCTTAAAGTTGGCTTTACGGGCCTTAGAAGTGTCGGAAATGGCTTAAAACACGTGCAGGGGCTGAAACTATCATTTTTGAAACTTATTTTCGGATCAGAAGCCCCATGCGGCCCGCATTAGCTTTGGTGTATCCTGAAGCGGGCCGCCTCAGCCTTCCAGACCAGGTTAACTGCATTTAACAGCTGGTTGCAGCTGTTTAGCACCTCCAATCCCTCTTCCACATGTCAATTCCCTATGGTGAGTGGCCATTTGACACACCACAACATTCCAACACATGTACGGCCTTGATCGTGCCCTCTTTTCCATGAAACGATCTCAACGGTTACCCGAAAACTATATATACCCATCCACCCCCATTGCATTTTCTCACAAGAATCTTGATTTGAGAGCTCTAAGTTGAAACCATTGTTTCATACCTGAGTTCTTGGATCGAGATTAGCATTCGGGGACCCTGGGTAAGTATTCTTTCGTTCTTTTATTGCTTTTCGAGTCTTTCGAGTCTGAAAGTCAAACTTTGTTTGACTTTCTGCATTGACCAGTTTATGGTCAATGCGAAGTTCGTTTGAACTTCGCAACATGAGTGTAATCACGTTGGTTATAGTCCCTTGGGACTATGCCTACTGATTACCACGTTGTCTAGGGTCGTAGGGTAAGCGATCTGATAAATCGCTTATACCTTCAAACCCGACCCATTTGGTCGATCATTAGGATCCGACCAAATACATTAGGTGACCATAGTAGGTAGGGAATAACCTTCCGAGGTTATACCCTATGGTCACATCGTTTAAGTAGTTGTATGATAGGTAGTTTATATGCCTTAGGTAAATTACCAGAATACCCCTTTTCATGTATAATTGGTAATTAAGCATATGTAACCTAAACCTTTGTCACATAACTGATTATGTAATATGTTTAGGCATATAACACTTGTCATAGGGCTAGTTAGGCGGTCCGAACGCGTTTCACGCGAACGACGCGTTAAAGTAGCATAAGCTACCTAAACGGGTCGTAATGGGTCGAAAACACTTAGGTTAAGTTTCATTTAGTATGTAGGCTTTGTTAAACCAAATGACACGAGTCTCTACACTCGTTTGGTTTACAAACCCTAATGCTACCCAATCTTCCGATCTAGGTCCGGTTAATTAACATAGTTACCTATATTAGGTGCCGTTTGATATCCGCGATCTCTAGCATTGTTTGGTTGTTACTCAAGGACTTCTGAGCAATCTCAAGTGAGTACATAGACCCCTCTTTTACTGTTTTCCAAACTGTTTTGGGGTGGAACACATGTGCCTACTTGTTACTTTCAAGCTTTCCTGTTTTCACATCATATACATGCTATGTTCGTTAGTACATTATAGTACATGATTTCATTACATTTCATGCTAGGTGTGCCCATTGTGTGCATTACTTAGTACATCGTTTTACATTACATTTCATGCTAGGTGTGCCCACTGTGTGCATTACTTAGTACATCGTTTTACATTTACATTTTATGCTATGTATGCCCATTGCGTGCCTACTTAGTACATCGTTTTACATCACATTTTATGCTATGTATGCCATTGTGTGCCTACTTAGTACATTGTTTTACATCACATCACAACACATCACATGCTATGTATGTTCATTTGTTGCATACTTAGTACATATTCATTTCATCACATGCTTACATTTTGGTATGACATTTGGTTCGTTTAAATGGGACAATACATTCATTAACATTAGCTACGCCGTTCGTTAGTAGGTAGTGGTACCATAGGAATTGACAACTCCCGTTCCGGACATCCCAGGGAAAGGGGACAGAAAGGAATGACCGAATTCGATGATATTTACACAGATAATCCTTTAAGTCATTTAAGGGTTTATCACCACAGTCGCAAGGCTTGGATGTATGCATTATAACACACCGCATAAATGTTCATATTCAGTATAGCATGCATTTACACAAGACATAATATTGATTTAAACCAAGTTTTACTTCAATACTTTGCTTTTGTGCATATGGTTTAGTTGAGACATTTCACTAGCCATACATGACATTTTGACATGGTTTACACAAAGACATTTTGACATAGACATTTGACGTAGACATTTCGACATAGACATTTTAACATGATTGACATTTGATCATGCATTTCCCACAAAACATAACTTTGATTTAAACCAAGTTTTACTTCAATACTTTGTTTTGTGCATTTCACCTATGGTTTAGTTGATGCATTTCACTAGCCATACATATCACATTTGTTTTACATTACATGATCTACATATTGACATAAACACTTTGACATATTATTCAATACATTTGGCAGTTGGTTAAACATAGACATCTTACATTGATTGGTTTGGTTTGATTAAGTGATTAAGTAACGATGCGTGTGTAATATGATACAAGCATGGTGGATACGCCGCTGGTACTTCCTATATATAAGTGTTTGTATGGTATTACATATCGTAGCGTTATTTGAATCATTTCAGTTTGATACATATAACATTTTATACAAATAACATACTTTTCACAAGACATTGTTTTACAAACGACTTATCTTATACAAATTCATTTTACATGGTTATTCATTTAACCTTACATTTATTTATACATATCATCTGATCTTATCGTTTTTCAAATGATTTACAAAACAAAGCAAATAACAAGGTTCATGACTAAACATTTTCTCAAACATAAGTCATGAAACCTATTTTCACAAAACCTATGTATCTCACCGGCATTTTTATGCTGACGTACCATATTTTCACATGTGTTTTTCAGGAGCTGTTGCATAAGATGATCAAGATACACTTAGGCGGACATGGGCCTTAGTGACAATAAAAGATGCAGACTAGTTAATTATGTTGTATTTCCATGTTTGTTTAGACATTGTAACACTTCTAATGAATAAAAACGAAACTTCAATTGCCATGGATTTGAAACATTAATTCTGTTACAACACTCCCCGATGTTTCCGCCACGTTTGGTATGTTCTACGTGGTCGGGGTGTGACACAAGAAATCCACAATCAAGTATACTACATCACTTAAACATCTTTGATTTTCATGATTTAGAGCTTTATGTTCATGTTTATGCTTATGTTTCTTCATGATTTTTATGTTTAACAACTTATATCATCTTTTAACCAACATAATATGAAGTAAAATGAGATTAGAAAGGTCTTACTACTAGCACAAGGCTAGGGCTGATGTTCAAGAAGATGAAGATGACAAATGAGGTGGATAAAAGCACTAGAGAGAGGTCCTTCAAGTTCCGTTGCTTGCAACCTTCTTAGATAGACCCGAGACACCTTAGAATCACCTTGGATTATTTGGAATTGGATTGAAAATGAAGGTTGTATGAGGGGTTGTTGTGGTCGTGAGCTAGAGGGGAAAGAAGGAAGGAGTGTTGAGGATGATGAATGGAATGTGTAGTTAGTCTTATGGTTTATAAGCTAAAAGTTTCCAACATCAAATGGTATAAAGCATATTATGTGTGGCATATTCCAAACAAGATCTTATAAAATATGCAAGAAAATCCCCAAGTGGGACCCACATCTAACCGTCCACTAATGGGGCGGGGGGGGGGGGGTAAAGTGTAACAATTTAATGGTAAGTTACTTGATTTAGTTAGGATTCAATGATGCTAGTTAGGTATTTTATGTATTTAATGTTTATGAGATGTAATATGATGTTCGGTGACCATAACTAGCTTCGTAACATAAAAACAGTGCTTCTAGTAAGAATTTGATGTTTCGGGTAGTGTCCGGTTGTTCGTTTCGTTACTGTTCGTTAAAGTGCTAAATTGCGCAGTTTAGTGTGCTTTACGTTGTGTTTTAGGACAGTTTCGATTCCCGGCACTTAGGAAAGTATTCCGGACCATTAAATCACATTTCTGCATTATACTTAGATGTTAAAAGCTGAATTTTTGCTGAACTTGTTTATTTTCTGCAGAATTTTGTAGTTTTAGTGTGTTTCAGGCACTTTCCGGCGCCTATGTCATTACTAGGAAGGCAGTTTTGTAATCCCTACTTTCCTACACACTATACTAGTGTAACACTTGGTCCTGGGGCTTATTTTGTGTCTTAACATCATGTTTGTCTAAGTATTGAACTCCCGTCAGTACTTCTAGTTTGTCTGATAAACTGTGCCAACTCTGCTCTGTGCATTAATAGAACCATGGTTGTAAAACAAGGTTTCCAAGGCCGAGTACTCCCCGAGTAGTCGCTACATGGTAGGCTGCTGAGGCGACTTTCTTCGACTCCGCCTAATTACTCGGAGTCGGTCAACCTTGGCCAGAATTGGATCTAGTAGGTCAACTCGGGCCTAGTTTGACTTAATAATAATAAAACATAATTTCTATGCGTATCATATTAAGTAATGAATATCATTTTCACATATTTTGTTATAAATATTAGTAAATTTATGTTATCTGACATATATGTATTCTCCAAAAAGTAATTTCTTTATAATTTAACATGTCCGAGTACTCCCCGAGTACTCTCCGCCTAGACCGAGTACTCTCAACTCCTCGGTCGACCGACTAGGGAGCGCCTAGCGACTTTTGCAACCATGAATAGAACTATATTGTGTTGCATGTAGTAGTGATAAAAGTCTTGCAACATGAAATGTCATTGTATGTATATAACAGAAATCAGAAATTCATTCGTCTTGTAAACTAGATCATGCACAGTCATTAAAGCACAAATTACTATTTAATTATTGTACGGAATGCATGGAAAAGTGCCAGTTGTCACAAAAGTTGTGAAGACTTTCTCTAGCTACACGAGCGATGTGCCGTTCACAAGCGATGTTAGCGGTGTGCCGTTCACGAGCGATGTACCTCCTCCGTTTAGGTTTCGAAGTCTCTTCCTCATCGTCTTCCAGATAGCTTTCACCACCGTCGCGATCGTTTGTAGAAATATTTCCACACCATCGTCAGATGATGATGACGATTCACTTGAACTTGAAGAACTCATGGCAAGATTGTGCTTTATATGTTTGATATTGTGTGAGAAAAATGTTAAATATGGTAGGGTATTTATATAGGAAAAAAGTTTTTTTTTTATAAAATTCATGCCCCAAACGGCTACTTTTCTTGGCCAATGACATCCCACCATGTCATGTTCGTAGCCCCGCCCAACGCCCGGGCTGAAACACCCGCCAAAGGGGCCACGCCGAAACCCAATCCCACCCGAGGTGGTGACTTAGACGTTTATACCCAACCCACGCCCCAACCCTCGCCCCATATCCATACTACGCCTACACCGACAATATTAGCCACTAGTTTTTTACTTCTGGCAGAGAGGTTATTTTCATTTAATAAAGGTATGTATTGGAAATCACATTGCGTTAATGGAATAATGTGCAAAACGTTTTATGGAAATATTGATGGTTAAAGGCAAGTAGTTTTTATTGATGGAATATGTATTGCGTTTTATGGAATAGGTATTGTGTTTTATGGAAATACTGACTTTGGGTTATATTTATCTGTAAAGCACGTAACAGTGTTGTTCAATTGAGTCATTGCGTTTTACAAAGTAATGAAAAACACCGTTTTTTTGTATTTTCAGTCCATTGGGTTTTAGAAACAACACATTTTATTGTGTTTTTAGTTCATTGCGTTTTAGGTAAAACACATTTTATGTGTTTTTAGTTTATTGCGTTTTAGGTAAAACACGTTTTTATGTGTTTTTAGTCTATTGCGTTTTAGAAAGAACACTTTCTTTTGTGTTTTTAGGCCATTGCGTTTTAGAAAAAATGACATTTTTATGTGTTTTTTGGTCCATTGCGTTTTAGAAAAACACATTTTGAAGTGTTTTTAGTCCATTGCATTTTAGGTAAAAACACATTTTTATGTGTTTTCAGTCCATTGCGTTTTAGAAAAAAAAAACACTTTCTTTTGTGTTTTTAGGCTATTCCGTTTTAGAAAAACGACATTTTTATGTGTTTTTTGGTCAATTGCGTTTTTGAAAAAAAAAACACATTTTGAAGTGTTTTTAGTCCATTGCGTTTTAGGTAAAACACATTTTTATGTGTTTTCAGTACATTGCGTTTTAGAAACAACATTTTTTTTGTGTTTTCTGACCATTGCGTTTTAGAAATAAGACATTTTTTGTGTTTTTTGTCCATTGCGTTTTAGAAAAAAAGTCATTTTTTACGCTTTTTTTCCATTGTGTTTTACGCAACTGGGTTTTCGAAATTTTTTTTCTAAGATATAGCAATAGTATACTCGTTTTAAAGATAAAAAAACGTTCGTTTTTTTTTTTGTGCAATTTTTATAAAAAAAAATAATGTCGTATGAAAAGTTATTAACATTTAAAAAATGGAGGGGGGGGGGGGGGAATTGGAGGAGAGAGAAACTATTGCCATGGATTGACTAGAATGCCCATACACAAACTCACGCCCCTCTTTTTTTTCTTCAATTTCACTCATTTAATCTTAACCGTTGATTAAACCAATTGATGGTCAAGATTACTTCCTAACATTCCTAGCCAAAAAAACTTCCTATTAGGGAAGTGGGGGTGGTCACTAGTGATAGAATTCCATCACTCACAAGCATTCAATCAACTTCTGTCATGTCATCAGCCACTATTCTATCACTCACAAGCATTTTGTAGTGGCGCTGGTCACTAGTGATAGAATTTCATCACTCGCAAATTTTTTTAATTTTTTATTTTAAAATTAGAAATTAACAATAAAACACTAAAATTATAAATTTCATTAAAATTAAAACATACTAGTTCAATTTAACATACTAGAAATATTTTAGGCTACAAACTAAAAAAAAATACTAAAAAAATTCTACTCCTTGTCCGACTAATGAAACTCCAAACCTAAAGAACCTACTAGTTCGATTAAATCATATCTCAACCGAAAGTGAGTTTCTTCATCACGCAATTCTTGTTGGATATTTTGTGGAACTTGAACTTGCGTAGGAGGATCCGACACCCAATCCGGAGATATTGCACGTCCGTCTTCTTTGATTATCATATTGTGCAATATGATACATGCATATACTATGCTATGTATTGCTTTCTTGTTCATCGCACGAACCGATCGGTGTAGTATACCCCATCTACCCTTTAAAACACCAAAAGCCCTCTCAACATCTTTTCTTGCCGATTCTTGCAATTTTTTTAACACAATTTCTTTAGGCTCGACAGGAAATGAGGGAGCTTTCACAAAAACAGACCATGACGGGTATATATAAAATGTGTTTGTGTTTTGGTGTGGGTGAAATGTTAAAAATGGAGAAGTATATATAAAAGGTTTAAAGATTATTATTTTTATTTATTTAAAGTTTACCGTTGAAAAACGGTCGAGAATTCAAGGCCCAACGTTCGAAAATTTGAAAGATCAATGCGTGATACATTAGGCGGCGGCGGTGTGCAAAAAAAAAATAACGTGTGATGGGGTGGCCATCACGGACCAACCCCATTCCCCTTATATCCTAACACTGAGCCCAATCCCGCCGCCGCCGTTCAAAAAAATATATATATATATATATATGAAAACGTTGAGTATAATCTCCGGATCTAGATTTGTTTTTGTGATTTAAATTTTTGCAAACGCAAAGTTAAAGCAGTAATTAGATGCAAAAAAAAATTGTTAAAAAACACAACATGCTTTTAGAACTTAATCCCACCTCCCTTAACCATATCTCACACTTTTTCTAACCACAATCTGCAAGGTCTAATCTCACTCCACTCCACCTTAGCATATGTATGTTAAAAAAAGAAGACAATCCTAAATCCTAGTCGGTTTAGAAAACAAGAATTTATTCATTCAATTCAAACAAATAATGTAACAAACTCATAATAGATAAAACAATAACAAAACTGATTCTCTAATACCAACTAGAAGGCAAATAAGTATGAATAGCATATCCAGTTTTCCAATGATTCAACCTCACAACTTGCTTCACGGCCCAAAACGAAACAACCATCGCGCTAACCATCGTCAATCTCTGCATCATCGAATCCTTCATCCGAACAACAATTCGAGTCACCAACGACAAAAACAACCCCACAACCGTGAACAGAAATCCAACACACAAACCCTCAGCCCCAAACTGCATCCCTCGCCCCTTGTAAAAGAACATCACACCATCCGGATCATTCTTATCTATAACAAACAACGGTATTCTCCGAATCAGTATAAACATATATCCAGACACACTGAAAAAATACACAAACATCGTCCCACAGATCCAGACCCGCTTGTTGTGAAACACAGTATTACTTGTAATTATTCTTTTGGTCATGAATGGAAGCCATATTAATAATCCCCCAATTATAAGCCCGAATTGTGTTTTCGAACAAATAGGGGGGTGGTGGATTGTGCCTATTGAAATGCCGGTTTTCAGATCGATAGATTCAGCGATGGATTCCGCTAAACCGGAGAAATCTCCAATGCGGATGCGGATTGAATCGGATTTTAAGTCGTTGGCGTTAGGGGGAACAATGCGGATGTCTGGTAACGCTTGAACACCGAATCGGAGGAAGTTGTGTTTGGATTCACTGAGTTCGACGTCGCAGAAGAAGAGTTTGAGGAGAGATGGGGTGTTTTGGTTGTTGATGAGGAAGGAATTTGAAACAAGGGCGAATTCGGATTTGATTGATTTGAGGTTTGGTTCGGGTTGGTTGTGGAGTTTAAGCGCGTCGAAGAAGATGATGAGGTGGAAGGATCTGGTGGTGGGTTTAAAGATGAGGTTGGTTAGGGTTTGGTTGAGGTGGATGATGCCGGAAGGGGATTGTGATCGGAGCGAGTGGAGATAGGAGACGATGGGATCGGCCGCGGTGGGATGTATGAGGATGAGTAGTGGTAGAAGTAGAATTAGGGGTGGTTTTGGAGGATTCGACATTGCTGGATCAGGTGAAGGTTATTGGTAGTTTGTTGTGATGATCAAAGAGGAAGATGATGTACATGAGTTTGTTGCATGCATGGTTATGGGGTGGTCACTAGTTTGACCAAATATTGCCACGTGTAGGAATTGATATATGATTACCAAAATGCCCTAGGCATATAACATATTCACAGGGTGATGTTTTTACACAAATTGTTAGCTTATAAATGATTACATTGATAACTCAATTACAATGCCTAGTGGTATCTTAGAAGTGGGATAAAACTTTGGAATCAAAAGGTTTTGGGTTTGATTCTCACAAAATGAGGTTTTTTCCGTATTTATTGGGTTTCCCCTGAATTGGTGTATGATGGAGATGACTCTTTTTAGGGCTAAAAAACGTCATGGTGTTGAAACTTGTCATTTTTTTTTTACCTTAAAAATTGTCGCTGCCATATGTCATGATATGATTGGATCCTGCATCATAATCTATCAAATTAGTATCATGTTTGTCATGTGTAATAATTCAATTTCTGTGGAATATTTATAGTTTTATAAAGTTGGTTCACATGGCTTTTTAGCTCAAAAAAACACCATCGTTCACTCTCTATCGTTTACTTTGTAGATTATTGTTTCTCTTGATGTCCTTTGTTTTTCCGAGTTCGAGTTCTTTGTTCCTCTTTGTTGTTCGAATATGCTTTTCATTGTTCCCACAAGATTCATTTTCTAAATCTTCTTCAACATTTCATCTTGTTACTTAGATTTTTACAAACAGAACAAGGCTGAAAATCTAATTTTAAATTCTGTTTAGTTTTACAATTTATTAATTGCACTCACTAGTTGTGACCTAATTTTTTTATCATATGTTGGCAAGACAAAAGAAATGATGTATGCCATCGTTATTATTTTTAGTATATATATATATTTGGTATCGTGGTTGCATTTTATGGTAGATTAGTCTTTTTAGATAGAATAATGTATGTTTCTCGATATAGTTCTAAACTGCAACATATAGTTAAACCCCTTAGAAAGTGACCTGAAATGGGAGTACGAAGAACATCTTTTTCTGATCAAGTCACTATTTTGTATCAAGATTAGAAAGATTGGAGATGCATTGTTCTATAGAGGGGATGAGAGTGGGAAATATTATATAGGTTGTGAGTAAAATGCCAAAAAAGACCCTGAAATTAGGCCACTTTTGTCATTTCAGTTCAAAAAATGAAACTTTTGTATTTGGGTCCCTAAGTTTCAGTTTTGCTGTCATTTTCATTCAATTGACAACCTAGGTTATAATTTTCTGTTAACTTCTCCCCTTATTGTCGTTTTCCTCATTTAAATGAAGGGTATAATCGTCATTTTATGCCATAATATATTTAAATTAAGCGATGAAAACAACATAAAGGGGAGAAGTTAACTAAAATTCTAACCTAGTTTGGCAATTGAATGAAAATGACAACAAAAATAAAACCTCAAGTACAAAAAGTTTCATTTTTGTACGGAAGTTACAAAAGTGACCTAAACTCATAGACCATTTTAACATTTTACTCAATAGGTTGCCCTCAAGGGAAGGTATTGGGTCTAAACCCTAGGCCAGTGTAGGCCAAAGCCCAAATTTCTGGCCCATAATAAGTATGTCTACATTCTACTGGTTATCATGAAAATTATTTTCTAACCCATGGGTGATGGGCCATAGTCAAAGCCCAAGTTCATGGTTCAAAAAAAAAAAAAAAAAAAACAGTGAATTACAATATGACATGTTAGCAGGCAATTCGCTCTACACTTTTTCTTGTTTTGTTTGATTAGGCCATGTCTACATGCTGACATGAGTGTGAAATGTGATTAAAAAAACAAAATGTAAAAGGTGGGGAGCTTCATCTTTCACACCTATGGACATCTGTTTTCACACCTACCTACATATGTAATAGAGAAGTAAAATGTGATGGTGGGTTGAGTTAGCTTTAAATGTTGGCCTATTTAATTTTTTTTTTAAAAAGTACACAATTTATGGCCTAAAGCCCTAAATAGCCTTCGCAACGACGCCCTAACCCTCTTTCGCTCCCGTGTATGGCGGTGTGATGCGTCCCCATGGCCGACGTGGCTTGATTTGGCGCACCTCCTAGAGCTCGACAACACACAATCTTATAATGGTCAAAATCTTAAATGGTAAGGAAATGACTCGGATACAAAATATATTGTGATTTATACAAGTGTTTAAACGCTTTATGCAGCGGAATCGGAAACGTTCGTACAAATCGATTCAAACCAAACTTTGGATCACCCAAAAAGAGTCCAAATGCAAAACTAAATTGGAACCAAACAACCATTGGCGGAGCTACATATATAGTGTGCGTGTCAACCGACACCATTCTTTTCCGCATTTCATATTTGAACGTATAAGAGCACTCACATTAGGTATTCTATATAGTCACTTTCTCAACATTATGGAAAAAAATATAAGGTTTTCTTCATTTAGACTCTCCATCAGCATCTCTAAAATAGAGATAAGCTTTAGAGAATCTACAATAGTTCTTTAATTATTGAGACTCACTATTCATTTCTAAATATGATTTTGTGAAGAAAATAAGTGTATTTGAGTAAGAGAGAAATAAAGATAGAGAATCTGATGTGAGTGGTTGTTAAAAATTAAACAAACGTTTAGAGAAAAAGGTGTATTCTTAGTTAAATTATAGTGAAAAGGAATTGAGAACCTGTTCATGCTCTAAAAGTCAAATTCCACATGACACCAATCTTTTTTTACAACTAACACCACTGATTTGATGAAAATAAAATTTGACCCTATTTTCATTGGTTTTATGAGAAAATTATATATATACTTTTACTAAATGAAAAAGTATATAAACATTTTACCATATTTAAAATTATAGTTTAGTGGTTAAGGCTAATTTCTTAGTTCCAATTTAAACATATCCCACATGGATGAAATTTTTGAATGGTGGTTGATTGTCGACTATTGAGGATTATAGTTGATCAAACGAGGGTTGATTGAACATTTTAACAAGGGTCGATTGAATAAGAATCAAAATTCAATGGGATATCAAGATACTATCCAATTTAAGCTTAAATCATGAGTAGATATTGATTTCTTACTTTCTTTCTAGTTTTTTTTTTTTACTATTTTTAAAGTTTAAAATTGAAATTAGATTTACTTATGTGGTTGTACACTTGGTTGTAATTAGATATATTTTGTGATTGTATACTTGATTAAAGTTACGGATTTTTCTTATTATTGATTTTTTTAAGGGTGAACTTCATGTATAAGATTACCACACTCTCCAAATCGGAGAGCCCAATATTGCCCCACTCTGGCCTTTATGTTGTTTTAACCGGGCTCACTCTGGCTTCAAAGTTTGGCTATTTTGGGTGTTCCCCCGGGAAACCATACCGTCAGCAGCCACTTGACAGTCGTTGTGCCACTAGAGCAGAACTCTCTGGCGTAACACACGGTGGGACGAAAACCCAGTTGGCCTCGGGAATCGAACGGACAACCTCACACAAGGCTAAGTCCAAATCCTTTGTTGCCTATATCCACCACAATATAACATAAGTGAGAATTGAACTTGAGTCTCCATTGAAAAACTCAGACCACTAGGCCACTAGGCCACAAGTGGGGGATTTTCTTATTATTGATGGTTTAGGTTTTTAGGGTTTAGTTATTACTTTTAATGAAACTTTTATTTTGGTATTAAACGCGTATCTTAATCAGTTTTAGCAGAGTGCAACTTCGTGAGACAACAACTCGGTCGCCAGTTTCGAACACAAAAACTTCACCACGCGATTAACCAAACAAAGTTATTCGGATTGAACTAACCACCATGAAAAACGAGGCAACAAAACGCAACGTTGCACCCAATCTACAAGCAGAGGACGACTACGACAATTCCTAGAGTGTGACGACAAGCGGTAGTGGCATAGTACGGGTCGGCCGATACAGAGTGGTGGTAGCGATGGGCTGCTGTGGCAGAGTAGGTTGGTCTCTATTAAACTTGCATGCTATCTAATGAGACCCCTTACACTTGTTTATGACCATTAAACCCTAATTCATGTCAAACTTTAATGGGCTTTTCATGTCCATCTATGGGGTTTTAGTGTCTTCATACCTTAAAATTATTATTTAACAATTAAATAATTTAAATTACAAATCTATATTAATTATTTACAAAATAGTGAATTAGTTAATAGAACCCCATTTTATAAACATAAAAAAAACAATTATTTAACTTCAAATACTTATTAATTATTATTATTCTATAAATATAAATTATTATTTAACTAGAATTATGGTGTCAGTTTGTTCCGTTTTTTACTATTTAAACAATTATTTGACCCCAGGTTGAAGTATTGGTTTAGTCCCACAACATTTCTAGCTAAAAACCCACTTACAAAATCGAAAAAACCAAAACATTGGATATGTTCAAATGGTTAGTTCGAGTGCTCATGGTTCGATTGGTGTTGGTGATTCTACTAGTGAGTTGGTTGGAAAGAGGATCATGAAAACGAGTAGGGATCCAACACTATGGGTGAATTTTGACTTATGCGAAATGTCAAATGGTAAAGAAACGGCGCGGTGCAAAAACTGTGATACGTTTCATGTAGGCTCATCAAACTCTACTTTGATAGCACATTTGCTATCGCATTGCAAGGCATTGAAAAAGTATCCCGCTAGTGGTCAAGCACAAATATCACGGGATTTGGGTGATTGGAATTTCGATGCGGAGGTGGTTCATCAAATGATGGCTCAATTTGTTATTCATAATCTCTCAAATCACAATCAAACTACAACTACCCACCATCACCTGTCTACCTCCACCTACAACTACCCACCATCACCAAGCACCCCAAAACCACTGTAGCAACAACCACCTGCGAAACCACTCACCTCTGCGAGGCTGCAAGCCCAACTTTTTTCCCACATAATCTCTCAAATCACAATCAAACTTCAATATCCACAACATTTCGTCAACAATTCGTAAAGAAATCACGAGTGCAATACGATTTTACTTTGCAATTTCGGCTTCGGTTTCGGCTAACAAGACAATCGGAGCTCCAACAGGAGCCGATTCACCCTAAGAAACAACAATAGCAGCAAGGATACCATCATAGAACGCTTCAACGTCCATATCAGCTTTATCAGAATCACCTTTGAGAGAACATCACCTTCTGATTTGATCCAGGAGACGATTTTGCCCTTAGTCATGGTGTAGCTCAGTGCAGGCATGAAGATCTCTCTGATTTTGGCGTTCACAGTTGAATGTTTTGGGCGGCGCGTGAAAGTAACGGCGACATGAGTGGTGGAGAGTGATGGTGGAACCCTAGATTGAAGGAGAGAATAAGCCATTGTTGTTGGAGAATTGTGGGATTGTAGAGAGATAGTGGATTTGGGGACGAAGATATATAGGGACGGAGAGAGAGTGAGGCGGAGAGAGAGAGAGTGTATAACAACCCTCCTAAAATATTTAGAACACCCCTATACGCCCTAAAATACACCCCGTATACGAGAAATAGGCCCGAAATACCTTTATTTTTATAAAAATAAAATAAAACAAAATTTAAGGGTCTCTGGCGGGGCGCGACAGACTACCCTTAGTCCGTTACGGGGAGCGAGCGAGGGGACGAGTTGCGTAACCCTGAGCCGCCACGTGTCACGTGCGTGTCGGAGCTATACCGATGATTGGCCAAGGCTAGAGCCTACCTAGCCTAGCTCGCGGCGCGCGACAAACCCCCTTGTCTCCGTCGCGAGGCGCGAGAAACCAGCCGAACAGCCTTATAAATGGAGGGCTTCGGCCTTAAGTCCAAACCGTTCATTTTCAATCTTTCTCTCTCAATTTCTACATAGCAATTATAATACTCGGGTGTTATACCCACTAAAATAGCAAAGCTCTGCCTCGATGTAAGTATCATAACCCCCAGTTACGTATTAGATACGCTGCCCGATTGATCTAGTGCTCCGTAACGCATGTCGAGGCTCTGCCTGACTCAGTTGTTGGAGTTCTGTCTCGGGGAGGGTATAACTAATGTAAATTGGGTTATTATACTAACGCGTGTGCATTGTTTAATTAATAGATTATAACCAGGAAATCACAAAGGAAATACCTAAAGTAGCAATGTGAGTAATCTCCTTTTTGTAAACCTTTTTATAAACTGTTTTTACAAAACCTCAAATGTTTTTACATTATAATTAACAGTGATTGAGTATTTGTATTCTACAATTATCGTCGGTATGTTGGGGTTTTGTATACAAAATATGTTACTACACTGTGAGTAGTAACATGACCACCAGTCATGGATTGACAGTACCGTGGGTGGTAATTAAGGTAGATGTAAACAAATGTAATTGCGAGATCGCCCTCAATGCTGTAAAATGATAAAACCTGTTTTGATTAAATTGGGATTCACTCGCCAGTATTTCTTGCTGATAAAATATTTTTAAATGCGTTTCAGGTAACAAAATGTGAAAGCCAATTAGAAGCCAACTAGACAGCACTGAATGCTTGGAAAAGTGGCTATAAAAGTTAACTAAATAAAGAAGATGTTTTATTTCAATAAAATAGGATTTATCCCTATAAACATGTTTGTAATGGAAACTTAGGAATTTCCCATGTATTTAATATTATAAAAATGTGGTATTTTACACTGATAAAATATTTCCAAACTACGGTCCTGATGTAAATTCCGCTGCCAAATTGATAAACACTGATACCACTGATACTGGTTCGCGGCCGCCCGTTCCCAAGTGATTAGGGGCCGGGGGTTGCGACGGAGAGTGGTATCAGAGCTACAGCCACTGATTTCAGCCACATAAGTGTTCTGCTGACACCAAAATTTTATCCATTATGTTAGGAAATAATCTACGTGATGACGTGCATATCTGTATATTATTGTTTTGTGTTATTTGACAATTTGTTAGTTTACAGTATGAGTGATCAAGGTCCGTCAGACGCTTATCGTCAACTGTCTAGTTCCCCTAGAGATGAAGGAACTTCTTCCCATCCTACCCCCTCGGGGTATTCAGCTGACACAGAAGAGGGGATTTTCATATTAAAAGCACAATCCGAAGAGCCATTCCCTACCAAAAAGAGAGGATGGTTCAGTCAGGGAGCACACGAGCGTAGGAAAAGAATGAGGAAGTTGCAGCTGCAACGAGCTTTAGCAGCTGCAAATAGGGAGATGAATGCCCAGACTCAGGATATAATCAATAGACGATTGGACAATTTCCACATACTAGCTACATCTGTCGCAGACCCAAACTTAGAACAAAGCATTGAACCACAACCACTACCCTTATTCCCAACTCACCCCATGGAAATAGAACCTAACCCAGGAGACCAGGTTCCTCTACCCGCCTTCGACCCAACCGAAATCCCTAGAGTCCCAGCACCCAATCCTCCAGATTATGACCCATGGTTTGACGACCATAGGGATTATCGAGAACTCTACCCACAGGAGGAGCCCATACAAAACCCAGTAGCACCTTACCCAAACCTTGACCCTCTAGATCCATATTGGGATAAAGACCAATATGTGACAACTGTCAAAAATCCAGGTATCCGTACAATTGATTAACCATGATTAGTGCCTAATGACTGTGCTGAATTACAATTAACTACTTTCTGATTACTGCATCATACTTACATGTGCATCACATATTGCATAATGTCACATCATTATTACATGCAAACCATATTGACATAAATGATGCACAAAGCACAGTTAACACAGTTAGCGGATAACTCAGAAAAATGCTGACAAAGTTCAGTACATAGACAGACAGTGTTTTGAGACCCAGTATGGGCCAGAGACTAAGTACTACACTAGTATGGTGTGTAGGGAAGTAAGGACCCCAAAACTGCATTCCTAAGTGATAGTTTAAGTGCCGGAAAGTGCCTAAAACTCACCCAAAATGCTGAATTCAGCAAAAATCAGCATTTTAACAAGCTAGTATCATGCAAAAATATGACTAAATGGTCCTGAATGCTTTCCTAAGTGCCGGGAATTAAAAGTGTCACAAAAGGGTACATAAAGAACACTAAACGGTATACTTTAGCACTTTAACGAACCAGTATACAACCGAACAACCGGACACTACCCGAAACATCAAAATTTCACTAGAAGCATTGTTTTAATGTTTCCAAGCTAGTTATGGGCCCCGAACACCCTAACACACTATATAACATAATAATAACTAAAACTCCTAACTAAGACCTTTAGATTTCAACTAAATAACCTAACTAAGTTAACCCCTAATCTACTACCCCCCCCCCCCTCATGTTCACTGTTACAAGGGTGGCCCCCACCCTTGATTTGTTTTGATATTTTAATTGATCTTGTTGAGTACTTTAGGGGACATAATACCCAAGAGATTATGTAGTAAAATGGATATAAGAAAGGTATAAGAGGAACTTGATTTCATTATCCCACATACTACTTCACACACTTAACTCTCTCCCTCTCCTCCCTTGCTCACGGCCGAAACCACAACAACACACCACCACCATCTTCACTTCATTTCATCCATTCTCAAGACATTACAAGGTGTAAGAAGGTCTACAAGTAAGCTTGGAGCTCTTGGAGATTGAAGGACCTCTTTCATTTGCTTTTATCCATCACATTCATCATCTTCATCTTCTTGAGTTTCATCCCTAGCCTTGTGCTAGTAGTAAGGCTCTTATAATCTCTTGTTACTCCTTATAATGTTGGTTAAAAGATGATATATGTTGCTAATCGTGAAGAACACTAATGAACAAGATGATAATCCCTAACATAAAGCTCAAAACCATAAGAATACATGTTGATAAGTGTTGTTTTGCTTCTTGATTGTTGATTATTTGTGTTTATGATGTAAGACATCATATGAAACCTACTAGATTGCGATTAAACACATGATCTAGTAAGTTAAGGTGATGATCTTGTGAAAGACCAAGATGATCATACTTTATGTTTCTCATGAACTTGAAAATAAAAATGGTTTTGTGTATGATGAAGTATGAAGCATGTTAGAAGTCTTGTATAAAAGTAATTTTAAACATAGTTTTCTCAAGTAACCAAGTTCATTTGCAAGATTTACATAATCATGGATTTTAAAGAAACTAACCATGTTTTTAGTGGTGAATCAAGTATAGAAATACATTGTTAACAAGAAAAATACAAGAAGAATGATTTTTGAAAAATCATCATACAAGTTGTAAAAGACTAAATTTTACAAGAATAAGATTCACAAACAAATAACCACACTTTAAAGGGTAACTAGGCTTACTAAACACACTAGTAAATTACTACAAGTTTTTATAAAAGTTCAAGTTCGTGTTGTTGTATAAATTGCATGATTTTGGCTCATGGTAAGTCTTGATGGAATTGTTGATGATTGATGATGATTTTAAAAGAAAATAATATGCTTTGAAAGCATGGGAACCTCCATTTTTAAGGGGAAACTATGGCGAAATTTTTGTAAAAATTAAATACTTAGAAAAATATTTTTAAACAAGTATTTACAAGTATATTTTTAACCATGATTTCATACAAGTTTGCCATAATTTTTTATTACAAAAATACAAATGTTGGAGGTTGGTTTTTATAAATAAAAAAATGGATAAATATATATTTAGAATATATATATACATTAAAGACACGATGTGTGTGATTAATTGTATACTTTGTGTATTAGTTATATTATTTTAGGACTTGAAATAATATAACTTAACAAAATACCAAGAAATTACAATCCAAAATATTACCAAAAATCTCAAGGAATAAATACACACGTTACACACATAACATTTGGGAAACCGAACGGAAGAACGTAACTTACAAAATATTCCGGAAAATACTTTTATAAGTATATTTTTGGAAAATAATATTTTGGACACAAGAAATGAAAACATGACTTTTACAATTGTCACAAAGTTATATCGTATTTTTATAAAAAGGAAATATATAATTTTTGGTGAATAAAAGTATATATATGTTTCCTCGGAATTATTAAGAGATATATTATTTTTGGAAAAAATATATATTTTCTTAGATAAACTTGAAATACATTATTTTTTGAGTTAATTAAATAGTTAGTCCCTGTGGTTTGCACAAAATAACATACTTAGGTACTAATAGTTTAAAATCACCTTCTAGGGTATTAACTTTTCATTTTGTAACGTTTGGAGGTATTAACTTCTAAGGTAATAACATAGGTAGTCCCTGTGGTTTGCACAAAATAACATACTTAGGTACTAACATAATGTGTTTTTAAGCCTACAAATAAGCTTAATACCCCCAAACGTTACAAAATGAAAAGTTAATACCCTAGAATGTTATTTTAAACTATTAGTACCTAAGTATGTTACTTTATGCAAACCACAGGGACTAACTATGTAATTAACTCTTATTTTTTGATAAAAATAAGTTTATATATATTTTCTAAAGTTAGACTTGAAAATATATTATTTTGGAACTACAAATATTTTTGCCAAAGGGAAAAATTATGAATAATTTTTCTAAGTAATAATTCTTAAATATATATATTTTGGGAAATATATATATATTAGTGGATTTTTATTAGAAATAATATTCCGGAAAATTTAACACAAAATTAAGTATAAGAATACTTAACGATTACAAGAAAATACGTATTTTCGTACGTATAAACACACACCGGAATACGACCCCAAAATATGACAAAATACACATGTATAAGATACCCCCATCCTTGGGAAGGAAATACAAGTATAAATACTTGAGAAGTATTATTACGAAAACATTGTTTAACAATTATTCCAAAATTTATAAATATAATTTAAGTTGAAATATTAATTATTTTGACAATAATTATATAAATTGGAATGATATCAGAAACGTAACTCAAAAACATTAATACTAAGACAAGGCACGACCCGTTCGTCTAATAGACCTTAGTACATTGTAGGTAGTCGTGTTTGCTGAAGGAACTTGAGTTACGCTTATCGAAGACGCAAGACAGTGAGTTCATGTCCCCCTTTCCTTTTAACTGTTTTCAGTTTTATAACTTCGGGGGTGAAATACATGTTACAAAATGATTACGTACAATTACAATTGGTATGGTTAGCCTAGGAAAGTACAGTAGATCATGTGAATGGGTAGGCACACACTTAAGACCATTAATCCTTGTATAAGGACCGAGGGGCATGAGTGATAGATCTATTTGGGTGTAGCGAGCCCACGCCCATGAGGACCAGGGTGGCCCATGAGGTGACTATGTCTACCAGCCGGAGGCCCGGTACAAATTTGCTAGGTTTGAGCCTTCCTACGCCGTCACACATACCAGTGGCCTTGCAAACCATTGGTGATATGTTTCCTTGTTTGCTTTCATACCGGAATTTACAAACATACATACATACACTGTTTACAAAGGTTTTATACATACATATACACAAACACATGAACTCGCTCAACCTTTGTTGATGTTTTCAAATTACATGTATTTCAGGGAATTAAGTGGATCTGGCGGGTGTTTGCATGTTCCAAGCTGCGTTATGAATAAAAAGATGTCATCCGAAGTCATTAGGGTTTAGGAGATGTATCTTAATCCTGGACGAGATACATGGTTCTAAACTCGGTTTTTATTTAAGGTCTTTTGTCGAGTCCTCGTGAACTCTTTAAAACATGTTGTGGTTTGTAATTTAAATTTGGAGTCTTCGTTTCAGACAATTACGTTGTGATGTTTTCAAACTTAATTTATGGATGAACATCTAATGGTTTAATCATATAGTGTTGTTATGATTGTATGCAATGGTATTAAGAAGTCACACCATAATCACGCTTCCGCAAAAGTTAGGGTGTGACAGCTTGGTATCAGAGCTTCGATTGTAGCGAACTAGGATTCCTTCTCGAGTCTAGACTACAATCATTAGGGCTCTCACGAAAATGTTTTCACAACATACTTTTATTGCATACACGAAATCCCCAGATCCAGGAAACAAACACTTTTACAAATAAAAGACACAAATCACATTTCAAGGAATTCGTTTATAGTTCAGTCTAAGAGACTGGGTAGTTAGTCTGAGAGACTAGTTGGGACAGTTTGAGAGACTGGGGAGTTTAGACTGGGAGACTAAGTAGTTCAGTCTGAGAGACTGGGAGGCTTAGTCTGAGAGACTAGGAGGGTAGTCTGGGAAGACTAGGAAGAATACGTGCTTGCATTGTTATTACTTACATTGTGACACCTGTCAAATTTGCATGCATCCGTACAATTATTAAATGATGATTAGTGCTTAATGATTGTGCTGATTAACAATTTATGACTTGAATTGCTTTCTGATTATTGCATTATACTTACATATGCATCACATATTTCCAATGACACATCATTGATTACATGCAAACTTCATTGACATACATGATTCACAAAGCACAGTTAGCACATTTAGCGGATAACTCAGAAAAATGCTGACGAAGTTCAGTTCATAGACAGACAGTGTTTTGAGACCCAGTATGGGCCAGAGACTAAGTACTGCACTAGTTTAGTGTGTAGGGAAGTAAGGACCACAAAACTGCATTTTTAAGTGATAGTTTAAGTGCCGGAAAGTGCCTAAAACTCACCCAAAGTGCTGAATTCAGTATAAATCAGCAAAAATCAGTTGTTTTTTAACAAGCTAGTTACATGCAAAAATATGACTAAATGGTCCTGAATCCTTTCCTAAGTGTCGGGAATTAAAAGTGTCACAAAAGGGTACATAAAGAACACTAAACGATATAGTTTGACACTTTAACGAACCGGTATCTAACCGAACAACGGACACTACCCGAAACACCAAAATTACACTAGAAGCATTGTTTTATTAATTCTGAGCTAGTTATGATCCCCAAACACCCTAACACACTATATATCATCATATTAACTAAAACACCTAAACTTATACTTGAAATCTAACTAGTTAACATAACTACCCATTACAACCCAACCCAACCCAACCCAAACCTATACCCCCCCCCCCCATGCTGGACGGTCACAAGGGTGGACCCACCCTTGATTTCCTTTGATCTTATGAAGATTGTTAACAGATATGTTTAGTACTATGGGGACACATTATCCATGGGTTAAACATCTAACGAGAATATAAGTAATGTATGGAAGTATTAGAGATCATTATCTTACACACACTCAACACACACTTGAACTCTCCCTCTCCCTCCTCCATTTACGACCGTGAGCCACCCTCCACACCACCACCATCTTCATCCAACTTTCATGCAATCCCAAGTGATCACAAGGTGTTAGAAGCTAAGTTAAAAAGAGTGGAGCTTGTGGATCTTCAAGGACCTCTTCCATTTGCTATTATCCATCACATTTGCCACCTTCATCTTCTTGAGTTCAACCCTAGCCCTTGTGCAAATACCCATTGTTTCATTACTTGGAAACTTGGTCATTTCTTCATTTTAGCAAACATACATTTGCTTCGATACTTGGTCATTTCTTCATTTTAGCAAATACCCATTGTTTCATTACTTGGAAACTTATATGTTACACATGCACCATTTGCTACGCATGTGGTTTCGTTTCAAATAAACGCTTCATTGAAGTTCAAATATTATTTGCTAAAGCTAACTATTGGTTTAAGATTCGAATAACCTGCATTATTGAAATTGTTGGCTCCTTTGCTATCAAGTCAACACACTTTCTTGAAACTTCTTTTCTTTCAAGTTACATTCATGGATTATCTTCGTAACCATGCTGAGTTTCCCTTGTTGATACATACGCTTATTGTCAGGTTACGCTGAAACCAAGTTCAATTGCTTGAACTTACCGATCTCTCATATTCAATTTAAGACGCCATATGATGTATTGAGAGCATCATATTCAAATATTTTTGCAAAGGTTCTTTGTTTCGAGTCGTAGTATACTTGATTGGCCTACGACTCCACTAAATCATTTATTGGTCTCGATACCTTACGATGATACTTTCACAAAATTGAAGCTTGCGCTAATTTGGTTACGCACCTCATACACGGATTTAATTGTCTATTTATTTGCTCTAAATCCATTTGTTTATCACAATTAAAGCAGTCCCAACACAGTTGTGTGTTAAGGCAACGGTACATAGATTCATTTCATAGCACGGTGTACCTCCTCACGATTCTTTCATGGTCGATCGAATGCCTTGCGGTGCTTATTACTTTTTCATCTTCGATCGGAAATAGTGGTCCTTTGATGTTCCGTATTCAATTGGAAACTCTATGACATTGTGTAAATCAAATCTTCAGATTGTCTCAGTACACTTTCATTTGATTTCGAACACGGTGAACTTGTTCAGTCGCAACTATTATTGAATTATGTCTTCACGACACCTTGTGGTGTCATTACAAATTTGTAGCTTGTGCTAATCATGGTCAACCGTTTCACATAAAACTACACATACTTTTGTTTGACTTGTCATTTAAAAATTCCGAATGCAACTACGAACTAAGACAATAATACCCCAGATTCGCTTGTGTTTCATTCGGTGTATTTTCGCAATTCAAGAATGTCAGCACACTATTTTATCCATGTATTTGTTCGAAAGTTGATAGATCATTCCCATGTTACTATCACATTTGAGTTGTTGATTTTGAGTTCATATAACGGATGCTATGATTTGTGAAAACTAGTTTGCATATTGTGACCGATTGATTGAGAATCCAATGGTCAAAACTCCTTTGTTACACCCCTGTTAACTAAGGTACACTAGATTATACATCCATACATCTCGTGTCCTTTGACATCAAATGCTAGAACACATACCTTTTAACCATTGGATTCTTGTTGTTGTAATATATCCTTGGATTCACCTGATGTGAATAAGATTTGACTCGGTTTTGTGGTTACCTACCTCAGTATTATTCATATACATACACGCATAATGTAACCCTAAGGAGTTAAGGTAGTACAAAAATTTCGAGGACGAAATTTTCTTAACAGGGGGAGAATGTGACAACTGTCAAATTTGCATGCATCCGTACAATTATTAAATGATGATTAGTGCTTAATGACTGTGCTGATTTACAATTTATGACTTGAATTGCTTTCTGATTACTGCATTATACTTACATGTGCATCACATATTGCCAATGACACATCATTGATTACATGCAAACTTCATCGACATACATGATGCACAAAGCAGAGTTAGCACAATTAGCGGATAACTCAGAAAAATGCTGATGAAGTTTAGTACATAGACAGACTGTGTTTTGAGACCCAGTATGGGCCAGAGACTAAGTACTGCACTAGTTTAGTGTGTAGGGAAGTAAGGACCACAAAACTGCATTTTTAAGTGATAGTTTAAGTGCCGGAAAGTGCCTAAAACTCACCCAAAGTGCTGAATTCAGTATAAATCAGCAAAAATCAGCTTTTTTTTAACAAGCTAATTACATGCAAAAATATTACTAAATGGTCATGAATGCTTTCCTAAGTGTCGGGAATTAAAAGTGTCATAAAAGGGTACATAAAGAACACTAAACGATATAGTTTGACACTTTAACGAACCGGTATCTAACCGAACAACCGGACATGTCACACCCCGATATTTCCACGTTTCACCGGTGGTCCCGGTAGGGGAGTATCGTGACGTAGTTGATATTATCATAGTTAAACAACACAATGTATAAATGCACAGCGGAAGCAAAAGATAAATATATTACAATCCGAATATAAAGTAATATCAAGTATTACAACGGAAAGTAAAGGATCCACAGGCGGATCTTAAAACTTAAACATTGTTCAATAGACTTTAGACGCCTAGAACTTGCAAGATTCCTTATTAACGCCCTGAGCTTCCAGCCAATTTCGTTCAGTACCTGTCACTTAACCTTTTTGAAAATACGTCAGTTTACACTGGTAAATACAATTAACCGACTCATTTGAAAAGGTTTAATAAAATTGATTTGGATGCACAAGGCACAACATATCTTTATAACTTGGGACAATTATATTTATAATCTTGTATACAGATTTACATGTTCGTTGTACGTTCAGGGCCCGATGTAGAAACCGAGTCAAGATTAACAGACACACCACAGTATAGGCCCACAAGAGAGTGAGATACCGTTTCCCTTATGCACTGTCAGGTGTATGCCTACACCCCGTGCATAAGTCGTGGCCATTTTATAATACAATGATGTCAAGGATATCCGGGACATGGTCATTAACCCCTAAAGGCTTTTATTTCAAACAATACAGATTAAAGCGGGTTACCTCAATAATTTAATCACAATACGACTAAACATTCAATACCCGACCAAGCGGTATTATTATAATACCGTATCCCAAGCCCGTATTGGGAAAATAAGTTAAGAGTATTTACCTGAGCTAGCAATGCAATTTATACTCAGCCGTATATTCAAATCAGCAAGCACAAGTACTTCTACTGGGGCTCTTAATCTGGAACGAAGGTTTTTTAAATAACCTATTAGATTCCTAACGGGTCTTTAATTAAGCATATGCTTAGACCGGTTAGTTTTAAAGAGGAAGATACGGTTCAAACGCATGATAAGGCGAAGACCGGTTTAGAATGTGGTTTTGACCCAACAAGCTTGTTTAATATGGGTAACTTAAACACATTCTGGATTTTGAGACAAAAAAATGATATGGTTTTGACCCGTTTCGGCTAATTTATGCAAACTAGTCACATAAGCCGATCCGAACGCGACAAGCGCGTAACGAGTAACCATAAGAGTCATATACAGGTTTCCTAAGTTAATATGCCTTAAATATGTTGTGATATCAGTAGGATACCTTCCATTATGCCCAAAACGAGTTTATTCTCGATATAAGCCCCGTAGGGGTATTTTGGTCATTTTAAAGATTATAAGAGAGGTTAAATATGATTTTGAGGTTTGGGTCCGAATACATCAGTAAAATAACTTAATTTAATAGGTCATATCAGTTGGTAATAAGTCTTATGTGACAAAATGGTTTTAATCCCAAACTATGCGTTTAATACGCGTAAAAAGCTATTTTAAGCGATTTCCGGGTTATACAGGAAATCTGAGTTTTCTGATCAGGTTATAAAGTTCAAAATACTTTATTTATTATATAAAATCAGTAGTAATTGGATTGGTGTCAAAATATTATGTAGAACTCATTTTATGACCGAAAAGGGTATAATCGGTATTTACCGAATCAAGGCCA
Organism: Helianthus tuberosus; assembly: GCA_030545235.1. Lineage (NCBI taxonomy): Eukaryota > Viridiplantae > Streptophyta > Magnoliopsida > Asterales > Asteraceae > Helianthus > Helianthus tuberosus. Next base: position 118,221,255 of record CM060354.1, on the reverse strand, counting down.
TAACCTTAGGTTATGAGCAGGTTAAAAATAATTAAAAATCTTTAAAAATTCCAAAATATTATATTACATCAGTGGGTAAAAGGTTTGGTGTCAAAAATTGGGTTTTGATAGGCTTTATGCTAATGACGCCATTTAAATACTAAAAGGCGTTCTAATTACGCTATTGAGCATAACTCCTAATCAAGACCTCCAACTGATGTGAAAATTTAGGGACATGTTTATAATTCAATAGCAAAGATTTATGTCCTTTCATATTTCCAAAATTCTCATTTTATGGTCAAAAGGGCATATTGGTCAACATTAGGCATTTAACGGAAATTTGTAAACGAGTCGGACAATCAACGATCCAACCACAGAGGGTTATACCATCATGTAACCTGGTCCTAAGGAAGCTCTAAAGCATTTCCAAACTTATCTAAATCGGGTCAGAACTGAAGTCAAAGCAAAAGTCAAAGTTTTGCGACTTTCGGTTCCGAACCGGTCCTAAACTGAAAATTGTCGGATCAAACATGTTTAGACATGTTCTTACATTAATTACTAAGTTATAAGAGTAATAAAACAGGTTGCAAAGCTTCTACATTGTTAATTATGTTTTAAATCGCAAATTAGGATCCTGTTGACTTTTTATAAACAACTTTGACCAGACAAAAGTCCTAGTTAGAACGGGAATCAGTGGGTGCCCTTTTAAGGGTTTATTGCCCACATAATTACCAACTTATAACTACTTTCAATTCGACTAATCACTGGACCATTAATGATTAATCGCGAAGTCAACCGTTAATTACGACAGTTTGACTTTTAAGCTAAAACTAAGTAAAAACTTAACTAAGGAAGGTTAAGCATACTTACCAAAGTCTAATGCACTATTAGAGATGGCTTGGGTCTGCCCTTATGCTCCAGGAAGCTCCAAGAAAGCAGATGGAATGAATGCAAGAAATGTTGCAAACATGAAGGCCTTTTATAGTGTTCTTGAATGCTTAAGATCATGACAAATCATGCTATACATGATCTCTGATGATTAACAAGTGTCCCTAAGGCCTAAGAATTAGTTTAGGCAACTCTTGGAAGTATTAAAGGGCAATACATGACGTTTACATGGGCTGAACAGGCAACAGAAACGAGTTTCCGCATCTGGGCATGTTCACGCGGGCCGCGTAGACTCTTAAGGAGTCTTACGCGGGCCGCCTAGCCTCGGCTGATCTGAAACCAACTTTCAATAATTGCCATTTTTGGTCCTTGTTGATGTTTAAGGCCATTCCTGACATGTTTAAGGCCCGTAAAGCCATCATTAAGGCCCTAAAGTGATGCCTAAACATTGTAGACATGAAACATGCTCAAAAATATGTCGGATGTTGGTTCGTTTGGTCGTATGATCGCGATGTTCGCTTAATTATGACGGGATGCGCATAAGCGCGAAAAACGATCCAAATGACGCGAGGAATGGATTTTTCTTATGCCAAACACTGAAATAAAATATTTTAGTGCTTACATAAATTTTTGGATGCCCGGGGATATTCAGAATGTGAGATATGCGCGAAAATGCAAACTTGTGCACTTTTTGACACTTTTAGTCCCTGCATGACTTAAAAGTTTATTTTTGCGCACTAAACACCTCTAAGCCTACATCTAAGCTATATAAAGGATAATTAGGGTATGTATAACTCATGGTCATATTTTGGGAGGTCCGATAACATACGAATTGACATACTTTTGCAGTTTGACGCTTTAGGTCCCTCTATTGCGCAAACTTGCGCATTTCATCACTTAATAGCATTGAAGCCTCATCTAAACCATATTAGGCATTCTTGAAAGTATTACTAAGCATCACTATACTTCGGGTTCGCTAAAAGGACATTCAGAGGTATAATTAAACATATTGACACTTTTAGTCCCACTAACTTGCAAAGTTGCGCGTAGCTTTACCTGTAGGTATAGAAACCTTGGATGGCCAATGATTGGCATTCTCGAGAGTATAATCAACTATCATGAGGCTCTCTATTTGTTAAAAGGTCACTCAGAGGTAAGAATTAACATGTTGACGCTTGTAACCCCTTTATTGCGCAAACTTTCAATTAATTACACAAACGGTTACACTTGATCAACAAGTGGCTCATTTGTGAATATAAAACCATAGAACGTTATTTAGAAACTTATTTTAGGTATGTTAATACTTCCAGTTCTTTTATAATTAAGGTTTTTTGATTTTTCGAAAAATTAGTCCCTTGAATTCAATGTCTGACTTCATTAGGGTTTATTACATGTGTCAATACATCATTGGACGTGAATTTACGAGGTGTTACAGGACACTACCCGAAACACCAAAATTACGCTAGAAGCATTGTTTTATTAATTCTGAGCTAGTTATGATCCCCAAACACCCTAACACACTATATATCATCATATTAGCTAAAACACCTAAACTTATACTTGAAATCTAACTAGTTAACATAACTACCCATTACAACCCAACCCTATACCCCCCCCCCCCATGGTGGACGGTCACAAGGGTGGACCCACCCTTGATTTCCTTTGATCTTATGAAGATTGTTAAGAGATATGTTTAGTACTATGGGGACACATTATCCATGGGTTAAACATCTAATGTGAATATAAGTAATGTATGGAAGTATTAGAGATCATTATCTTACACACACTTGAACTCTCCCTCTCCCTCCTCCATTTACGGCCGTGAGCCACCCTCCACACCACCACCATCTTCATCCAACTTTCATGTAATCCCAAGTGATCACAAGGTGTTAGAAGCTAAGTTAATAAGAGTGGAGCTTGTGGATCTTCAATGACCTCTTCAATTTGCTATTATCCATCACATTTGCCACCTTCGTCTTCTTGAGTTCATCCCTAGCCCTTGTGCTAGTAGTAAGATCTTCTACACACCATTTTACTTCTCATTTGGTTTGTTAAAAGATGATATGTGATGATAATCATAAAGAACACTAATGAACATGAATATGAACCTTTAACCTAAACTTAATAACATAAAATACATATTGTTTAGTGTTGTTTTGCCTCTTGATGATTGATTGTTTCTTAAGATGTTAGACATCATATGAAACCTACTAGATTGTGATTAAACACATGATCTAGTAAGTTAAGATGATGATCTTGTGGAAGACCAAGATGATCATTCTTTATGTAGACATGAACTTGAATAATAAAATTGTTTTCATATGTGATGATGATTTAAACACAATGCAAGTTTTGTAAGTGGATGATTTCCAAAATAGTTTTCTCAAAAACTAAGTTAAATAACAAGATTTACATAGACTTGGTTCCTACACAAACCAAACTTGTTTTTAATGGTTAAAAAAGTGTAGAAATAAAAGATTTTCACCATTCATATGTTGAAGGTGATCTTTCCTTATCGTTTGTCCGTGGTGTCTTGGCATTATTTTACTGTCTATATAAAATAAAAGATTTTCACCATTCATATCTCCACGGTCTATATGGAGGTATGTTGGCTACCTGGTCGGGGGTTAAGGGAACGGTTTGGTAAAGGTCTTGCCATTGTTCAGCGTTTAGAGGTCCTGCAATGGACCTGGGTCAAATTTAGTAGGACCTCCTTCAATACTTAACGGTATTGGATGGCGGGGGTCCAAACTCTTTGATCCCCTCATAAGTTAACTATTATTAATACTATAACCCGGCTATTTAGGACTGTATCCCTGCTGACTCAGACTACTTAGTCGAGGGTAACGTCACCTCCAAAAGAGGGGCCTACCATAATTTGCATTAATAACTTAATTAATTATCTTCCAATAATCCACCCTTTTAGGATTGTATCCCTGCTGACTCAAACTACTGGGGTAAGGGTAACGTCACCTTCAAAAGAGGGGTCTGCTACAATAACTAAGATAATCTCTTAAAATAGTGCAAAAGTGCGGAAATAATCAAAGGTTACACTAGATACGAGTCGGAACCAAGTGATTCATCTTGTCTATCTGTTTTTCTTTTTATTTTTATTTTCAGCATTTTAGTTAGTTTTTATTTTTCTTAGTTTAAAACATTTTTCTAAACTTTTTGATTTGATTAGACGTTGAGGATAAACCGGTACTAAAAGCTCTTGTGTCCTTGGACGACCTGGGTATCTTACCAACACTGTACTACGCTCACGATGGGTGCACTTGCCCATATGTGTGTCTAGTGTTAGTAAATATCGTGTTTTATAAATTTAAAACTTGACTAAAAAGTGTTAAAGGGGCTTAAAATATACACCTAATATATATAACACTCGACTACGCATCAAGTTTTTGGCGCCGTTGCCGGGGACACAAGGATTTTAAGAAAGCTTAAAATCGACGGCCTAATCTGTTTTTCAAAATCTTTTTAAAACACACGCACTTTTTCTGCATTTCAGTTTAGTTTTGCATTTACTGTAACCTGTACACGGGGCCGTGTTCACTGAACACGGGGCCGTGCTGCACATTTTCATAAAAACACCCAGTAACAGTAGCTTGAACACGGGCAGTGTTCACTGAACACTCCCCGTGCTCAACGAAATCAGTAAATTTAATTAAAACGCCCAGATACAGTTCCTGAACACGGGGCCGTGTCCACTCAACACGGGGTCGTGTCCAGCCTCTGTTTCCGTTTTTATTTTTGTTTTCTGATCTCGAGACTCGGTTGTGGTCTGCTGAGTGATTCTTATGGATCAATACTCAGGAGGTTACAACTACACCTATGAGGAGGATGATTATAGGGGTAATTATTGCACTAATTGTCGTAACTCACGCTCGGTTCAAAATAATCACTCATATCAACCATCCAATTCATACACCTACTATGAGGAGCCAAGGTATGAGCCATCAACTTCATACACATCCTATGAAGACCAAAGGTATGAACCTCCTCCCTCATACTCATATTTTGATGAACCAAGGTATGAGCCTTCATACTCATACTTTGAGGAACCAAGATATGAGCCACCACCTTCATATGCTTCTTATGAGGAACCATGGCGTGAACAACCCACCTCATATGAGTATTATGAAGAACAAAATTACGAACCTTATCCATCATATGCTTACAATGAAGAACAATGGTGCGAACCATCTACTTCACATGAGTATTACGAGGAACAAAGGGTCGAACAACCGGATTCAAGCTTAGAAAATCCCGATTCTTTTTCTATAACCGAAGTAACCGATAGGATATTAGAACACATAAGAGTTATCGATCGCTGTATAAGAGAATCTCGCGCAAGGGAAGAGGAGTCCCGCGCAAGAGAAGAATTAAAAAAGGAAGAGATAACTGAAATTGTAAAAATGGAAGAACAAATAAGTGAAAAACCGACACATGAGTTAAACAACGAAAAAGGTGAGTCCGACAAAGATAAAATTCAAGAAGAGTCTAAATTTGAAGAAATTAATCTCTTGTCACCTTCTTTCGAAAATCATTGTTTAGTACCCACTCATGCTAAGTTTTTAAAAGAGTTAAACACTAACACTAAAATTGACGAAACGGTAAGTGTTAAGTTAACTAATGATCAAACTTCGCTAATAAAAGAAGACCCATTTGAAATTAACATTACACCGGTTCCATGTTTCTTTCAAAATTCATTTATTAGTAATGTCACAATCGATAAAGATCTTTGTGTTAACATAATGCCTAACTACATTTTCGAAAAATTAAGTATTAGTGATTTTTCTCCGCTTCAAATACCCATTTTTCTATCCAATTGGAAAGTAATAAAATCAATCGGTATAGTTGAGGATGTATTGGTTCAAACAAATCAAATGGTAATACCGACCGACTTTGTCATCCTCGATGACGCTCCTCTAATGTTGGGACGACCATTTGTAAAAACACACGAAGCTTTGAAAAACCGGAAGTTAAACAATCTACCTCTTCAATTAGGGGCATTTAAAAGAAGTGTCGATCTCGAACGGTCAATGAAATATCCATTCGGCAATAATGACCCCCTAATTAAAGATGAAGATGAACCACCCAATACAAGTGAAGAGATTGACCACTTTGTTGAAGAAGAGGTCGCCATAGAACAAACTTTTAAAGTTCTTGATCGAAATGAGCAACCAAATAAGGAGTCTCCTAAAGACCCACCACTTGAGCTCAAAGAACTTCCAAAAGGTTTGGAATATGCTTTTCTAGACAAAGAGGGTAATTTACCGGTAATTATTTCATCTAAATTAGATAGCTTAGAAAAAGAAAAAATAATTAGTCTTTTGAAAAAACATAAAAATGCAATAGCTTGGAAACTTGTAGACATAAAAGGAATTAGTCCTTCTATGTGCACACACAAAATTTTGATGAATGATGACTACAAATCGGTCATACAACCACAACGTCGAGTGAATCCAAATGTTCAAGAAGTGGTTAAAAATGAGGTCATCAAACTACTTGACGCCGGACTCATCTATCCTATCTCCGATAGTCCTTGGGTGAGTCCCGTCCAAGTAGTTCCAAAGAAAGGAGGTATGACGGTAATAACTAACGAAAAGAATGAATTAATACCAACGAGAACCATCACAGGATGGAGAGTATGTATAGATTATAGACGATTAAATGAAGCAACAAGAAAAGATCACTTTCCTTTGCCCTTCATTGATCAAATGTTAGAAAGATTATCCTGTCATAAATTTTATTGTTTCTTGGATGGTTTTTCAGGTTACTTTCAAATCCCGATAGCACCCGAAGACCAAGAAAAGACAACTTTCACATGTCCCTATGGAACTTTTGCTTATCGACGCATGCCGTTTGGTCTATGTAATGCCCCCGTAACATTCCAACGTTGCATGGTAGCCATCTTCCATGACATGATAGAAAAGACAATGGAAGTCTTCATGGACGACTTTTCTATCTTTGGGGATTCATACGACCAATGCCTCGATAACCTTGAACGAATGCTATCCCGATGTGAGGAAACTAACCTCGCCCTTAATTGGGAAAAGTGTCATTTCATGGTAACGGAGGGAATAGTGCTCGGTCACAAGATCTCAAGCGAAGGAATGGAGGTGGATCGAGCCAAAATAGATACCATTTCTAGATTACCACCTCCATCCTCCGTAAGAGCTATCAGAAGTTTCCTAGGGCATGCCGGATTCTATAGAAGGTTTATCAAAGACTTTTCTAAAATCTCGAGGCCTCTAACGAAATTACTTGAAAAAGATGCTCCTTTTATCTTTGACAAGGACTGCAACCAAGCATTTCTAACCTTAAAAGAAATGTCAGTCAATGCACCTATCATGATAGCGCCTGATTGGAAATTTCCTTTCGAAATCATGTGTGATGCTAGTGACTTTGCAGTTGGAGCTGTCTTGGGACAAAGAAAAGAAAAGCATTTCCACCCAATTTATTATGCTAGTAAAACACTTAATGATGCACAAGAAAATTACACAACAACTGAAAAAGAATTACTAGCTGTGGTATTTGCTTTTGATAAATTTCGTTCTTATCTTGTTCTTTCTAAAACTATAGTCTATACAGATCATGCAGCCATTCGTGTAACACCTGTGCCTCCACGGCCATCAAAAAAATACTGTAGCAATGAAATATTGTATTTCATACTTGGGATTTGTAAAAATATGTGTATCTTTTGCACATATCAATTCTAGTTCTATTTCAAACTCAAAATCACTTTCTGGAAGGTTATACGCGCACCGATGCGTAAATATAACCAGTTTAAATGCAACAAACACTCCGGAATAGTGAAATTGGCTTAACATACCTTAAATAACATTTACATAACTTAGAAATAAGTTTTGAAGGCTTTGGTATGGCAAAAACAAGTTAATTCGCTTACAGGGACTAAACTTGACAAACTGCGAAAGTATGACGATTCGTACTGGAACAGACATTCTGGAGCATGACCATAAGTTAAACATACCATAAATACCCTTCACATAGCTTAGAAATAGGCTTTGAGGTGTTCGGTATGCTAAAATAAACTTTTGTGTCATTCAGGGACTAAAAGTGTCAAAAAGTGCACAAGTTTGCATTTTGGCGCATAACTTACGTTCTGAATACATCCGGACATCCAAAAATTTATGTAAGCATGACTATATTATGCTTTAGTGTTTGGCTTGCCAAAAATCCATTCGTTTCGTCATTTGGATCGTTTTTCGCGCTTATGCGCATTCCGTCGTAATTAAGCGAACATCGCGTTCGTACGACCAAACGAACCAACATCCGACATATTTTTGAGCATGTTTCATGTCCACAATGTTTAGGCATCATTTTAGGGCCTTAAAGTTGGCTTTACGGGCCTTAGAAGTGCCGGAAATGGGCTTAAACACGTGCAGGGGCTGAAACTGTCATTTCTGAAACTTGTTTTCTGATCTGAAGAGCTAGGCGGCCCGCCTCAGCCAAGCTTAAATCTTAGGCGGCCCGCCTCAGCCTCCCTGATCAGATAAGAACGCTTAGTCAGCTGATTCCAGCTGTTTAAACCTCATCCACATACTCCCAACTGCACATTCAGCTCATTTAGACCATTTTTAAGGTACCACAACTTGGTGACAAGTGTATGGGCTAGATTGTTTCCCCTTTTCCAAGAAACGATCTTAACGGTGGACCTTTTACTATATATACCCCATGCCTTTCATTGTTTTAAATCACTAGAATCTTGATTTGAGAGCTCTAAGTTGAAACCATTGTTTCATACCTGAGTTCTTGGATCGAGATTAGCATTCGGGGACCCTTCGTAAGTATTCTTTCGTTCTTTTATTGCTTTTCGAGTCTTTCGAGTCTGAAAGTCAAACTTTGTTTGACTTTCTGCATTGACCAGTTTATGGTCAATGCAACGTGAGTGTAATCAAGTTGGCTATAGTCCCTTGGGACTATGCCTACTGATTACCACGTTGTCTAGGGTCGTAAGGGTAAGCGACTTGATCAGTCGCTTATGCTTTCGAACCCGACCCATTTGGTCGATCATTAGGATCCGACCAAATACATTAGGTGACCATAGTAGGTAGGGAATAACCTTCCGAGGTTATACCTTATGGTCACGACGTTTAAGTAGTTGTATGATAGGTAGTTTATATGCCTTAGATAAATTACCAGAATACCCTTTTCATGTATAATTGGTAATTAAGCATATGTAACCTAAACTTTTGTCACATAACTGATTATGTAACATGTTTAGGCATATAACACTTGTCATAGGGCTAGTTAGACGTTCCGAACGCGTTTCACGCGAACGACGCGTTAAAGTAGCATAAGCTACCTAAACGGGTCGTAATGGGTCGTAAACACTTAGGTTAAGTTTCATTTAGTATGTAGGCTTTGTTAAACCATATCATATGAGTTCCTACACTCATTTGGTTTACAAACCCTAATGCTACCCAATCTTCCGATTTAGGTCCGGTTAATTAACATAGTTACCTATATTAGGTGCCGTTTGATTTCCGTGATCTCTAGCTTTGTTTGGTTGTTACTCAAGGACTACTGAACAATCTCAAGTGAGTACATAGAACCCCTCTTTTACTGTTTTCCAAACATTTTGGGGTGGAACACATGTGCCTACTTGTTACTTTCATGCTTTCCTATTTTCACATCATATACCTGCTATGTTCGTTAGTACACTATAGTACATGATTTCATGACATTTCATGCTAGGTGTGCCCATTGTGTGCATTACTTAGTACATCGTTTTACATGACATTTCATGCTAGGTGTGCCCATTGTGTGCATTACTTAGTACATCGTTTTACATGACATTTCACGCTATGTATGTTCATTTGATTACATACTTAGTGCATTGTTTTCACATGCTTACATTTTGGTATGACATTTGGTTTGTTTACACGGGACAATACATTCATTAACATTAGCTACGCCGTTCGTTAGTAGGTAGTGGTACCATAGGAATTGACAACTCCCGTTCCGGACATCCCAGGGAAAGGGGACAGAAAGGAATGACCGAATTCGATGATATAAGACAGATAGACCTTTAATTTGTTTAAGGGTTTATCACCACAGTCACCAGGCTTGGATGTATGCATTTTCACAATACCGCATAAATGTTCATATTCAGTATAGCATGCATTTACACAAGACATAATATTGATTTAAACCAAGTTTTACTTCAATACTTTGCTTTTATGCATATGGTTTAGTTGAGACATTTCACTAGCCATACATGACATTTTGACATGGTTTACACAAAGACATTTTGACATAGACATTTTGACATAGACATTTTGACATAGACATTTGAGATAGACATTTCGACATAGACATTTTAACATGATTGACATTTGATCATGCATTTCCCACAAAACATAACTTTGACTTAAACCAAGTTTTACTTCAATACTTTGTTTTGTGCATTTCACCTATGGTTTAGTTGATGCATTTCACTAGCCATACATATCACATTTGTTTTACATTACATGATCTACATATTGACATAAACACTTTGACATATTATTCAATACATTTGGCAATTGGTTAAACATAGACATCTTACATTGATTGGTTTGGTTTGATTAAGTGATTAAGTAACGATGCGTGTGTAATATGATACAAGCATGGTGGATACGCCGCTGGTACTTCCTATATATAAGTGTTTGTATGGTATTACATATCGTAGCGTTATTTGAATCATTTCAGTTTGATACATATAACATTTTATACAAATAACATACTTTTCACAAGACATTGTTTTACAAACGACTTATCTTATACAAACTCATTTTACATGGTTATTCATTTAACCTGACATTTATTTATACATATCATCTGATCTTATCGTTTTTTTTCAAATGAGTTACAAAACAAAGCAAATAACAAGGTTCATGACTAAACATTTTCTCAAACATAAGTCATGAAACCTATTTTCACAAAACCTATGTATCTCACCGGCATTTTTATGCTGACGTACCATATTTTCACATGTGTTTTTCAGGAGCTGTTGCATAAGATGATCAAGATACACTTAGGCGGACATGGGCCTTAGTGACAATAAAAGATGCAGACTAGTTAATTATGTTGTATTTCCATGTTTGTTTAGACATTGTAACACTTCTAATGAATAAAACGAAACTTCAATTGCCATGGATTTGAAACATTAATTCTGTTACAACACTCCCCGACGTTTCCGCCACGTTTGGTATGTTCTACGTGGTCGGGGTGTGACAATTCGTTATCTCTTCAAGAAGCAGGACGCAAAACCACGTTTGATTCGGTGGATTCTACTCCTCCAAGAATTTGACATTGAAATCAGAGACAAAAGAGGAGCAGAAAATACCGCAGCAGATCATCTTTCGCGCTTAGAAGACCCAGCTTTGGAGGCGACCAGGGACGAGCAAATCAACGAAAAATTTCCAACTGAGTCCCTGGAAATGGTGGAATATAAGGAAGAGCCATGGTACGCTGACTATGCTAACTACCTAGCTAGCGGTATAGTCACAAAAGGATGGTCACATCATCAAAGAAAAAAGTTCTTTGCCAATGTGAAACACTATTTTTGGGAAGATCCATATCTTTTCAAAATGTGTGCCGACCAACTCGTCCGACGATGCGTACATGGTAGCGAAGCACGAAGAATTCTCCGCCATTGTCATGAAGGTCCATACGAAGGGCATCATGGTGCCGCTAGTACCGCACGAAAGGTATTTGATTCAGGATTTTATTGGCCAACCATTTACAAAGACGCCCAAAGTCTTGTCAAGACATGTGATGCTTGCCAAAGAACAGGTAATATTTCTTCCAAAAACGAAATTCCACAAAATGACATTCTTGTTTGTGAAATTTTTGATGTGTGGGGACTCGACTTTATGGGACCTTTCCCACCATCGAAAGGAAACAAATATATACTTGTGGCAGTAGACTACTTGTCTAAATGGGCCGAGGCCGAGGCACTTCCAACAAATGATGGAAGAGTCGTGGTAAGATTTCTGAAAAAATTATTCTCTCGTTTTGGCACACCTAAAGCATTAATAAGTGACAGAGGTACCCATTTTTGCAACCATCAACTCGAAAAATTTTTAACAAGATATGGGGTCTATCACCGGGTCTCAACAGCATATCACCCTCAAACAAACGGACAAGCCGAAGTGACTAATAGAGGTTTAAAACGAATACTCGAAAAAACCGTAGGGTTAAATAAAAAGGAATGGGCAGATAAATTAGATGATGCTTTATGGGCTTTTCGAACTGCTTATAAAACAACAATAGGTACAACCCCGTATAAGCTAGTCTATGGAAAAAGTTGTCACTTGCCAGTAGAAATTGCACACAAAGCCTATTGGGCAATTAAAAATGTAAACTTAGATTTAGAATTTGCTGGTAAAAATCGATTTTGTCAATTAAATGAATTAGACGAGCTTAGGAATTATGCATACTCAAACTCTGAAATTTATAAGGAAAGAATGAAAAATTTGCATGACAAACACATTAAACCTAATGAATTTCGGGTAGGGGATCTAGTTCTTTTGTTTAATTCACGACTTCGATTGTTTCCTGGTAAATTAAAGTCTAGGTGGTCAGGACCTTTTTCCATCACCCATATTTTCCCACACGGTGCAGTAGAAATTAAATCTCGAAATGGGCCTCCATTTAAAGTCAATGGCCAACGGCTGAAACTCTATCAAGGATTCATTGAGAATGAAGAAGAAGAGATCTCGCTTCAAACGGTGGAAGAATAAAACATCATACCTAGTAAGTTACGAACGATTGAGACAACAAATAAAGCGGTAAGTTTTCTAACCAAAGCTTATGGGAAACAAGGGCACTCACACGAGCACAAAAAAAAAAAAACTTTGCTCGGCATGAGGCCGTGTCCGCTGGACACGGGGTCGTGTCCGCGCTGCAGTCGGGATAAATCCCCTTTTTCAAAACAGTTACTTCATTCCACACGCCCCGTTTCCCAGAAAAAGCTCTGGTTCCAGGCGATTTTTCGCAGAATTTCAACGTCTCCTATCGCTCTAACAATATCAAGGTATGATTCTATCACTTTTAGTAGTTAGATTAGTTACTTGCATGTAGTTAAAACTCCAAAAATTTGGGGAAAAATCTAGGGTTCTTGAAGTTCATCCGGATCGAACCTCAAATTTTTGTTTAGATCTGTTTGCATTTAGTTAGATTAGTGTTATGGGAAGTAAATACACTTGTATTGTTCATAGATTCACCCGATTTCTCACAAAAACCCTAAACCCTTGTTCTTGAACCAAAAAAGATAAAATTGATAGGGTAAACGGGATATTTTGGGAAAAACGACACTTAGGGTTTCATTTTCGGGGGAAACCGCACCTATTGGACCAAAAATTTTCAAGTTTTCGAAACCGGGTCGAAAAATGAATTTTTTTAGTAACAGACGCCTGGACACGGGGCCGTGTCCGCTGAACACGGGGTCGTGTCCAGCCCACTGTTTGCAGTTTTGTCCAAAAATATTTCTGTTTCGTGCTAACTTTTGGTGTATTCTTTCAGATGGCTAGGAAGTTCACAAGATTCAACGCCAATGAGCTCGATGCTAGAGCTCGATACGAGATACTTCAAACAAGGCCGGAGGAATACATGAGGCAAGCATGCACGGACTTGCTAACCATGGTGAATCAAATTGACCGTTTCAACAACATTGTCACGGGACCACTCAGAGTCGCCCTAACAACTCGACTCCGTTCCGTCCACGAATGCACTTTGGAGTTCTATAGCACCTTCACTTTCAACTCGAGGTGCGACCCGTTCGACAATGACGGGGTAGCATTCCGATGTGGTGGAACGAAGTATTCGATCTCTATGGCTCAGTTTGGATCGATTGTCGGGTTGTATGCGGAAGAGGATGCGGGAAACGAAGAAAATACTGGAGGAATGCGAGAGATAGGTGAGAATGAACGCCAAGCCATTTGGGCTCAGATTGGTGAAGGGTACTACAATCCGAGCAGCACTAAGAGTACGAAGTTGAGGGATCCGCTATACAGATACATTCATAGGCTCATCGGCTACTCTCTTAGCCAAAGGCATGATAGTAGTGGCGTCGTTGGGTTAAGAGATTTGGTTGTCCTCCACTGCATCCACAACCGCAGGCCGCTCGATGTTCCGTTCCTCATGCTCCGAAACATGCATCATAACCGCCTTGCTAGTGCACCGACTCCTATCTTCTTTGGGGGATGGGTGTACCGTCTCTTCAAGCACTTCGCCCACATACCTAGGTCATTTGAGAGGAGCCCATGGTCGAGTATGGTGGATATACACATATGCCGCTCAATGAACCTGATTTATGAGGCGGAAGACGGAACGGTAAGCTTTCAAAGGATGCAAGGTCATGCATGGAACCCGCAAGAAGCGCTTGTCCTCCAAGCTCCACAACATCATCAGTACCAATACCAACCCCATGGTGATCCGGGCCAATCATCCTCCTCGGGAGGCGGTTTTCCTAACTTTCAAAGTTTGCATGATTTGTTGCAGGAAAACCTTATGTGCACTAGGAACACCTATAACATGGCGAGTAACACCTACCACCGGGTCGGAGCTATTGAAAGAAACATATCCGATATGCAAGATGATATTGGATATATTCGAGACCACATTGCACACCATGGAGGGGATGATGATGATGATGATGACGATGACGATGCCATGGAATAGGCGGGAGGAGCGAAGGAAGAGGAGGTTGTTTGATGGTTTCCCAGGTTAACCCTTTTTCACTCTTGAACAATTGATGGCCTGCGCGCCAAGTGTTGAACAATTTACTTTCCCTAACTTCTTTTATTTTCTGCATTTATTTTTCTTTTAACTTTGACATGGATGTTAACTTTGGTAAAAGTAGGATGTTTGCTATGTTTTGGTGGAGTGTTTATTGATTAAACAGGTACAAACGAGGCTTAAAGTACTAAGCATTAGTACTCTTAAAGCCGGGACAGGAAAAACGAAGAAAGAAACCTGTTTTTCAACTTTGCAGACTGACCACACGGGGTCGTGTCTAGCCGACACGCCCCCGTGCCCATACCCCTGAACCTGCTGTTTGTATTTATTCTGCAGACCTTGACAGACACGGGGTCGTGTCCAATCAACACGCCCCCGTGTTCACCTTCTGTAAGTTTTCGTTACTGGCACCTGAGCACGGGGTCGTGTCCACCCAACACGGGCCTTGTTCAGCGCCCAGTAACACAAAATTTTTGCTTTTTACACCTTTTTACACATTCAATCAACCTAAAAACTTATTTTTGGGACACATTGAGGACAATGTGTAATTTAAGTGTGGGGGGATGCTAAAACCTTGAATCTTGCAAGTCCTAAATACAAGCCTTACACAAAACTCTATTGGAATCGCTAATCACCCCAAATTTTTTCAAAAATTTTCATTTTTTTCTTGTCTAGGTTTAACTCGGGAATTTCAAGTTCTAAAAAGGTTATATTTTTACGAATTTACAACCGATAGCGTCGTGATAAAAAGAACCAACATAAGAAAATTATGAAAAGGCATGACAAGCTTAGTTAAAATTTAATTATATATACTTGATCACATAAAAACCCATTCCCACAAAAGTGAGTTTTGAGCCTTTATTGAGCATACAATTACATATCATTAGAACTAAATGCTCATTTTTCGTTTCTTGTGTGAATAGCCGTTTGGTTCTTACGACTCTAGAACTTGCCATGACGATACATTCCCGGTCCTTACCAATTTAAACCCGAGTAAGTAAATGATGGATGCATTAGGACTAACCCTTTTTATTTCTACACCATTATTTTTCTTTTTTTTACCACCTACCCAAAATCCCCCTAGTTAGCCCCTTTGAGCCTAAACCTTTTCATTTCATAACCCAAACCAAACACCTTTTTACCCACCAAAACCTTTTTCAGTTTTACCCCTTTGTTTTAGTAACAAGTTCGATTTTTCGTATGACTTTTCAAAAAAAAAAAATTGTGTTGATGATGAAGCAAAAGAAAATAAACAAACAAGTTCATTAAAAATAACTTTGTTTGAATAATAGCTTCATCAAAATAAAAGTTTCAAAAATAGAAAGTCTTACGAAAACCGACACTTGTTACGCTTTTTAGCCCTTTTTTTCTAACCACTAACCACTAACCACCAACCCAACCACCTACCTTTAACCCAAGCCTAACCCTTCACCCACAAAGTCCTCTTGATATTTACAAAGGTATATAAGTTAAAAAGGAGGAGGATTGATTGCTTGGCAAGCCTATGGTAGGAGTAAGTTCCATGCCGCTCTCGAGTGATCCACAAAAATACATTTTCGGCCGAGTGTTGAGTGATCCCCGTGAGGTATGTGAACTTGTATATAAATAGAATTTTTAAGAGCCATGTTATGCCCTAATAAGTAATTTATCTTGTGAAAAGTTTTAAATAAATCATGACGAATAGGATTGTAAATAAATAAAAATAAAATTAAATAAAGAATCTTGGAAATCCCGACACTCTACGACAAGCCCAAAAACCTTCTTCTCTACCCATTCCATTTGGGAGTGTAATAGCCACATATTAAAGAGTTTTGCTTGAGGACAAGCAAAGATTCAAGTGTGGGGGTATTTGATGTGTTCAAAATGTAACATATAAATTTCATCAAATGAGGCATAAAACTAACCCTTTTTTAGTACTGATGTTGGAAAAAGTGTGCTTTTGTCTTCCTTTTGTATTTTCAGGATTAAATGAGCTCAAATTTACAAAAGAAGCAAAAAGACATCAAAATCTAACATAAATACAAGAAAAGGAACAAGACGTGACATGCCCGACCCCACGACAGCATCTTCCCAAGCAAAACAAGAGATCAGAAGACTGAACACACCCCGTGCTCAGCCAGCACGGGGGCGTGCCCAAGTGCCAGCAGAAAAGACAAAGTGGTAGAAGCTTCTATTGCCCACCACGGGGCCGTGCTCAACGGACACGGGGCCGTGGTCAACTATAAGATTCGCACAATCCAGCAAATCTGCATAGTACAAAGATTCTTCTGCACCACGGGGTCGTGCTCAGCGGACACGGGGGCGTGGTCAACTAAAAAGACAAAACTGCATTAAATGAAGAAAGAGAAGGATGTGGACATGGGGCCGTGCCCACTGGACACGGGGCCGTGCCCGAGCTTCTGTTCAGCCTATAAATAGAAGTGCTTGGCTCAAGCTCAAACCATCCCTTGGCACACCACCTCTCTCACACTTCCCCCCACCACCCACCACCACCATAACACCATCATCCATTGTCCATCGTAGAGTGTGTGAGTCGTCTCGGGATCCAAGATTGATCGTAAGAGTTCTTGACAATCAAGGCCATGTTTGCCTAAGTCTCTTACATCACTTGGTGAAGACAAAGTGTCTAGTGTAATACTTTTTATTTCTAATCTTTTGCACTTTTTACTTGGTTTTGTATTAATGACTTTAATAACTAGTTGCTTATGTTGAAGGTGATCTTTCCTTATCCTTTGTCCGTGGTGTCTTGTCATTATTTTACTATCTATATAAAATAAAAGATTTTCACCATTCATATCTCCACGGTCTATATGGAGGTATGTTGGCTACCTGGTCGGGGGTTAAGGGAACGGTTTGGTAAAGGTCTTGCCATTGTTCAACGTTTAGAGGTCCTGCAATGGACCTGGGTCAAATTTAGTAGGACCTCCTTCAATACTTAATGGTATTGGATGGCGGGGGTCCAAACTCTTTGATCCCCTCATATGTTAACTACTATTAATACTATAACCCGGCTATTTAGGACTGTATCCCTGCTGACTCAGACTACTTAGTCGAGGGTAACGTCACCTCCAAAAGAGGAGCCTACCATAATTTGCATTAATAACTTAATTAATTATCTTCCAATAATCCACCCTTTTAGGATTGTATCCCTGCTGACTCAAACTACTGGGGTGAGGGTAACGTCACCTTCAAAAGAGGGGCCTACTACAATAACTAAGATAATCTCTTAAAATAGTGCAAAAGTGCGGAAATAATCAAAGGTTACACTAGATACGAGTCGGAACCAAGTGATTCATCTTGTCTATCTGTTTTTCTTTTTATTTTTATTTTCAGCATTTTAGTTAGTTTTTATTTTTCTTAGTTTAAAACATTTTTCTAAACTTTTTGATTTGATTAGACGTTGAGGATAAACCGGTACTAAAAGCTCTTGTGTCCTTGGACGACCTCGGTATCTTACCAACACTATACTACGCTCACGATGGGTGCACTTGCCCATATGTGTGTCTAGTGTTAGTAAATATCGTGTTTTATAAATTTAAAACTTGACTAAAAAGTGTTAAAGGGGCTTAAAATATACACCTAATATATATATAACACTCGACTACGCATCATGACCATAAGGTATAACGTCGGAAGGTTATTCCCTATACAATTATGGTCAATAAAAATGCTTGGTCGAATCCTAATGATCGACCAAATGGGTCGGGTTCGTAAGTCTAAGCGATTGTTTAGATCGCTTATCTTACGACCCTATATAAGCACTAAACCTAAAGTGACGAGCTAAACATGTTAAAACAAGTTTAACGAAGTTAGAAAACAAGTTTGGTATCAAAACAAAGGGTCTTGATACCCAAAAATAGTTTGGTTGCAAAATACGCAAGAACACGCATTTTGACCGAAACTATGACTCGTCACTATGCCTAAATAACGTGGTAATCAGTAGGTATAGTCACAAGAGACTATAACCATCGTGATTACGCTCACGTTACGAAGTTCAAACGAACTTCGTGTTGACCATCGACTGGTCAAAGTTGAAAGTCAAACACAGTTTGACTTTCGTGCTTAAAATGCGAAAAGAACGAAAGAATACTGACAACGGGTCCAAGAAATGGAGTTTTGATCTAATTATTCTCAGGTATGAAGTGTATAACTTCAACTTAGAGAACAAAATCAGATCAAAAGTGAGTTTGCAAATGAAATGGAAGGGGTATATATAGATTTCGGAGAACCGTTAGGATCATTTCTTGAAATCCGAGCTTCGATCTAAGCCGTACACATGCACCCCCTGATTTCTAAAACCATGGGCACCTAAAACCAGCCCATAGAATAGAAGAAACCATGTGCAAAACAAAAGGAGCAGCTGGGTTTTAATAAAATGAAGTCTGCTGATCTGGTGAAGGCTTATGGACCGTAAGCACCCTCATACGGTCCGTAAGGACCTTGTGTGCTGGAAGCAACTTTCAGCAATTGGCAGAACAGGCCCCTGCATCTCCAAACTTGATCTTTGATGCGTTTTGGCACGTTTAAGCCCCGTTAACCCCATTTCAAAGCTCTAAAATGAAGTTAAAGTATATAGAACTTAAAATATGCTCAAAAACATCTCGGATGTTGGTTCGTTTAGTCGTATGGTTGCGTTGTTCGGTTCATTACGACGAAACACAAACGGACGCGAAAAATGATCCAAATTACGCGACGAATGGGATTTTATCATGCCAATCACTAAAATAAAATATTTTAATGATTACATAAATTTTTGGATGTCCGGATATATTCGGAACGTAAGATATGCGCGAAAATGCAAACTTATACAATTTTTTACGCTTTTAGTCCCTGTTTGATCTAAAAGTTTATTTTTGCGCACCAAACACATCAAAGCCTATTTCTAAGCTATGTAAAGGATATTTATGGTATGTTCAACTTTTTATCAAGTTCTGGAATGTTCGTTACCACACGAATCGGCATACTTTGGCAGTTTACAAAATAGTCCCTGCGATCGAATAAACTTGATTTCAACACACCAAACCATCCAAAACTTATTTCTAAGTTATGTAAAGGTTATTTAAGGTATGTTAAGCCTATGTCACTGTTCCGGAGTGTTTGTTGCGTTAAACTGGTTATTTTTACGCATCAGTTCGCGTATAACTTTCCAGAAAGCGATTTAAAGCTCGAAATCGAACAAGAATTGATATGTGCAAACGATACACATATTTATACAATTTACAAGTATGAAATACAATATTTCATTGGTTTGGTATTTGTATGATGGTTGAAGTGACACAGGTGTCACAGTCTCCCCTACTTTAGGAAATTTCGTCCCGAAATTTAATTTTAGAGGAAACTTGTGAAGGTAACTGTGATGGTTTCGCTTTCGAATGAATCCCTCGAACCCTAAGTAAAACTCTGGGCCATGTTTGGATTCTTAGAGAATTTGTCAACTGTCAAAGTGAAGTCCTTGTAGTAACAAAAGATGGAGTTTCGAACTATGGACAGAAGAACGTTTCTTATGAAGACTATCATAGGAAACTTGTGTGTGTTTGAAATCGGAATTGGAGAGTGAAAAATAAAATGACATTGGTCAAGGTTCAGGACTTCTAGTAACTTAAATAACGCTACGTTCGCAATGTAATAAGGAACACTTATATATAGGAAGTACCAGTGGCGTATCCACCCTGCCATTTTCTACATTGTTCCCGTTTCGTTATTCTCATCACTATAGGTCTTACACATGACAAAACTTGTTGTGGTTTCTGTGCACCGAATTCCATAATTATGTATGCATCCATAATTACGTAATTCCTTGCACAATCCGCACAGTTCATTTCATAATGCGTAGGGGAAAAATCAATTGAATAAACATGAAGTGACTTGACTAGACCACCAAAGGATCTTTTTAACTAGATCAACGAACGATTTTTTTAACTAGATCAACACATGATCTCCTTAACTAGACCGTCGTACGATCTCCTTAAATAGACCACTTAAGGGATCTTTTCAGCTATATCATCACATAATATTCCTAACCAAATTTTTGAATCAATCTGTTTAACTAGACCGCTCAAGGGGTCTAAATTAAAGAATAGTACTTCATAATCCAAGGGACTTAACTATTACGTAGAAGCCCATTAAGGATTTAAGATAGTACCTTTGGGTATCCTATTATGAATTCTTCATATTGCAATATGGAGATTCTATAAGGATTTGGATAATGAATATTCGGATTACAAAAACACAAGACATAAAAGAAATCACATAAGCACATAATCACATAATTATTTAACTTGATCTTCATTTTGTTAATTTTCTTGTTAATTGAGCATATGAGTATTCAAAGCATACCAGGAATCCAATCCGTGAATTCCGTTTGGCACTTTAAACATTTTCAAGAATCTAACTATGAAGATAGGAAGATCTTAATATGAATTTGGCTTTGTTTCTTAAAAGAAACGAGTATTAAGATTTTGGGGAGATCACAAGTGATCATAAAAATGACAGAACCACACGAGTAGTTTGTCTTTGTGTCGGCATCATGGGGTTGTACTAAACATACACACAATCGTATCAGTTTCGTAAAATAAAATTGAAACAACAAATTTTATTTATGAATTAACTGAGTCGATTCAAACATCCAAAAGATAACATACAACGAAAAACAAAAGACTAATTGTTCACTGTTGCATCGTCGTTTGCGTTTGCCTCGTTTATGTTAAACACTCGTCCACGTGCTGGATTCGCGTTAACAAGTCTTGGGCAATTGTTGCGGTAGTGAGTAAGGTCACCACAGTTATAACACGACCCAGGTGGAAACCGTGCTTGAACAGCAGCAGGATTTGCACCAGCTTGGTTTTGGTTGGTATAATGGCAGGTATTGATCAAATGTCCCAATCGCCCACAGTGAGTACATTTGTGACACTGCACTTGCTCTAGATGATGACGGTTACATTTGTTGCACAAAGGTGCGGTACCAACATAATTTTTCCTTGCACAAGGTTGTGCTGGATGGTTTGGTGCAACCTGATTGTTCTGAGCAGTTATGGCGCAGTTTTGAGAAGCCTTGCGCTTCTTCTTCTTGGGTGTCTCGGACTGTTTTTCCTTTGGTTCAACTTGTGCAGTTTTGTCAGATGGTCTTGGATCGCCCTTTCGAAAAAGCTTACCCTTCCTGATATGGGATTCAGTCAGGGTGGCAGACAATTCAATGGCCTGTCTGACAGTAGTAGGGTTACTGCCAGTAACAATATCCCGAACTAAGTCAGGAAGACCATCAATGTACTTTTCAATCGCCTTCTCCACAGGCGTAACCATAGCAGGACATAACAGGCTCAGCTCTTCATAACGGTCAGTATAGGCTCGATGTTCACCACTGTCTTGCTTTAGGTCATCAAATTCCCTTTCCAATGCTCTAAGCTCATGACGAGGACAGAACTTCTTCATCATTAGAGCGCAGAGCTCTTCCCAAGTTTGAGCTAGTGCCACATCAGCACCCCTGTCCCTCATCACACCATTCCACCGCATTAAAGCTCATTTCTAAAAAACACTAGATGCGAACTCTACCTTTCGCTCGTTCGGACACTGAACATGTCTGAAGGTGCTCTCTAGACTCTTGAACCATTGTAGAAGTGCAGTCGCTCCTTGATACCCAGAAAACTTTGATGGCTTAGCAGAGTTGAATGTCTTGAAGTTGCATGGGGCATTATTGTTGTTGAGGGCTTGGTTACATTGAGCAATGATGTTTGGGATTGCAGCAGCCATTTGCTGCGTAACGATAGCTGCCAGTTCTTCATTAGGTACCTGATTGTCGCGTCGTGGAGGCATTCTAAAAGGGGAAACAAGAGAGAAAACAAGTGAAATGGCATTGGGTAAGAACGGGATGTTGCAATTACCGACCAAAAAGCATGGGTGATGGTCATTTATTCGATCTATGAAGCAAACAAATGACACACAAAAGCTGAATCAAAGTAAATAGGTCCTCATAATGTATCGCAAAGACATGCTCGCCTATAAGTGGACACTCACCCCAAGAGTTCCTAGATAAGAGTGACTGGTCCGATACTGCGGATTTGTACGAACACTCTAGCCTTAGACAGAAGACTCAGGGTACAGGCACCCACCCTTCCAGTTTGCACGTGTTCACATTATTTAGACCAAACTTCGACGAGATTTTAAAAATTTAGAGGGTTCAAAACCTAGTAATCAATCATCCTAGAACAGATGATTGGTTCTTAAAGCGGATTCGAAATTTGTGTTCTTATTGTGGTTGTCACCTAAAGATAGGCGACGGTATTGTTTTAAAACTAAACACAAGATAACTTGTGTTAGGGTCCTAGGAAGGTTATAGTCTAGGTCAAAGCATTACTAATAACCTAATTCCCTATAACCATTGGCTCTGATACCAACTTTTCTGTCACACCCCGACCACGTAAAACAACAAATCGTGGCGGAAATGTCGGGGAGTGTTGTAACAGAATCATTATTTCATAACCATGGATTTAATAATTTTGTTTTATTGAATTATTGAACACATTGTTTCACTACAAATCAAATAATTACAATTATTGTCTTTCAAGTTTTAAAGTCGCTAAGGCACGAGTCCATCCTATGTATAGCAGGTATCAACAATCATCATATAGCAGCACCTGAAACATGTGTAAAAATAGGTACGTCAGCATAAAAATGTCTGTGAGATACATAGGTTTTATTAATGCAGGATTCATGACTTGTAAGTTTAAAAGAATGTTTAACAAAAAGTAGTCATGAACTTTTAAAAATGTTTTCTTTATAAATCATGCGAAATTTTATAAGAAATTTGATTATATAAAAGAATGATGCATAGATAATTAAATAACCCAGTAAAATGAGTTTGTATAAAATATGTTGTTTGTAAAACAATGTTTTGATAAAAGGTTTGTAGTATATATAAAATATACTTTGGTTTTAAGAAAGTCGATTAAGTAATATATTAAAATATATTTCAGTTCTAAAACAGATAGTATATTAAATATACTTTAGTGTCAAAATAATAGTTTTCAGTAGTATATCAAAAGTATACTTTGGTTTTATACATAACATATTAAACTATGCTTTGGTTTTGTAAATAACATATTAAACTATGTTTTAGTAATTTATCAAAATATATGTTGTTTTGTACAATATCACATATGAGAGCATATCAAACTATACCTTTGGGAGTATAACAAAACATACGACAAGAATGTGATTTTAGAATTCATGCAAACCTCAGTGTATCAAACTACACCTTAGAGACTATAGAAATACCACAAAGGCAATCTCTATTTGGACAAAAATCGGTTTCTGACATTCCATACAATAGGAATGGGGTGTCTAATCCTATAGCGCTATATCATACTACTAATCGGTCTGGTGAATGTATAAAATAAGTACAATCCAACAATTAATTTTATAATCTTTGAAAAATTTGTGTTTAACCCATAAATAATCATTCAGTTTGTCAAAAGATAAGTACTAACATGTATAATCAATTTACACTTTGAAATCATGAACATAACAAATAGGTACACATGTTTCACCCCAAAACATTGAAAACAGTAAAAGAGGGGACTATGTACTCACTTGAGGATGCTTAGAAGTCTAGAACAACAACCAAGCAAAGCTAGAGGGATCACGAAAATCAAACGGCACCTAATATGGGTAACTACATTAATAACCGGACCTAAATCGGAAGATCGGATAGGATGAGGTTTCGTAAACCAAATGAGTGTTGGAACTCATATGATATGGTTTGACAAAGCCTACATACTAAATCTAAACCTAACCTAAGTGCTTACGACCCATCACGACCCGTTTAGGTAGCTTACGCTACTTTAAAGCGTCGTTCGCGCAAAGCGCGTTCGGACCGCCTACCTAGTCCTATGACAAGTATTATATGCCTTAACATGTTTAGATATGTTGCATAATCAGTTAAGTGAAAAAAGTTTGAGTTATATATGCTTAAATACCAATTATGCATAAAAAAGGGCATTTTGGTCATTTTACCTAAGGCATATAAACTACCTATCATACAACTACTTAAGCGAAGTGGCCATAAGGTATAACCTCGGAAGGTTATTCCCTATACAATTATGGTCACTAAACATGCTTGGTCGAATCCTAATGATCGACCAAATGGGTCGGCTTCGTAAGTCTAAGCGATTGTTTAGATCGCTTATCTTACGACCCTATATAAGCACTAAACCTAAAGTGACGAGCTAAACATGTTAAAACGTGTTAAACGAAGTTAGAAAACAAGTTTGGTATCAAAACAAAGGGTCTTGATACCCAAAAATAGTTTGGTTGCAAAATACGCAAGAACAGGCATTTTGACCGAAACTATGACTCGTCACTATGCCTAAATAACGTGGTAATCAGTAGGTATAGTCACAAGAGACTATAACCATCGTGATTACGCTCACGTTACGAAGTTCAAACGAACTTCGTGTTGAGCATTGACTGGTCAAAGCTGAAAGTCAAACACATTTTGACTTTCATGCTTAAAATGCAAAAAGAACGAAAGAATACTTACAACGGGTCCAAGAAATGGAGTTTTGATCTAATTATTCTCAGGTATGAAGTGTATAACTTCAACTTAGAGAACAAAATCAGATCAAAAGTGAGTTTGCAATTGAAATGGAAGGGGTATATATAGATTTCGGAGAACCGTTAGGATCGTTTCTTGAAAACTGAGCTTCTATCTAAGCCGTACACATGCACCCCCTGATTTCTAAAACCATGGGCACCTAAAACCAACCCATATAATAGAAGAAACCATGTGCAAAACAATGGGAGCAGCTGGGTTTTAATAAAATGAAGTCTGCTGATCTGGTGAAGGCTTACGGACCGTAAGCACCCTCATACGGTCCGTAAGGACCTTGTGTGCTGGCAGCAACTTTCAGCAATTGGCAGAACAAGCCCCTGCATCTCCAAACTTGATTTTTGATGTGTTTTGGTACGTTTAAGCCCCGTTAACCCCATTTCAAAGCTCTAAAATGAATTTAAAGTATAGAGAACTTAAAATATGCTTAAAAACGTCTCGGATGTCGGTTCCTTTGGTCGTACGGTTGCGTTGTTCGGTTAATTACGACGAAACACGAACGGACGCGAAAAATGATCCAAATTACGCGACGAATGGGATTTTATCATGCCAATCACTAAAATAAAATATTTTAATGATTACATAAATTTTTGGATGTCCGGATATATTCGGAACGTAAGATATGCGCGAAAATGCAAACTTATGCAATTTTTGACGCTTTTAGTCCCTGTTTGATCTAAAAGTTTATTTTTGCGCACCAAACACCTCAAAGCCTATTTCTAAGCTATGTAAAGGATATTTATGGTATGTTCACCTTATGATCAAGTTCCAGAATGTTCGTTACCACACGAATCGGCATACTTTGGCTGTTTGACACAAATAGTCCCTACGATCGAATAAACTTGATTTCAACACACCAAACCATCCAAAACTTATTTCTAAGTTGTGTAAAGGTTATTTAAGGTATATTAAGCCTATGTCACTATTCCGGGGTGTTTGTTGCGTTAAACTGGTTATTTTTACGCATCAGTTCGAGTATAACTTTCCAGAAAGCGATTTAAAGCTCGAAATCGAACAAGAATTGATATGTGCAAACGATACACATATTTATTCAATTTCCAAGTATGAAATACAATATTTCATTGGTTTGGTATTTGTATGATGGTTGAAGTGACACAGGTGTCACACTTGCTCCTGATCCTCTGCCTGACCATGACCCTGTACCTGTTGGCATACCTGTTGTTGCACCACTTGTACCCGATCCGATTCCTGCACCCGCTGACCCTGCTGCTTTTGCTGATCAAATAGACCCCCGTTACGCTTTCACCAGCAATAGGTGGATAGAGAATGATGATGATATGCCCCCTTTTTTTGAGCCTGTTACTCCCCCTCACATACATGCACCTGTTGATGTTGCCCCATTTCACCCGATTATATCCGATGTTAACCGCACTGACCTGCCGATCACATTCTTGCAGGATATCCCTCCACCCCATCTAGGGGAAGGTCCCTCTAGCCAGCAGCCTGGCCATGTTCCACACGTGTCAGCCACATTTCCTTACATGCCACAGTATACACCTGCCACTCATTTTACTTCTGCACCGTCAGGCGAGCCACTCATATGGTTTCCACCGAACACTATGCCAGTTTCTGATCCATACCATCCCTCCCACTTTATTGGTTACACGAGGGATGACTTACTCCTATCATTGCAGCTTCAGCAGGAGATCTTGTGTCGTAGAGTCATGGAGCTTGAGAGGACTCCACGTCCTCCTCCTTGTTCATGTAAGTCACCTTTTGCGACTCCACCTGCTCCTCTTCTGCCTTATCCAGATTTTGACGTTCGATTTCTTACCATGGAGCAGCAGATTAGTTATCTGTTGCGTCGCGTTCACGCTCTTGAGGAGGAGTTAGCGCATGTGCGCAATTTACTTTTCGTTCCTCCACCTCCTCCTCCTCCACCATCAGCATAGCCGGTTTTTTGGTTTTATGCAGGTAACCCACTTTTGATGAGAGTATCGCTATTGAGCCTAGCTTGCAAAGCCCTTTTGAAGACCACTTTTTGATTTTATGACTGTTGTAGATTGATAGACATTTTGGACAAGGGTGGTGTGACCCTGTAGTCCCTTTTGATGTGATGCGATACATTTGTAAAACATGTAACTGTACTTGTGGTCGGTAATTTATGAAAGCTCAATCGCAATATTCTCATTATATACATTGTTGAATTATACATTGGTGATATGAATGTGATGTTATGTGTTTACTTACATTGATAAATGTTATTACATACACGTACTACATACTTATATGCATAAGACCTGACCTATACAATCTTCTTTAGAAGATGCCTCCTCGAAGAGACAACCAGCTGCCCACAACAGAGGCTGAGCTACAAGAACGGATTTCACGAGCAATAGCACAACTCGAGGCCTTACGCTCTGAACACAGCGGAGGTACCTCAGGAAGTAACCCACCTCTTGGCTGTACCTACAAGCAGTTCCTTGACTGCAAACCTCTGAATTTTGACGACACCGGGGGTGCTGTAGCTTTTGTTAGATGGACGGAGAAAATTGATTATGTGCAAAGAATGAGAAAGTGTGCACCGGAGTACCAGGTCACCTACATCTCTGGATTGTTCTTAGACGGAGCGCTATCATGGTGGAATCTCCAAGTTCAGACTCTGTGGGAAGAGGCTGCATATGCCATGACATGGGATGAGATGAAGGAACTCATGCGCAAGAAGTACCGTTCAAGGGCTGAGATTCAAAAGTTGGAAACTGAATTCTGGAACCTCAAGATGGATGGTCCAAAGATTGTTGAATACGTGCAGAGATTTCATGACTTATCTCGCGTCGTTCCTTACATGGTTGATCCGGAATTCAAGCGCATTGAGCGTTTTATTTGGGGATTGGCACCCCAAATCATGAGCATGGTGACGACATCAAAGCCTTCAACGATCACTGAGGCTATTGATCTGAGTGTGGCACTAACTGAAGAAGCGATCAGGTTGAACAAGTTCTCGATTTCTGACCAAAAGAAGAAGGAGACTCACATTGAGTCATTAGGTGAGAACAAAAGGAAGTTCTCAAATTTCAAGAAAGGTACCAGCAGTGCTAACAAGAAGAAAGAGGCAAACCCACCAGCCGAGGTCAAGACTGGTGTTGAAAACAAAGGAAAAGGGTATATGGGCACCTTGCCCAAATGCGATGCGTGTCAGTTTCATCACACTGGACGATGCCGAGCTGGAAAGTGTGAGATGTGCGGAAAAGTTGGCCATGCCAAAGAGACATGCTGGTATGGTGCCGGTCGTGGTAATGGTGGTCTGAGAGGTAATGGGAACGGGAATGGAAACGGTAACCATGGTGGAAATGGGTATGGAAACCGCAATCAAGGAGGAAACATGATACGCCTCTAAGAATTATCAGTTGTTTGAAAGCCCGAAGATGTTTGCAGAAATGATGTGTTGCCTTCTTGGCACATGTTGTGGACACGGAAGCCGCTGAGCCAAAGCTGGAAGATATCCCAGTTGTGAGGGAATATCCTGAAGTCTTCCCCGAAGATTTGCCAGGATTGCCACCGCAGCGACAAGTCGAATTCCACATTAACTTAGTTCCAGGCGCTGCACCTGTAGCTAAGGCACCTTATCGACTTGCGCCTTCTGAGATGCAAGAGTTGTCGACGCAACTTCAAGAGCTTTTGTGTCACACCCCTTTCTAAGGCGGAAGCACTAGGTGTGATCATGAAAGGTTTTCATTGCATACGATTGGTAAACATACTACATGCTCGTAAAAATAACTTCAAATGCCAAACATTACATAACTGAAATCATAGTTTAAGTGTTTACATCAAAAGACAGCATATTGTCTGAGAGTTTACAACTTTATTCAAAGATAAAACATAAGCAACATCCGCGAGCAAGAGTAAGACCGTGCGCACATCCACTTTAGTTACCTGAAATACATGTGAGTTTTTGTAAAAACGTCAACATAATGTTGGTGTGAATTCATGCAGTTCTTGTATTGAACGTTTGTATACTTTGTATGAAAACATAGTATGTATCTTGTATAAATCAAGTATTTCTGTATGTGTCATGTATAAATAAAGTGTTTCTGTATGTGTCATGTATAAATCAAGTATTTCTGTATGTATCATGTATAAATCAAGTGTTTCTGTATGTGTCATGTATAAATCAAGTATTTTTGTATGTATCATGTATAAACCAAGTATTTCTGTATGTATCTTGTTGTTAATGGGTTGCAAGGCCATTAACATGTGACACGACATAGGAAGCAACTAAACCATAGGCATTTTTCTAGTTGTCGATTCATGACGGAGACACAAAAGCACTACTCGGTACTAGTTTTCACCAAGAGTGTGGCTGCCCGAAAACCCATTAGATCTAACCTTTTGTTCTGCGGTCTTAGTATGTACACGATTAATGGTGCTTATTGTGACACCCCAGGAAAACCAGGAAAACCATGCAACTTAACTAGCTTCCTCAGTGAGTACGTACCAAATTTCGGGACGAAATTTCTTTCAACTTGGGGATAATGTGACAACTCGTATTTCCGAACCTATCCTTGTACTTGATGTAACGTATGTGAACGTGATGTGATTATATGCAAATGATTGATTAATGAATATTATGTTTGATTATGTGTTATGTGAATGCATGTTTGTTGTAAACGCACAACACTCACCCGACCGCACAAGCCATTCGGGTTACACAACTTGTACTCGGACGCATAGGGCAGCCCAAGTGTGGGTTCGGCCCATCCCCCTTAGTCGATTAACACATGGGGCGCTAGTACCCATCTCACACTTTACCAAAACAAACAAACCTACAAACCCTAGTGCTCTTTCTCTCTCATGAACTCGAAGGCAGCCACACACACTCCCTCATCATCGAAGATCTTTCTTGTTTGGATCAATCATCTATTCCATCTCGCTCTCTCAAATTGGTTAGTGTGTAATAATCGGATGTGATTTCTTGTTATGCTGATTTGATTGTTATGTGAATACTTGTTTATGTTTATCAAGATCTGATTTCTAATGATTTTGAATATGTGTCATCATTGATTAACATGGGTGTCTATAGGATCCTAGGGATTGTTGCAAGCATATCGATTCTAGAAATAATGATTGTAACACCGATTGTTTTCTGAGGTTACACATGCTATCATAATGACACATGATTGTAATACAAGGCTTGCATGTGACTAGTGGGATTCTTTAGTCAAACCGTAGGTTAATGGCATTTATGTGTATCAACCCATCAAGCAATCGGTCCAATAACCTTTTGAGATGATTAAACAGTTGTCGACCATTGTTGTTTATTTCGATGATGATCATGTGTGTTGCTATGTAATATGTTAGTGAATCGAGATCCATGTTTATGAGTTGATAGGTTGTTGTTTATAATTATGATGTTAGGGTTTATGTGAAACAATTGTTAAAAATAATGATTTGATCGATTTCTGTTTGATATGGAAGTTGTTA
The DNA here is from genome assembly GCA_030545235.1 of Helianthus tuberosus. NCBI lineage: Eukaryota > Viridiplantae > Streptophyta > Magnoliopsida > Asterales > Asteraceae > Helianthus > Helianthus tuberosus. The sequence goes on along the minus strand of CM060354.1, from coordinate 118,190,594 downwards.
ACATTTATTAATAAATTGTGAATTTTGGAAACCAATGAATGATTGTAACTGAATGTCATAATATCCGGATATTTTAAACCAATCGCACAAGATCAAATCTTATCACATAAGCTTTCTGATCGCACAAGATTGTCCAGTCGTACAAGCTTGGCTGGATCGCACAAGATTAAAACAAACTGTTTTGGGTCGCACAAGCTCTGGGCTTATTCACATGTTGGGCCGGGGTATTTAGTGGGTTATGTTAGTGAGTCGCACAAGATATATTGTAATCGTACATGATGTATTGGATCGCACAAGTTGGTTATCTGTTTATTAATTTGGGCCGTGTGTATAGGTGTGTTGGGAATTTCGGTTAATGGGCGGGTACTATTGGGCTTCAATGGGTGATCGCACAAGGTTGTTGAACTTGTGCGAGCCCAATCTTTTAAATCGTACAAGTTGAATACGTTGTGACTGTTAAACGTGATGATGTGTGTTTGCCATGATCCGTGTGGGTTCTTACATGCTATCTTACGTGATACTTATGTGCACTACTTGAAATCAAAACCTGACTTGTATGGTAACCATGTTAGGACGTGGTTGACCACTAGCTGCTAGACTTGACCTTTCTGTGTATCTGCCGAGCAAACCAAGGTGAGTTCACACTCTACAAAGCATGGGATTCCCAGGGGTTGGGAATGGGGTTAAGGAATATGGATTCCTCGTCCTTTCTTGGGTAGGATAGTACTGGTTCAGGAATGTAATTCCTCGTCCTCACAGACAGATAACTTTACTAGACCAAATCTCTATCACGAAGTCCCTCCTTTTTATATAGACTTAATCGCCGGGCCAATGGCGAGCGGGTCATTAGTTAGATAGCGCTATTTAGGTCTGACAAGCCTCACACCGTGCCGCAGAGGACGGGCGTGAACTAATGGATCTGGGGCACGTCAATGCTGATAGACATTGACAGTTTCAGGGCACATAAACATGACTTCAGTCAGTAGTCGATATGGTAACGAGTCTAGTGTATACATGGGGTAGCCCCCACGGCCGAGATGCCAGATAACTATCATGGGATAGCCCCCACGGCTGGATTGCCAGAGTTAATGGGTTAAACAAATCACGTTTTCAAATATGGGGTAACCCCCACGGCAGGGATGCCAGTTAAAGGAACTATTTTTGGAACAACTAAAACCAACACTCAACTGTGAACTCACTCGACATTGTTGTTGACTCGTTACTACATGCTTTGCAGGTCAATAGGTTAGCAGGAGCTTGCATGGGAAGAGTCGTTGTGGGACATGGACAGCTGTGTGCCATGTTAAACCTTTGGATATTTAAACTATTGTTTTGGTTTTAAACTATGGTTGTTTTAAACATTAATTGTGTTGGTTGGACTTTTACAATTAATTACTTACTTGTTCAATATGATTAGTGGTTTGATCATGATCAGTCACGCCTCCAAGCGGTGATACTCCGCGTGTGGATTTTGGGGGTGTGACACTTATGGTACCCTATTCGTGACACGATTTCTCGTATCATTCCTCAATTCTTGTATCCATCATACCATTTGTAAACATTGTAACATGTATTTCACCCCCGAAGTTATAAAACTGAAACCAGTTAAAAGAAAAGGGGGAGCATGAACTCACAACTTTGTGTTCCTTGCGCCGTAAACTTCACCGGTTTTTGCTTATCTAGCGTCGTGACCTAAACGTGTTTTATTAACGTTAGTCACTAGACTTGTATCGCACAAGTACAAGCCACCATCTTTTATGTATGTGTTCTTGTGTTAAAAATAATTTATATTTTTAACTATGTGTCTTACTTATATTATTTTCTCAAAAATAAATATAAGTATCTTGTATTTTTCACCCGAAATATGTATTTTGTCCAAAACTTCATTTCATGTTCATAACTTGTCCAAGTTATTTATTCTATCAGGTAATATATTTTCTTGTATTTGTCTAAGTATGTTGTATGTGTATTTTTGTATTTTTACTTCTTATGAGTATTTGGTGTATTTTCAAGTCCTAATACACTATCACGTATAATACATACTACATACACTTAGCACAAAATTTGGTGATCAATAAATATATATATTTTTCTCAAAAATATACATACTTAATATAAATTTTATCTTGAAGAAATCATCATTTCTTAACACAAAAATTAGGGAAACCTTGGTAAATATTTTTAGATACATTTTTAGGGAATAAGTTTCTCAAAAACTTATATTTTTCTAAGTGTCAAAATTTATAAAAATTTTAACATAGTTTCCCCTAAAAATGGAGGTTTCCCATGTTTCCGAAACATGTGTTTATTTTCTTTTAAATCATCAACAATATCAACAACACAATCAAGCCTTACCATAAGCCTAGATCATGTAAATCACAACTTGAAGTTCTTGTAAAAACTTGTAGTAACTTACCATGTTATTTAGTAGGTTTAGTTACCCTTAAAAAGATGGTTGTTTGTTTGTAAATCTCATTCTTGAAGGAGTTAGTCATTTACAACTTGTAAGATGATTTTTCTAAAAATATTTCTTTTGTATTTTTCTTGTTTCCTAAGTGTTTATACACTTGTTTTTCTACTAAAAATAGTGTAGGTTTAAGTGAAAACCAAGATCTTCTAAAAATAATATTTTAAACTTAGTTTTCTTGGAAAATCTTTCATAAATCTTAGATCTATAAGTTTAACAACTCACTTGATTATCATTTTTCAAGAAATCATTTTATTTTCAAGTTCATGTCTACACTAGAAGATGATTAGCTTATGATATCACATAATCATCCTCTCTCTTGCTAGATCATGTGTTTAATCACAATCTAACAAGCTTCATATAATGATCAACATCACAATGTCTAGTAAAACAACAAGCAAACATCATACATATACTAAATAACACCATTTCAACAAGATTTCATCATATGAAAGCTTTATGTTCATGTTTCGTGTGTATGTCTTTTTAAAGTTCTAGTGATTCTCAACATAATATGTCTTTTAACCAAGCAAAAATGGAAGTAAACAAAGATCAAGAGGGTCTTACTACTAGCTTCAAGCTAGGGAAGAATACTAGAACTTGAAGATGACAAAATGGTTGGATAAAAGCAAATGAAGATGGTCCTTCAAGATCCGAGACCACCAAACCTCCTAATCTTGCATCTTACACCTTGTGTACACTTAGAAATGGATGAGATTGAAACAAAAACAATGGTGGTGTGGTGCTTGGGGTTCGGCCGAAAGGTGGGAAGGAGGGAGGAGAAGAAGGTTGGTGTAGTGTGTGGTGTGTGGTGTGAAGTTATGAACTTGATGTGTATATTTATAAACCATACTCTCATGTTATCCTTTGGGTTTTATGTCACCCCTAGTACAATACAAGATCTATTAATCAAATCAACTAAATCTCTTAATTAGGCATGTGGCCGATTTTATTAGGATGTAGGGAGGGGTCTAAGTGTAAACTTTAATTATGAAGTTATCTTGTAATCCAAATCCAAGATTATGATCTTTAAGAGATCTTATAAGATTTCATAGAATCAAGGGGAGATCTAAGTAAGATTGTGCAAGATCAAGAAGGATATTAGTGGGGGCCACTCCCATAACTGTCCACCTTTAGGGGGGGTAAAGTGTAAGTTTCCATGGTAGTTAAGTAATCTAATTAGATTTCAAGTATAGTGTTTAAGTGTTGGATGTGTTATATAGTGTGTTAGGGTGTTCGGGGATCATAACTAGTTCGGAAATAAATAAACAATGCTTCTAATAATAATATTTTGATGTTCCGGGTAATGTCTGGTTGTTCGGTTAAATACCGATTCGTTAAAGTGCTAAATTGCACCGTTTAGTGTCCTTTAAGTATCCTTTTGTGATACTTTCAATTCCCGACACTTAGGGAACTATTCTGGACCATTTAGTCATGTTTTTGTATGGTAAAATCTTGTTATAATGCTGAATTTTGCTGAAATATATAAATTTCAGCTTTTAAAGTGTACTTCGGGTGCTTTTTAGTGCGTATTTTAGCTTCCGGAAAGTCTATATGTTAACCCTTGTATGTACTCTTGGGTTTTAATGTATTCTTGTCATTGGACCTACACCTAGGCTCCAATTCTATAGTCTAACTGCTTTCTGCAGAATTGTTGACACAATGTGTCTTACCGGTGAGTTTACTAGTATTTCTGACGCAACGCTATTCATTAATGCATAACGCAATATTTTGTAGTATAAAACGTGCATGAATTCACTTGTTTAGTATGTAATCAAATAATGTTGACATTTAAGTACAAAATTGCAGTCATTAAATAATAATTAAAGTGTACGGAAATTACCAGTTTGGTGCCATTTGTCACAGTCTCCCCCCGTTAAAAGAATTTCGTCCCGAAATTCAGGCTGATCTATCTCTCGCAGGAGTTTTCTTGAACAGGTGGGGGTAATTTTCTTTGAACTGGTCTTCACGTTCCCACGTGTACTCGGGTCCATGCTTAGAGTTCCAACGTACTTTGACAAGTTTGACAGTGCTCCTCCTGGTCTTGTTGACTTTCTAGTCTGTAACCTCAACGGGTTGTTCTGTAAATCGGAGGGTGTCATCAATATGCACTTCATCCGCAGGGATGATCACGGTTTCTTGTGTTGGACTCTTCTTGAGGTTGGATACATGGAACGTATCATGTACTCCATTAAGTTCTTCCGGTAATTCCAACGTATATGCCACGGTACCAATTCTTTCTAAGATCTTGAATGGTCTGATGTATCGTGGATTCAACTTTCCACGTTTTCCAAATCTTACTACGCCCTTCCAAGGTGAGACCTTTAGCAAAACTTTGTCTCCCACCTCGAACTGTAATGGTTTTCGTCTTCGATCAGCGTAGCTCTTTTGTCGATCTCGAGCCGCCTTAATTCGCTCTCGGATCTGCATAATCTTGTCGGTTGTCTCTTGCACAAGTTCAGGACCAACCATACGTTTGTCTCCAGCGTCTGCCCAACATAATGGCGAGCGGCACTTGCGGCCATACTGAGCTTCGAACGGTGCGGCTTTTATGCTTGTATGATAACTGTTATTGTAGGAAAACTCAACAAAAGGTAGATGAGTATCCCAGCTACCGCCTAGGTCCATGACACATGCGCGAAGCATATCTTCTAATGTTTGTATGGTTCGTTCGCTCTAGCCGTCTGTTTGTGGATGGAAGGCCGTGCTTAGATCTAGCTGAGATCCAAAGGCTTCCTGAAAGGATTGCCAGATTCTTGAGACAAAGTGTCCATCTCTGTCTGAAATAATTGAGATTGGCACTCCATGACGTGCCACAATTTCTTTTAAGTATATCTCAGCAAGCTTTCCAGTGCTATCCTTCTCTCGGATTGGTAGGAAATGCGCAGATTTCGTCAATCGATCAACTATCACCCATATCATATCGTGCCCTCTAGGGGTCTTGGGTAATTTCGTTATGAAGTCCATCAAGATTTGCTCCCACTTCCACATGGGAATCTCTGGTTGTTGCAGTAGTCCAGACGGTTTCTGATATTCAGCCTTAACCTTAGCACAGGTTAGGCATTTTCCAACATAGACAGCAACGTCGCTCTTGAGTCTCGGCCACCAATAATATTCCTTTAAGTCTTGATACATTTTTTCCGATCCTGGATGGATCGAGTATCTTGACTTGTGTGCTTCGTCAAGGATGACTTCTCGAATACCGCCATAGAGCGGAACCCAAATACGGTTCTTAAAGTATAAGGTTCCCTCTTCATTTGGCACCATATATTTCAACATACCCCAGAGGTATTCAGCTTTACGGTTTTCTCCCTTAAGAGGTTCTTGTTGTGCATCACGAATGCGTGCAGTGAGGTTCATTCGAATAGTCATTTCTAATGCTCGAACCCTTAGGGTCTTAACCATTTCTTTTCAACTTAGCGCGTCTGCTACAACGTTTGCCTTTCCAGGATGGTACTTAATCTCACAGTCATAATCGTTCAGCAGCTCGACCCATCGTCGCTGTCGCATGTTTAATTCCTTCTGATCAAGTATGTATTGCAGACTTTTGTGATCTGTGAAGATTGTACATCGAGTACCATATAAATAATGTCGCCAGGTCTTCAAGGCGAATACCACCGCACCTAGTTCCAAGTCGTGCATGGTGTAATTCCTTTCATGTACCTTCAATTGTCTTAAAGCGTAAGTGATGACTTTCTGGCGTTGCATGACCACGCAACCCAAACCTTGACGCGAAGCGTCGCAGTAAACCACGAATTCTTCAGTGCCTTCGGGTAAGGATAGTATTGGTGCATCGCATAGCTTATTTTTGAGTAGTTGGAAGGCTTCTTCCTACTTATCACCCCAGTCGTACTTCTTGTCTTTCTGCTTAAGGGTAGTCAGCGGTTGGGCTATCTTGGAGAAATTCTCAATGAATCGCCGATAATAGCCTGCTAAGCCCAAAAATTGTCGAACTTCGGTTGGTGTTTTGGGGGCTTCCCAACTCTTTATTGCTTCTATCTTGGATGGGTCTACATGAATGCCCTTCTCGTTCACAACGTGACCAAGAAATTGTACTTCGCGAATCCAGAATTCGCATTTCGAGAACTTTTCATAAAGTTTCTCCTTCTTCATTAGTTCCAGAATGGTCCTGAGGTGTTGCTCGTGCTCTTCTTTCGTTTGTGAGTAAATCAGGATATCATCGATAAATACAATCACGAATTTATCGAGATATGGTTTGCATACGCGGTTCATCAGATCCATAAATACCGCTGGCGTGTTCGTCAGTCCGAATGGCATCACAAGGAACTCGTAATGCCCATAGCGTGTTCTGAATGCAGTCTTTGGTACGTTTTCCTCTTGTATCCTTAACTGATGGTATCCAGATCGTAGATCGATCTTGGAATAGTAGCTTGATCCTTGCAATTGATCAAATAAATCATCAATCCTCGGCAGTGGATACCGATTCTTGATTGTGAGCTTGTTCAGTTCTCTGTAATCGATACACATCCGCAGTGTTCCATTCTTCTTCTTCACGAACAATACTGGGGCTCCCCAAGGCGAGAAGCTTGGCCTTATGAATCCTTTATCCAACAACTCCTGAAGTTGTGTAGATAATTCTTGCATTTCGGATGGTGCAAGCCGATAGGGTGCCTTGGCTACAGGAGCGGCTCCTGGAACCAAGTCTATATGAAATTCGACTTGTCGTTGCAGAGGTAGTCCTGGCAGATCTTCGGGAAAAACATCAGGGAATTCCTTCACCACAGGAATGTCTTTGAGTTTCGGCTCCACAGCCTTCTTATCTACAACGTGTGCTAGGAAAGCAATGCATCATTTCCTTAAGCACTTATGTGCCTTCATACAACTGATGATTCGCAGAGGCGCGTCTCGCTTTTCTCCATGCACAATGAGCGTTTCTTCATTCGCCAGAGGGATGCGAATGATTTTCTCGTGACAAACAACTTCAGCCTTGTTCTAGAACAACCAGTCCATTCCGACCACTACGTCGAAGCTACCCAATTGAATAGGTAAGAGGTCGATGCTAAACCTTCGCTCACCAAGTTCTAATGTGCAACTTCTAACAACTTCGCCCGATTCAACAAGTTTACCATTGGCTAGTTCTATGGAATAAGGAATATCTAATCTACTAGATTCTATCCCAAGCATACGTTTAAATTCCACAGACATGAAGCTATAATCGGCACTAGTGTCGAATAGTACGGATGCAAAGTGATTGTTAACGAGAAACGTACCGGTGAGTTTACTAGTATTTCTGATGCAACGCTATTCATTAATGCATAAAGCAATATTTTATAGTATAAAACGTGCATGAATTTACTTGTTTAGTATGTAATCAGACAATGTTGACATTTAAGCACAAAATTGTAGTCATTAAATAATAATTAAAGTGTACGGAAATTACCGGTTTGGTGCCAGTTGTCACATTTTGGACAAGGGATTTATCAGACCAAGCTTCTCGCCTTAGGGAGCTCCAGTTTTGTTCGTCAAGAAGAAGGACGCTAGTTTTCGTATGTGTATCGACTACCGAGAGCTAAACAAGTTAACCATCAAGAATCGGTATCCTTTGCCGAGGATTGATGATCTTTTCGATCAACTACAAGGTTCGAGTTTTTACTCCAAGATCGATCTTCGATCAGGTTATCACCAGTTGAGAATTCAAGAAGAGAGCATTCCAAAGACTGCCTTTAGGACTCGATATGGACATTACGAGTTTTTGGTAATGCCGTTTGGTTTGACAAACACGCCAGCAGTGTTTATGGATTTGATGAATAGAGTCTGCAAGCCATATCTCGATAAATTCGTGATTGTGTTTATCGACGATATTTTGATTTATTCAAGGACGAAGGAAGAGCATGAGCAACACCTAAGAGCCATTTTAGAGCTGCTCAAGAAGGAGAAGTTGTACGCTAAGTTCTCGAAGTGTGAGTTCTGGTTGCGTGAGGTTCAGTTCCTTGGTCATGTAGTAAACGAAGATGGAATCCATGTGGATCCCACCAAGATCAAGGCGATCAAGAATTGGGAAACTCCGAAGACGCCAACCGAGATTCGACAGTTCCTAGGTTTGGCAGGATATTATCGTAGATTCATTGAGGATTTTTTGAAAATCGCTCAACCACTGACCTCCCTTACTCAAAAGGAAAAGAAGTATGAATGGGGAGACCAGCAAGAAGAAGCTTTTCAGTTGCTGAAGAACAAGCTTGGCGACGCACCTATTTTATCCCTACCCGAAGGCACCGACGACTTCGTGGTATATTGTGACGCCTCGCGTCAGGGATTAGGATGTGTACTGATGCAGCGACAGAAGGTTATCGCTTATGCTTCGCGCCAGTTGAAGGTTCACGAGAAGAACTACACCACGCACGATTTGGAATTAGGCGCAGTGGTGTTTGCATTAAAGATCTAGCGACATTATTTGTATGGCACCCGATGCACGATCTTTACTGATCACAAGAGCTTACAGTATATATTCGATCAGAAGAAGCTTAATATGAGACAGCGACGATGGGTTGAGTTGCTAAACGATTATGATTGTGAAATCAACTACCACCCATGAAAGGCGAATGTCGTAGCAAACGCCTTGAGTCGGAAAGAAAGAATCAAGCCCATAAGGGTTAGGGCTTTGGAAATGATTATACAAACGGACCTCTCATTGCGCATTCGTGCTGCGCAGAGAGAAGCTCTTAAGAAGGAGAATCTTGTGGACGAATATCTCCGTGGGATGGAGAAGCAGTTGATACCCAATGAGGAAGGAACATTGTGTTTCATGAAACGAATTTGGGTTCCCCTCTTTGGTGGTCTTAGAGCTGTTATTTTCAATGAAGCTCATAAATCAAGGTACTCGATCCATCCTGGAGCAGATAAGATGTACCAGGACTTGAAGGACTTCTACTGGTGGCCGAGATTGAAAGGTGATGTTGCAACGTATGTTGGAAAATGTTTGACTTGTGCCAAGGTAAAGGTCGAATATCAGAAGCCTTCAGGTCTTCTGCAGCAACCTGAAATACCCATGTGGAAATGGGAGCAGATTTCAATGGATTTTATAACAAAGTTGCCAAAGACACCCAGAGGTCATTATACGATTTGGGTAATCGTAGACCGTCTGACAAAATCTGCACACTTTCTGCCGATCAGAGAAAAGGATAACACTAGTAAGCTTGCTGAGATGTACCTCAGAGAGATAGTTGCACGACATGGAATGCCTATCTCGATTATTTCCGATAGAGACGGAAGATTTGTGTCAAGGATTTGGCAATCCTTCCAAGAAGCCTTTGGTTCTCAGTTAAATCTGAGTACTACATTTTACCCACAGACAGATGGTCAGAGCGAACGAAAGATTCAAACGCTAGAAGACATGCTGCGAGCTTGCGTAATGGACTTGGGTAGTAGTTGGGACACTCACCTACCCTTGGTTGAGTTCTCGTATAACAACAGCTACCATGCAAGCATTCAAGCTGCACCGTTTGAAGCTCTCTACGGACGCAAGTGTCGATCACCGTTATGCTGGGCAGATGCGGGTGATAGACAGCTTGTTGGTCCCGAATTGGTTCAAGAAATGACAGATAAGATTATACAGATCCGAGAGCGCATCAAGGCGGCTCGTGATCGAAAAAAGAGCTATGTGGACCAAAGAAGGAAACCTTTGGAGTTTGAAGTGGGAGATATGGTTTTACTAAAAGTCTCACCTTGGAAAGGGGTAGCACGCTTTGGGAAGCGTGGAAAGTTAAACCCATGATATATTGGACCGTTCAAAATCCTGGAGAGGATTGGTCTTGTAGCTTACAAGTTGGATCTACCTGCGGAACTGAATGGAGTTCACGATACATTTCATGTAACTAATCTGAAAAAGAGTCCAACTCAAGAAACAGTTGTCATTCCTGCCGATGAAGTTCACATTGACGACACACTCCACTTTACCGAAGAACCAGTTGAGGTTACTGATTGGAAGGTTAACAAGACTCGTAGGAGTAGTGTTAAACTCGTCAAGGTTCGATGGAACGCGCGACACGGCCCAAAGTTCACTTGGGAACGTGAGGACCGCATGAAAGCAAAATACCCGCATTTGTTCCCCAACTCCCCTACAGCTAATAGCAGAGCTTAAATTTAGGGACAAAATTTTCTTAACAGGGGGAGAATGTGACAACTGTCAAAAATCCAGGTATCCGTACAATTGATTAACCATGATTAGTGCCTAATGACTGTGCTGAATTACAATTAACTACTTTCTGATTACTGCGTCATACTTACATGTTCATCACATATTGCATAATGTCACATCATTATTACATGCAAACCATATTGACATAAATGATGCACAAAGCACAGTTAACACAGTTAGCGGATAACTCAGAAAAATGCTGACAAAGTTCAGTACATAGACAGACAGTGTTTTGAGACCAAGTATGGGCCAGAGACTAAGTACTACACTAGTATGGTGTGTAGGGAAGTAAGGACCCCAAAACTGCATTCCTAAGTGATAGTTTAAGTGCCGGAAAATGCCTAAAACTCACCCAAAATGCTGAATTCAGCATAAATCAGCAAAAATCAGCATTTTAACAAGCTAGTATCATGCAAAAATATGACTAAATGGTCCTGAATGCTTTCCTAAGTGTCGGGAATTAAAAGTGTCACAAAAGGGTACATAAAGAACACTAAACGGTATACTTTAGCACTTTAACGAACCAGTATACAACCGAACGTCCGGACACTACCCGAAACATCAAAATTTCACTAGAAGCATTGTTTTAATGTTTCCAAGCTAGTTATGGGCCCCGAACACCCTAACACACTATATAACATAATAATAACTAAAACACCTAACTAAGACCTTTAGATTTCAACTAAATAACCTAACTAAGTTAACCCCTAATCTACTACCCCCCCCCTCATGTTCACGGTTACAAGGGTGGCCCCCACCCTTGATTTGTTTTGATATTTTAATTGATCTTGTTGAGTACTTTAGGGGACATAATACCCAAGAGATTATGTAGTAAAATGGATATAAGAAAGGTATGAGAGGAACTTGATTTCATTATCCCACACACTACTTCACACACTTAACTCTCTCCCTCTCCTCCCTTGCTCACGGCCGAAACCACAACCACACACCACCACCATCTTCACTTCATTTCATCCATTCTCAAGACATCACAAGGTGTAAGAAGGTCTACAAGTAAGCTTGGAGCTCTTGGAGATTGAAGGACCTCTTTCATTTGCTTTTATCCATCACATTCATCATCTTCATCTTCTTGAGTTTCATCCCTAGCCTTGTGCTAGTAGTAAGGCTTTTATAATCTCTTGTTACTCCTTATAATGTTGGTTAAAAGATGATATATGTTGCTAATCGTGAAGAACACTAATGAACAAGATGATAATCCCTAACATAAAGCTCAAAACCATAAGAATACATGTTGATAAGTGTTGTTTTGCTTCTTGATTGTTGATTATTTATGTTTATGATGTAAGACATCATATGAAACCTACTAGATTGCGATTAAACACATGATCTAGTAAGTTAAGGTGATGATCTTGTGAAAGACCAAGATGATCATACTTTATGTTTCTCATGAACTTGAAAATAAAAATGGTTTTGTGTATGATGAAGTATGAAGCATGTTAGAAGTCTTGTATAAAAGTAATTTTAAACATAGTTTTCTCAAGTAACCAAGTTCATTTGCAAGATTTACATAATCATGGATTTTAAAGAAACTAACCATGTTTTTAGTGGTGAATCAAGTATAGAAATACATTGTTAACAAGAAAAATACAAGAAGATTGATTTTTGAAAAATCATCATACAAGTTGTAAAAGACTAAATTTTACAAGAATAAGATTTACAAACAAATAACCACACTTTAAATGGTAACTAGGCTTACTAAACACACTAGTAAATTACTACAAGTTTTTATAAAAGTTCAAGTTCGTGTTGTTGTATAAATTGCATGATTTTGGCTCATGGTAAGTCTTGATGGAATTGTTGATGATTGATTATGATTTTAAAAGAAAATGATATGCTTTGAAAGCATGGGAACCTCCATTTTTAAGGGGAAACTATGGCGAAATTTTTGTAAAAATTAAAAACTTAGAAAAATATTTTTAAACAAGTATTTACAAGTATATTTTTAACCATGATTTCATAAAAGTTTGCCATAATTTTTTATTACAAAAATACAAATGTTGGAGGTTTGTTTTTATAAATAAAAAAATGGATAAATATATATTTAGAATATATATATATACATTAAAGACATGATGTGTGTGATTAATTGTATACTTTGTGTATTAGTTATATTATTTTAGGACTTGAAACAATATAACTTAACAAAATACCAAGAAATTACAATCCAAAATATTACCAAAAATCTCAAGGAATAAATACACACGTTACACACATAACATTTGGGAAACCGAACGGAAGAACGTAACTTACAAAATATTCCGGAAAATACATTTATAAGTATATTTTTGGAAAATAATATTTTGGACACAAGAAATGAAAACATGATTTTTACAATTGTCACAAAGTTATATCGTATTTTTATAAAAAGGAAATATTTAATGTTTGGTGAATAAAAGTATATATATGTTTCCTCGGAATTATTAGGAGATATATTATTTTTGGGAAAAGTATATATTTTCTTAGATAAACTTGAAATACATTATTTTTTGATAAAAATAAGTTTATATATATTTTCTAAAGTTAGACTTGAAAATATATTATTTTGGAACTACAAATATTTTTGTCAAAAGGAAAAATTATGAATAATTTTTCTAAGTAATAATTCTTAAATATATATATTTTGGGAAATATATATATTAGTGGATTTTTATTAGAAATAATATTCCGGAAAGTTTGACACAAAATTAAGTATAAGAATACTTAACGATTACAAGAAAATACGTATTTTCGTACGTATAAACACACACCGGAATACGACCCCAAAATATGACAAAATACACATGTATAAGATACCCCCATCCTTGGGAAGGAAATACAAGTATAAATACTTGAGAAGTATTATTACGAAAACATTGTTTAACAATTATTCCAATATTTATAAATATAATTTAAGTTGAAATATTAATTATTTTGACAATAATTATATAAATTGGAATGATATCAGAAAGGTAACTCAAAAACATTAATACTAAGACAAGGCACGACCCGTTCGTCTAATAGACCTTAGTACATTGTAGGTAGTCGTGTTTGCTGAAGGAACTTGAGTTACGCTTATCGAAGACGCAAGACAGTGAGTTCATGTCCCCCTTTTCTTTTAACTGCTTTCAGTTTTATAACTTCGGGGGTGAAATACATGTTACAAAATGATTACGTGCAATTACAATTGGTATGGTTAGCCTAGGAAAGTACAGTAGATCATGTGAATGGGTATGCGCACACTTAAGACCATTAATCCTCGTATAAGGACCGAGGGGCATGAGTGATAGATCTATTTGGGTGTAGCGAGCCCACACCCATGAGGACCAGGGTGGCCCATGAGGTGACTATGTCTTACAGCCGGAGGCCCGGTACAAATTTGCTAGGTTTGAGCCTTCCTACGTCGTCACACATACCAGTGGCCTTGCAAACCATTGGTGATCTGTTTCCTTGTTTGCTTTTATACCGGAATTTACAAACATACATACATACACAGTTTACAAAGGTTTTATACATACATATACACAAACACATGAACTCGCTCAACCTTTGTTGATGTTTTCAAATTACATGTATTTCAGGGAATTAAGTGGATCTGGCGGGTGTTTGCATGTTTCAAGCTGCGTTATGAATAAAAAGATGTCATCCAAAGTCATTAGGGTTTAGGAGATGTATCTTAATCCTGGACGAGATACATGGTTCTAAACTCGGTTTTTATTTAAGGTCTTTTGTCGAGTCCTCGTGAACTCTTTAAAACATGTTATGGTTTGTAATTTAAATTTGGAGTCTACGTTTCAGACAATTATGTTGTGATGTTTTCAAACTTAATTTATGGATGAACATCTAATGGTTTAATCATATAGTTTTGTTATGATTGTATGCAATGGTATTAATAAGTCACACCATAATCACGCTTCCGCAAAAGTCAGGGTGTGACACAATATATTCGAGAGATCCTAGAAAACCCATACCCATACGAAGAACCGATGCCCCAGTATCCTGACCCGATACCAGCCCCAGCACCACCCATGAGCACCGAGAACGTGCAGGAACTCCGCACTTTTGGTGAGGAGTTATTAGATGGAAGTGAAAGGATAAGACAAATAGGGGAGAGGCTCGTTTGGAAGTACGACAAGCGTAACATGCAATACTGGATGAACCCCTATTAATAATAATAATAAAAATAATAATAATAATAATAATAATAATATATACATGCGTGTAGTTTGAAAAATATATATATATATATAATATCAACTAAAATAGATAATACCTACTGATGCATACTAGTATTGTATTTTAAATTTCAGTTACGGTTTGTAATAGATATAGATATCTATAAAATAGAGTAAATGTCGCAATGCACGACGGTTTTGATCAATGTGTTGTTTGTGTAATTGTTCGCATTAAATATTGTTTTGCGATATTAATACTTGGTAAATGTTTATAATCCAGATGGACAACGAAGTGAATTAAGAAAACCCGAATAACAATAATAACGGCAATCAATTAGATAACAGTGCCATCCAACATATAGTGGCACAAGGGATGATAGACGCTATGCCATATATTATCAAAACGGTTAAGGAAGCAGAAAATAATAAAAGTAATAGTGGAAGTAAACGACCACCTACTGAACCCAGTCACAGCGTAAACAATGGACCGTTACTTCAATTGCCTATTCCAAAAAGAAGAAGAACCATGTCTTATGGTTGTTATTACAAAGAATTATGGTCTTGTAAACTAATAGAATTCTCGGGCAATGAAGGAGCCATTGCAGCGCTAAGTTGGATAGAAAAGACTGAGGCAGTCTTAAAAATAAGCAAGTGTGCAGAGGAAGACAAAATCATGTTTGCTTCCAATCTTTTTAAGAATGCCGCTCTGGAATGGTGGAACACTATTCTACAGTCTAGGGGAAGTGACAGGGTTTATAATATGGAATGGACTGAGTTTGAGAATATGGTGGAAAGGAAATTCTGTCCTCCCAATGAAAAAGAACAAATAGCTAATAAGTTCTTAAACCATAGAATGACTTGAGTAGACTGTAAGGGTTACACTACCGTATTCTTTGAATATGCTAGAATAGTGCCAACCCTAGCATCACCAGAACCAGTATTAATCTCCCGTTACATCTGGGGATTAATCAGTGAGATTAGACACGTAGTCAAGGCAGCTAGACCACAAACTATAGAAGAAGCTGTAGAACTAGCAAATACCTTGACTGATGAACTAGTACGTACGCAATAAGAGAACCAGAGGAAGAACCTAGTCCAGAAACTTACCCAAGAATTTCGCTACGAAAATTCCAACCGTGGGAAGAACGTAGGTTCTACTTCTGCACCTTACTGTAAGGCCTGCAAAAGGAAGCATTCAGGAAGATGCTCCACATACTGCAACTTCTGCAAGATACCAGGACACAAGGAAGAAGACTGTAGGAAGAAACAGTAATGGAGTATGCTTCAATTGTGGAGAAAAAGGGCATATCAAGCCAAACTGTACGAAACTAGCTCCAGCCATGAACAACAAAACTACTAAAAATGCTAGAGCATTTATTCTGACAGCTGAAGAAGCTAAGATGATTCCGGACGTGATTGCCGGTACGTTTTTAGTTAATGATGTTTTTGCTAAAGTATTATTTAACTCTGGTGCGAACCAAAGTTTTATTAATACTTCATTTTGCAAACTCCTCAATCAACCATTAACTAAACTCCAACAAGAATGTCTAGTAGAGACAGCAAATGGAGAATCCATTAAGATCACTGAAATCTTACAGGGAGCAAGAATAGAAATTCTAAACCATAATTTTATTGCTAACCTTTACCTAATGAATCTGGCTGGATTTGATATTGTATTAGGAATGGATTGGTTAATAGCCAATAAAGCCAGTATTCTATGTGATCAAAAGTCAATCCAAGTAAATTCACCAAAGGGTGAAAAGATCACATTTAAAGGAGATAAGCCATCTAGGTCCACGAAATTCATCTCTGTGATGAAAACAGCAAGTTGTGCAAGGAAAGGATCCCTAGTGTATATGATTTCCATAATCATTAACACTAAAGGAAAGGAAAAGAACTGAAAGATATTCCCGTAGTATCTCAATTCTCAAATGTTTTCCCCGAGGAGCTACCAGGACTACCGCCGTATAGAAATGTCGAATTCAGAATTCATCTGCTACCAGGGACAGCACCTATTTCCAAGGCACCCTACCGTTTGGCACCAGCAGAAATGCAAGAATCAAAGAAACAGTTAGATGAACTTTTGGAAAAAGGATTCATACAGCCCAGTTCATCGCCCTGGGGAGCACCGATCTTGTTCGTTAAGAAGAAAGATGGGTCAATGCGTATGTGCATTGATTACCGAGAATTGAATAAGGTCACGATTAAAAATCGGTACCCATTACCGAGAATCGATGATCTGTTTGATCAACTGTAAGGAGCTCGATTCTTTTCTAAGATCGACTTACGCTCCGGATATCATCAACTAAAGGTACATTAAGAAGACATTCCTAAAACTGCCTTCAGAACAAGGTATGGCCATTATGAATTTACCGTCATGCCATTTGGTTTAACCAATGCCCCAGCTGCATTTATGGACATGATAAACAAAATATGTAAACCATATCTGGATAGATTCATAATTGTCTTTATAGATGATATTCTCATTTACTCTAAGAGTAAAGAGGAACATGCAGCGCATCTGCATGCACTCCAAAATTTGATGAGAAAAGAAAAGTTTTATGTTAAATTTTCGAAATGCGAATTTTGGTTAGAAGAAGTGCAATTTTTTGGACATTTAGTTAATCATGAAGGAATTCATGTGGATCCCACAAAGATTGTGGCGATTACTAAATGGAAAGTCCCTGAATCACCAACGGAGGTTAGAAGTTTTCTAGGACTGGCTGGTTATTATAGACGGTTTACCCGAGATTTTTCTAGAATAGCCATTCCCTTAACAAAACTAACCTGTAAATCTGTTAAGTTTGAATGGGGACCAAACTAAGAAGAAGCCTTTAGAATTCTTAAGCAAAGATTAACCAACGCACCCATACTAGCGTTACCAGAAGGAACTGAAGACTTTGTAGTCTATTGTGACGCTTCTAAGTTAGGTTATGGATGTGTGTTGATGCAACGTCAAAAGGTTATAGCCTATGCCTCTAGACAACTTAAGAATTATGAAGAAAACTATACAACCCGTGATTTAGAGTTAGGAGCTATAATTTTTGCCCTTAAAATTTGGAGACATTACCTTTATGGTAGTAAGTTTACCATTTTCACCGATCATAAGAGTTTAAGATATGTTTTTGGGCAAAAGGAGTTAAATATGAGACAAAAACGCTGGATGGAAATTCTTAGTGATTATGATTGTAATATCCAGTATCATGCAGGAAAGGCTAATATAGTAGCCGATGCTTTAAGTCGAAAGTATCATGAAAAGCCAAAAAGAGTATGTTCTCTTAAATTAAATCTGCAGATAGATTTAAATGAACAGAATAGAGAAGTGCAGGAATCAGTAATCAAGGATGATACTGAAAAAAATTGAAAGGAATGATTAAGGAATTAGAACAAGGAACAGATGGAATTTGGAGATTCCATAAGAAACAGATTTGGATACCTAAACGAGGAAACCTACGCCACCAAATATTAGAAGAAGCCCATAAGTCTAAGTATACGATACATCCTGGAAGTGATAAGATGTATCAAGACTTAAGAAATAATTTCTGGTGGATAGGAATGAAAAAGGATATAGCAGCTTATGTTGCCAAGTGTCTAACCTGTTCACAGGTTAAAGCTGAACATCAGAAACTCTCAGGTTTATTGCAGCAATTAGAAATGCCAATATGGAAATGGAAATTGATAACAATGGACTTTGTTACCAAATTACCCAAGACATGAAAAGGTAATGATACAATCTGGGTGATTGTGGATAGGTTAACCAAGTCTGCTCATTTCTTACCGATGAAGGAAACTTTCGCTATGGAACAGTTAGCCAAGTTATATCTAAAAGAAATAGTTTCATTACATGGAATTCCTTTATCTATTGTGTCTGATAGAGATAGCCGTTTTTGTTAGGCCCTAAAGTGTGAGACTGACGCATCAAATTAACACAACGGGTTATGGTTACGAACTGGGCTTTACCGGGTTAGTTTATATTAGGTTTTGGACCTTTATAGGTCACTTGGGCCAAGCTTTAGGCCATGTTGGCCAAGCAGGCCCAAGGGGAGCCCATATAGGGAATTGGGCTTGAGTTAGTATATAAACAAGTTTCTAACTTGTTTTTAGGTTTGAACCTCTTGGAACCTCCTAGTTACAGAAATTCTAGAAAAACAGAGAGTGGGAGGCGATTTGGTTGTGAGCACTTGTACTAGACGATTTTTCTTTGATAGTAATAGAATCGTGTGCAAGTGTTGAAAGTGATTCGGTGTGTTCTTCGTATTTGGTTCGTATTTTCATATTTCTTCGGTTTAATCTTGAATCACATCAAGTTTGGATTCCGCACAAACTTGGTGTTGTTTGATATCATTGAAAGATCCGGTTACACGGGACTTACAAGTGGTATTAGAGCCATTGAAGTCTTTCAAAGGCTCCAAGTGCGCAAGCTGAACTATCTGAACCTTCGGTTAGTGATGAAAAGGTTCAGATCAAGCAACAAGAGCCGAAGCGAGCAGGTAAAGGACAAAGAAATAAGAAGCCTAAACATCAAAGATAAGCAGGCTCTCCACAGTCCTCAACTGGTAGGAATAGTCCTCAAAAGACCCGTGACGTAAAAAATGATTTTGTTAAGCCAGTCAGTAATGGCAAATGTGAGAAATATGCATTTGACTGTGCTAACAAAGCATTCGGAAAGACTGGTGAGATTTCTGAACAAGACTTGCAGTCTAAACAAAACAAGAAGAATCAAAAGAAATCTCCACCACAGAAGGCCCCAGCAAACGACAAGTATAGACATCCAAATTCATCCTCGTTTGTCAGAAATGTGCAACAAAACCAAGCACAGAAAGGACCAGTTCATCCTTCAGGGTCTGCAAGAGCTACACAAGCTGATCAGAATGCCTTCTACGTTAAGAGACAAACATGCTTCAATTGCGGCATTGCTGGTCACAATGCTCGGAACTGCACACATCGTCCCTACGTACCATATTATATGCAAAATCAGAGGGTTACACCAAAGGGTAACTACCATTCCAAGCCGATGAAGGTATCATCACCTAAGGCAATGAAGAATGTGAATCCTAAGGTTAAACCTTCTGATGGGGACTGGAATGTTGCTAAAAACAAACGAAGGGCTGTTCAGGAACAAAACCGTGTTTCTAAAACCAACAAACTTGAAACAGCTAAAGTTGCTCAACCGAAGGCAACAAACACGTTTGTTAAGCCGAAACAAATTTGGAAACCCAAATGCAAAATGGCAACATCTCCAATCCTTGAAACTAAAGGGGACTTATCTTTAAAGGAAGTGTCTTATTTTGATGCTTCAGGAAATCCCAGGACCACGATGGCCTGGGTACCAATGTCTTACTAATCTCCTTACTTTTCAGGAACAACTAAGGAGGAGCTGTTGACAATCTCTGGAATGTTGATAGCGGTTGTTCCAGAGATAAAAACGGGTAACATTTCACTGTTGCAAAAAGTTCAAATTTTTTTACAAGTGATATGTTTCCTTTGGAGGAGATTAGAGAAATAAGAAATGATCATCAAAAGGTACAGTTTAAATTCAGTACTGTGATTTGAATTTTGATTAGTCTTCAATCTGATGACAGAACGGTTAAGCAAAAATATTTTTCTCTCTTTTTCTTGGTTTATACTTTGTATATAAATTGTCCTTTCTCTAGTAAATGGTAAATTTGCGCAAAAATACAAGATTTATGCACAAATTTAGGGGGGAGAGGAACATATAGATAGATATAGAGTTTAGGAGGAGAAAACTCAGAAAATACAAAAAGAGTTTGCAGTAAATATGTATTGTTTTAGGGGGAGAAAATGAGAAAAATACAAAAACATTAGAAAAATGAAAAAGCCAAAAAGAAAGATTGCATGATATGGGAAGTGAAATAAATGTTCGTGTTAAAGGGTTTGACTAACACATGTAAGGTGTCATAGCTGAAAAGACTAGGATCTACTGCGATATGTCGATAGGCTTGACGCTCAACATGATAAAAGATACTAAGTGATATAAACATAACGAACTATGTACCATGTGGGTAACATACCAACGGCGTATGATTTTATGGTCTTAAATCTTGCGTTGATAGATATCCAACATCTGAGGTTTCGGGTCTTTATATTGTTGAATCATCCGGGGATATCTTGGCTGTCCTTCTGTTCAGAACTAAAATTGTACATGACCCCAGGAAAGAAAGTCACTTGGAATTAGCTCATTTCTATTTGAATGTCTGTATGTTGTCCCGATACACACAATTTTGATCTGATTCTGAAATCTTCTCTGAAAAAAGTCATGTACCTCCTCTGCTGCATCCAGATATATGCTGACCTGGAGGTGCTAGGCAACGACAGCTTCTGCTGCATCCAGATACATGCTGACCTAGCTGTACGTTGTCGCGCTATAGATCTAATACACCCGAAAGAGGCCCTCAAGTGCCCAAAAGAAACCCAAGAAACCTATATCAAACTGAGAAAAACTCATTTGATCTGTATATTATACCATCTCTGCAAAAGATCTATTCTGTTCTCTTCTCAACCTATTCCCAGTTAAGATTTCAGAAATCTGGATTGGACTTGTGAAATATGTGGTAGGGAAGATACTTGCATGATAGAGTGTGCTGTTTTATTTCCAGGATTTGATTAGTATTTATTTGGGTGTTCATTGTTAAGAAATCAAAACATGATAAAACAGATTATATGCAGACCTAGACACAGTCAGGATATCTTAAAGGATGACATCAGTATACTCACCTGCTACGATGAATCGTTGTGCTTACCTTGATCGCGGGGGTATGCCTTGGAATGGGACACACGGGTATAATAGTATAATATTACCTAAAGCATATCACGAAGTTGAAAAATTGAAAGTTGAGCGTTAAAGTTTAAGTGGACAAACATATTGGCAATCGCATAGACCAGTTTTATTAGGCTCGTACTGAAAAGTGTTCCTTAGTCTGCCTGAGAATGAATTTTGATCCCATTGCAATTGTAATTGTATATTATGGTAGTTGTTTATATTTTGAGTTTTTATTTGTTTTTAGTTCTTAAATTAAAAAATAAAAATTTGAAAAATTAAAAAAATATATAAAAATAGTGTCTTGTTTTTTTTATATAAAATCAAAAATCCAAAAATAGAGTGCTTATTTGTTTTTCTTAAAATTAAAAATGTAACCGTTCTTGAATATTTGACTGATCATCAAAAGTTAAAAGAATTTAAATTGTGAAATTTCATGTACCTAGTGTTCATGTGGTACTCTCCCTATTGCATAAGAAATGTTTGCTTATGAGTTTGTGAGCATGTGCAGAACTTGATTTTAATCAAGAACAGGGGTTGTTGAAGACTGAGATGCTGTTAGCTGCTGACGAAGCATGGAGCAGCACGACTACAAGATGTACCTGAGTCAGAAGAATCGGATACGAAACGCCGTCTGACAGTGAAAGTACATTTGAAGAAGTACCTGTGAACCTGCTTGAAAGACAAAGATTGAAGAAGAAAAGAGCTGTTGAGAATCCTCCTCTCACATTCTTTTCACAAGATTTTCAAGCAAATGCTGATCAAGATCCTGATATGAAGCTAACCACAAGAGCTGAAGAAAGAGACCCAGTGCTGAGATTTCAGAAGTCAAGAACTTCCACAACATCTGCAGCATAGTGACAACCATAGACTTTGTTGAAGACATTGCTGAATTCATGCTATGAAGACAATTTGATGGCATCAGTCTAGGGGGAGATTGTTAGGCCCTAAAGTGTGAGACTGACGCATCAAATTAACACAACGGGTTATGGTTACGAACTGGGCTTTACCGGGTTAGTTTATATTAGGTTTTGGACCTTTATAGGTCACTTGGGCCAAGCTTTAGGCCATGTGGGCCAAGCAGGCCCAAGGGGAGCCCATATAGGGAATTGGGCTTGAGTTAGTATATAAACAAGTTTCTAACTTGTTTTTAGGTTTGAACCTCTTGGAACCTCCTAGTTACAGAAATTCTAGAAAAACAGAGAGTGGGAGGCGATTTGGTTGTGAGCACTTGTACTAGACGATTTTGCTTTGATAGTAATAGAATCGTGTGCAAGTGTTGAAAGTGATTCGGTGTGTTCTTCGTATTTGGTTCGTATTTTCATATTTCTTCGGTTTATTCTTGAATCACATCAAGTTTGGATTCCGCACAAACTTGGTGTTGTTTGATATCATTGAAAGATCCGGTTACACGGGACTTACAGTTTTACTTCTCATTTTTGGACAAGTTTCCAAAAAGCAATGGGAACCAAGCTAAATCTAAGCACTGCTTATCATCCTCAAACGGATGGACAAAGCGAAGGGACAATTCAGACAATGGAAGATATGCTTAGAGCTTGTGTAATTGATTTCGGAGGAAATTAGGACGATCACTTACCATTAATAGAATTTTCCTACAACAACAGCTATCATACCAGTCTTAATGCTGCACCATTCGAAGCACTTTATGGACGAAAGTTCCGAACTCCAGTCTGTTAGGCAGAAATTGGAGAAAAGCAACTGTCTGGACCAGAGATAGTACAAGAAACAACGGACAAGATTATACAAGTCAAGGAAAGATTAAAAGCAGCACGCGATCGACAAAAGAGTTATGCTGATAACAGGCGAAAACCATTGGAATTTCAAGTAGAAGATAAGGTATTACCAAAAGTTTCTCCTTGGAAAGGAGTGGTCAAATTCATCAAAAGGGGAAAGCTAAGCCCCAGGTATGTTGGACCTTTTTGAGATTATTAGAAGAATAGGACCTGTAGCTTATCAGCTACAACTGCCAGAGGAAATGGCAGGAATACATGATGTATTTCATGTATGTAATCTCAAAAAGTGTTTATCCGATGAATCATTAGTGGTACTTCTTAAGGACATAGAGGTAAATGAGAAACTTAAGTTTGTAGAAAGACCTCTACATATTGAAGACAGGAAATTCAAGAATCTTAAACACAAGAGATTGGTTCTAGTCAAAGTAAGATGGGATTCTATGAGAGGACCAGAATACACTTGGGAGCTTGAATCAGAAATGCAGAGTAAATATCCACACATGTTCCAGTAGACCTCGAGGACGAGTTCTAAAACAAGGTGGGGAGGATATAACAACACTCCTATACGCCCTAAAATACACCCCGTATATGAGAAATAGGCCCGAAATACCTTTATTTTTATAAAAATCAAATAAAACAAAATTTAAGGGTCTCTGGCGGGGCGCGACAGACTACCCTTAGTCCGTCGCGGGGCACGAGCGAGGGACGAGTGGCGTAACCCTGAGCCGCCACGTGTCATGTGTGTGTCGGAGCTATACCGATGATT
The DNA here is from genome assembly GCA_030545235.1 of Helianthus tuberosus. Taxonomy (NCBI): domain Eukaryota; kingdom Viridiplantae; phylum Streptophyta; class Magnoliopsida; order Asterales; family Asteraceae; genus Helianthus; species Helianthus tuberosus. Next base: position 118,166,502 of record CM060354.1, on the reverse strand, counting down.
GGCCAAGGCTAGAGCCTACCTAGCCTAGCTCGCGGGGCGCAACAAACCCCCTTGTTTCCATCGCGGGGCGCGAGAAACCAACCGAACAGCCCTATAAATGGAGGGTTCGGCCTTCAGTCCAAACCGTTCATTTTCAATCTTTCTCTCTCAATTTCTACATAGCAATTATAATACTCGGGTGTTATACCCACTAAAATAGCAAAGCTCTGCCTCGATGTAAGTATCATAACCCTCGGTTACGTATTAGATACGCTGCCCGATTGATCTAGTGCTCCGTAACGCATGTTGAGGCTCTGCCTGACTCAGTCGTTGGAGTTCTGTCTCGGGGAGGGTATAACTAATGTAAATTGGGTTATTATACTAACGCGTGTGCACTGTTTAATTAATAGATTATAACCAGGAAATCACAAAGAAAATACCTAAAGTAGCAATGTGAGTAATCTCCTTTTTGTAAACTTTTTTGTAAACTGTTTTTACAAAACCTCAATTGTTTTTACATTATAATTAACAGTGATTGAGTATTTGTATTCTATAATTATCGTCGGTATTTTGGGGTTTTGTATACAAAATTTGTTACTACACTATGAGTAGTAACATGACCATTAGTCATGGATTGACAATACCGTGGATGGTAATTAAGGTAGATGTAAACAAATGTAATTGCGAGATCGCCCTCAATGCTGTAAAATGATAAAACCTGTTTTGATTAAATTGGGATTCACTCGCCAGTATTTCTTGCTGATAAAATGTTTTTAAACACGTTTCAGGTAACAAAATGTGAAAGCCAATTAGAAGCCAGCTGGACAGCACTGAAGGCTTGGAAAAGTGGCTATAAAAGTTACCTAAATAAAGAAGATGTTTTATTTCAATAAAATAGGGCTTATCCCTATAAACATGTTTGTAATGGAAACTTGGGAATTTCGCTCGTATTTAATATTATAAAAATGTGATATTTTACTCTGATAAAATATTCCCTAACTACGGTCCTGGTGTAAATTCCGCTGCCAAATTGATAAACACCGGTACCACTGATACTGGTTCGCGGCCGCCAATTCCCAAGTGATTAGGGGTCGGCGGTTGTGAAAGAGTGTTATGGTGATGGTGTGGTGGTGGAATGGTGGTGATAGAATGGTGGGAGTTGCAGGTAAGGAAGAAACAGAGGAGAAGGGGAGATGGGGTGGGGGTGGGGGTGGGGTGGCTTTCACTTTCTTTTAGTATTATATAATTATTTAAATAGATAATTATATTTTTATTAGTAAGGGCATTTTAGTCATTTCGTACCCACTGAACACCAAAAACTAACCCCATCCGCGCCAGGGACTATACGGGAATGAAATTGCAAAAGTTGGGGAGTATAGCTGTAATTTTAGAAAGTTAGGAACTAAAGGTGAAAAAGGGGCAAACCACAGGGACTATCCGAGCATTTTTCTCTAATAAAATACATATTATTTTCAAGCAAATAACAAATTATATATATATATATATATATATATATATGAATAGTGTAAAATACAATACGGCTTAAAGTACATCACGTACGACAACATGCGTGATTATGCGTATATCGTGCGTGATTAATATTTTCATCATGCGTGATTAATGTTTTCCAACATGCGTGATTTGAGTTTTTTAGTTTATAACGTGCGTGATTTTCAAATGAACACGCGTAATTATCTGTCGTACGTGATGTACGTTAAGCCGTATTGTACATTAACTGACCTCTCTCTCTCTCTCTCTATATATATATATATATATATATATATATATATATAGGGGAGGGTTTAAATGAGAACACTCATCTTTTGTGAGAACAGTGAGAACAATTATCAGCCACACATTTATATTCCTTAGGATTTTAATTATAAGGGTAAATTGGTAAATCTACAACCCAATGAATTAGACTACCCAGTAAAATCACCATTCCCCCAGCTTGCTAGAAGCTTAAAAGCGTCGCCCCTGTTTTCAATCGCCGGAAAATACACGCATCCATGATTCAAAATTCACGTGCAGTCACGACCTTCCTAGATCTCTGATGAACTGATTCGATTTTATCCATTACTCTGATTCGATTTGTAGATTAATAGTTGTAGTTTTGCGGTTCATTAGAGATGGAGAAACATCAGATTCTTCCAATTGCTTCGTATGCAACGACTACCAAAACCCTAACTCTGATAATTAGGCATTTGTGTGGTATGTACACTATTTATCTTTTCCATTAAATGTCCTGATTTTGTTGAATTTAGGGATAAAATATAGGAATGGAAAGGAATTATTGTATCAATTCTCAGTGCACATAACCTGTTTGTTAAAATGCCAAAGTGAGTTTTATGTTTTGCATAGTTTAAAGGTAGTTCTAGTGGTAAAAGCATTATATAAATTCAATATCCTATTAGCGAAAGCAATTTTTAAAGTGTATCCTAATTATGATTTGGAATTGGCAGGCAAGTAAAACGAGTTTTACTTTTTGTATCGCATGCTATCTGCTGCCCTGCCATTACATTTTAATCCGTTGCAAAGTTTGTTCGTTATAGTATATCATTAATGATGGGAATCCTACCGAGAGTCTGTTTTCCTACATGGATACACCTAATATTTTGGGATCCCATATTCAGTTTTGATGTGCGGGCCCCATACAGACGGTTGGGTTACAGAAGTCGATAAAATATTCTAGCTACTGATTATTTAAAAATTAACAGCCAGATGGGTGGATCTACTTCTGCAGGTGGTTTACACACTTCTGAGCCTTACATTATAGAGTTAAAGCATGTCACTTTTGACCCGTTTGGTTTGTTGACTAAGTGGGTGATATTAGAACTTGAGCCCATGTTGCTCATTCGAAATGTTTTTCTAAATCTAGCTTTATGGCCGAACTTTGTATGTGTATGTTCTATCTTCTTTTATGCTTCACTAGTTTCAGTAGCCTCAAATTAAAGTGATACACTTAAATACAAGTAGCCTCAAATTAAAGTGATACACTTAAATACTGTTGTATTTATTTTGATTTTCAAGTAGTTTTCCCATTTACTCTTAACTATTTGCAACGTGGTTTTTTTTTTCTAGTTTCTTATGTAATCGATCTTATGAATAGAAGATAATCAGAATAAATAATACTAGAAACTGGTTTATTTCTTCTTTGATAATAATCTTCGTTTCACTTTTATTTCCATGTTGGATGGTTGAGAGGTGTTATGTGGAGTCTAAGTCAGAATTATGTGATGTTATCTGTGTCACTTTAAACCAATTTATGTTTATGTAAGTAATAGTTCACATCAAACCATTTTTATTTTAACTAAAATTTATTCTTATGTAATAGGTTTTACACATGTGTAAATATGTTCATTGTCACTAGCTGGTGTTGAAAACCATATCGGTATTGGTGGGGCCTGAAAAAGGATCACTGGCGAACGAGAGTTATGACTGTTAATCGACACAAGTTGTGTTCAAAGACTTTTGACATTTGCTACTATTGTAAAAGACTATTTCAAAGTTGGAAGATACGAGGACATGTACATATACGTACGTGATGCTGAAGTGAAAAAAGATATCTGCAAGGTTGGATCGGATGAGTGAGAATGTTGATGGTGCTGCAAGAATTTTTATGTGTCTATTCATATTTATGTATAACAATTGATTGTACATAAGTGTAAGTGTAGGTTTTACAAATGTGTGAGTGTCATGTATTCTTATGATGCTAACCTTCATTTTCATGGGTTGTTTGTACAATGAATTTGGTTACATTTGAGACAGAAATATGCATTTAAAAAACTAAGTTGGTTCATATTCCATTGTCACGTATCTTTGTTTGTTTTTAATATATGTTGTTGAATTACACATGCGTAAATTGTTCACTATCACATATTTGTATCAGTTTTACACATGTGTAACCGATTTACACATGTGTAAACTGTTCGCCGTTACATATCTATGTAGGTATTACACATGTATAGATGAATTACACATGTGTAACTGGTCTCTGTCATATATTTGGGTCTTTTTTACATAATGTGCAACTGGTTTACATATGTGTAAGTTGTTAGTTTTACATATGTGTAAGTTACATGTATTCTTGTGTGATATGCCTTACACATTTGCAAATTGGTCAACGTAACTTATTTGTTTCTCTTTTACACTTATGCATCTAAATTACACATGTGTAAACTTTTTACTATCACTAATTTGTTTCTATATTACTTATGTGCATTTGTATTACCCATGTGTTAATTTGTTAATGCTCATTATGTTAGTTTATTTATACACATTTGCAACTGTATTACACACGTGTAAATTATGAATTTAAACCAAAATAGTATTATAAATAATCAAAAATATTAAATTACATAACAAGTCATAATCATTGACATATGGTAACCATGATAAGAAGAAAACATAAGTTATAATCCTTGATATAAGCTAATCACGATAACATAAAACAAGTCATAATCCATAATATCATCTAGTCTTTTTTTTTTCATTTTTGTCTCTCTCAAACTCCAATATTTTCTTGATCACATCTTCTCGGTGAATATTCACTTTTCAAAGTACAATCTTTTCATCATTTTCCGAGCTTCTACAGTTGACCTTTCAAAGTTCTTTATGTCATTTTCCAACCAACAATAGAATGTACCATTTTTTCCTAAAATGTGCCTGGTCAAAGTGACAAAACTACAATACTATTAAGTCATTTAAACAAATAATTCGGCTGACTTACACATGTGTAAATGAGCAAACCTGCTCACTTACACATGTGTAAACTTCACAATTACACCTATTTAATCATACTTATTTGATGTAATACCATTGTTTCAATGTGCACATGCTTAAATGTTTTTATACACTACATATGTAAATAACTTACTTATACATGCGTAAATTGCTTATTCATACAAATGATGTATTAACTAAGATGCTTTACATGTGTGTAAGCATCTTACTTACACATGTGTAAACACCTTTTTGAATGAACTGACTTGCACCTGAGTTAAACCACAAAGCTTTAGATTTTCTCACCATGACTCTGAAAGCATTGGTTGTGCATTCGATCACATTGACATTGAAAGAATCTGCATTAACAAAAATTGAAGATCAAGGGGAGAGCAATAGATTCGAAGGAATCTGAAATCTGATTTTAAGATAATGTTAATTTGCTTTGCTTTGAGCAATCTGTTAAAATTTATTGCCCCAAATATAGTCATCTACAAAATCCAATATGATTTACACATGTGTAAACCTTTAGATATATACTTATTTTCTTGACCTATTATGATATTTACACGTGTAAATCTTCGTATTATGCTTATTTTTTAAACTATTATGATTTACACATGTGTAAACCGTCATATCTACTCTCTTTTTTAACTATTACGATTTACACATGTGTAAACCTTAACATATATGCTTATTTTCATAAATGTAATGATTACACGTGTATAAATTGCTTACTTACACATGTGTAAACAGGTTACTTACACATGTCTAACCATACTTATTTATCTTACTATCATTGTTCTAATGTTCACATGTATGGCATTATTTTGTTTTAAATTTATTTTTGTATTACGTATCTTCTTTGTTTTAAATTTATTTTTGTATTACGTATCTTCTAACATCTTAGAAAAATATGCTAGTAGAGTGTTTGTGGGTCAAACAGTAATATTCCCTACCATACCAAAATTTTGCCCATTATAATCAGTGGTGATGATGGGTATCATGATATATTAGTGAGAAGAGTTTAATCTACAAAATATGTGTTTGCGGGTCAATCAAACATGTTCCCTACCATACCAATTTTTACCCATTAAAATCAGGGATGATGGGTAACATAATATCTTAATGAGTAGATTGAAATCTACAAAATCTGTATCCATGATGTTAAGTTTGTATGCACCAAACTTATCTTAAGGGATGCAGAGTTTTAAATCATATAGAGCAATAACTATTCAATGTAAATCCCCAAATATCCACCATGAAAATCCCATTTCACAACAATGCAAACTGCTAGTGTAACTTATTATGCTAAAAATTAATAACACTAAAGTGAAAATCCTACTATTTAATCTACCAATTTCAAACAAAAACTCAAAATACAATAAGTCCCTAAGACTCTGTACTGAAACCCTACTGTATCTAATGAACATAAGATGGCACATGATTGATCAACAATCACCATTCAAAATCAACTTTCATGTGATTGGTTAACATCAAATCTAGAACCTGATAAACCCTAGATTAACTATAATCAGTAAAAGAAATAGAACACATACCAGATCAGGAATACAGGGCTTAGCAAACTCTTTACATTCACTACAGGTTCATTGTCGTTCGTTCTACCTTTTTCTTCCTCAAAAAACTCCGATAGCTTCTAATTTTCACGTTGATTTCGCACGGTATGGAGTGAATTTGGGATTTTGGAAGACATGATTTTCTTTCCTGAGGAAGAAGATGAATTTAGAAGACTCAGTTTGGGATTTGATTTCTTGAACGGTTTATTGAAATATAGTTTTACATTGTTGCCCTTTTAGTCCTAATTTATGATCTCATTATCACTTAAATCCCCCTTTAATCTCAGCCCTTGATTGAGGATGATCTAAGGATGTAAATGGTTCTTAGTGTTCTCACAAAAATTTATGTTCTCAAGATAACCCTCCCCTATATATATATATATATATATATATAGGGAGAGTATCATGAGAAAACCACATATAAATTAGAAAACTAACTAAAAAAACTTAAAAACATACCAAATTTTTTTTTACAATTTTTTATAAAAAAATCGCTAGTTTTTATATATAAAAAAAATTCCAAAAAAAAAAATTGGTGTACTATATGTGTACTACACATGTGCACTATATCCGTAATAGTGCACATGTGCAGTACAACAAAAAAATATTTTTTTAATTTTTTTTTTTTTTTTGAAAATTTTTTTCCATGCATAAAAATCTGCGATTTTTTTATAAAATTTTTTTAAAAAAAATGGTATGTTTTTTAGGTTTTTTTAGTTAATTTTTTGATTTTCTCATTTAAACTAGTTTTCTCATGATCCATCTCTTATATATATAACTCTTGTTCCATGTTGGGGAAATTATTGAGTTCTTTTGTACATGTTTAGCAAGAAGGATGTATTACTCGTAAATGATACATATTTTAAATTATAATTATAAATACCATTGAATGCTAAAAATAAAATAAAACTAGATAACCGGTTAAGTTTACGCAATTAAACTGGTCAAACCAAACCACGTTTTGGTTCGATAACAAACCTAATACACCTAAATATCAACTAACGTTATATCTGCAAGTATTTAACATACACCATTTTTGTTCATGAACAATTATCATACCACTAGAGCACTAGGTTATATGTTAAATCAAACCACTTATCATTTAGGTTTATAAACCATTTTTCATGGTTCACAACTTATAAGGCTGTGGGGTATGGGGCGGGGGTTTGGGCGTAGGTTGGGGGAAAACGCCAAAGCCACCACCCCGGGTGGGCTTGGGTTGGGGCGTGGCCCTTGGGGCTTGGGTTTCAAGCCGGGCGTGGGGCGGTCTTGACATCCTAGCTGGCTGCCTCCCATTCGCTCACCCACCTGCTCTTGTTTTGTAATTTTTTTTTTTAATAATCTGTCACGCGGTGCACCCAACCCAAGCCCCGCCATACCCCGCGGACACGTCACTAGGCGGTGGGGGGGCTCCCATTCCACGTGTCAACAAATGCCCCAACCCAAGCCCCACCATACCCCACAGCCTAAGGGTGTAACATCACCTCGTTTAAGAAAGCTTAAGCTCGGCTTGTTTTGAGCTTTATTTCTAAGACTATATGTTATGGTTTAACAAAAAAATGAATTAAAGCCTTACTATGAGATAATGAGGCCTTAGCTAACCTACCCTTTAATTAAAAAAATTGTGACATTTTGCATCACGTGATTAGTTAAAAAAAGCCTAACTCTTTCTCACACCCTCTCACCATCTATCTATGTATACGCTCGTTAAGGGGGTAACGCTTCCCCTCTTGGCAACCCGGTCTCGTTTTGGTCTTTGGTGTGTAGCGATATTAAGGTGAGGAGGCATGGGACGCCACCTCACTACAAAGAGTCTAATGTTTGGGCTCAGTTTGTAAGAAGTTTTACAAGTTTAAGTTCAGCTCGGATTTAGCTCAAATGATTACATACAACATAATAATTATAATATGTATGTGTATATATATAAAGTCACGAGAGAAAGCTTTCACTTGGTTCAACACAATGGAGAAGAAAGCTTCATGTTCTTCAATGGCATCAGCATCATGTGGTCTGAAAATCTTTAGCGGCGAATATTAATGGTTACATAAACAAAAGAGGAAAATTATATTCATGAAAATTTGTTAATAATATAAAAACCAGCTGGCTTTTGAGTGAGAGTCAATTATTAGGTATTACACCGACACTACAGAAGGTGAAGCACGTGAGGGGTGCATGTGGATTAGAAGGAGAATTTTGGTAACATGTCTCATGTTTCTTTTTGGGAAAAACAATTTTACTTATTATTAAACTACTTATTTATAAATCTTAAGATCTATGACTTTATCCAATGTCAACTTCAAGGTATAAATTTAAATGTTAACTAGCGGGACCTTCACACCGTCGACGATTAACCCTTTGTCGTGTAAAACCTCCATCTTCAAACCCATCGCCAGGGGCGTACCCACCCTAAGCCAAGGGTGGGCGGGCGCACCCCATGAAAAAAATACTTTTTAGTGTTATTTTTTGTCGGAAATCCCGACCGCACCCCTTGGAATTTTTCACCCGCACCCCTTGAAAATTTTCAACCGCCCCACTTAGAAAAAAAATAATTATTAACCACTTATTCACTTAATTATTTAATCCAATCAAAGCCCAATATGCAATCAATTTTTTATTAACACAAGCCCAAACTCAACCTAAAGAAATTTGAACTAAATAAAACAAGCCAAACCCATCCACCAATTCCATTTCCAAATCCCGTCCCCAAAAAAAACTCCCAGCGACTTGACGCCACTGCTCACGACCTGGTGGCTTTTTTTACCCGAAAAACCAAAATTCCGGTTGAACCGACCCATATTACGTCAGAATTCCAATATAGAACTAGTATGGTTTATTTATTTATTTATTTTGTTTTATGTGATGATTATGAGAAAATATAGATGTGTAAGGGTTTAGTCTTTTTATATTTTTTTGATTTTTTTGTTGTTCTAGACTTGTAGTTAAATGATTTTGTTGTTTTATTTATAGCTTTGTTTGTTTAAATGATTAGTTACAAGTAATCAACATTTAATATTAGGGCTTGAACGTTTAAAAATATAATTGAAAGTTATGGGCTATGGTTGAACATGATTGTTTATTTTGTTTAAGTGTTTAGTGTTGTTTTATGAACTTATGGAGCAAATTATATGTGTTAGGAACAATGAGTAAGAATGTAATGAACTTATGGCGTGTTTAGTATCTTTAGATGATATTTTGGATATATTTCAAAAAAAAAAACCTGTATGGCACAATTTTAAATACGTTTGTAATTTGTAATGACGTTTGACGTGTTTTTGATGATTTATAAATTTTCGTTTGATGTTCTTTTGTCTTACATAATCCGATCCGACCACCTATGAACCGATATTTTTTTACAGCTAGGGCAATGTTGTAGAAGGCGCTAGGCGCTAGTCGGGCGGTGAGGTACAGCCTAGGGATTAATCGGAATGGGATTTTTATATGTATTTTTTCAAAATTATATATATATACCCAATAATATAAAAATAATACTTCAAAATTCACATAAATACTTCAAGTTTCAGATAGTATGGTTCGATTTTGACCGATTTTGACCGCCTAGGACCGATTTTTATCGATTTTGACCGACTAATATTGTCCGATTAATCCGATTTTTGACCGCCTATGACCGATTTTGACCGCCTAGGACCGATTTTTGACCATGACCGATTAATTGACCGCCTAGCTCAAAATTAGGCAGTAGATGACCGCCTAGGCCGATTTCTGCAACCATGAGCTAGGGGCCAAAAATCTTTAAAAATATTCCACACCCCCAGGAAAAAAATTCCTGGGTCCGCCACTGCCCATCGCCTTCAACGATCAACCTGTCATCGTGTAAACCCTTCATCTTCAAACCTATCGTCTTGAAGCCCACCGCCTCCAGTTTTTTAAGTCTACCGTCCACGGCATCCTAACGATTCGAATGTGGAAGAGTTGAACTGGGTATATAATTATACATTTAGTCAACTACAATTAGCAGAAATAAGAATTGAGGAAAGGCATCATCCTCTAGTGGCAAACACTCTTACACTAGCATACCTCAATCCGACACAAGAAGACCCAATTTGGGTCGAGGGATATGAAACCGACGCCGGGACGGAATATATATCAAGGACGGATGAGGAAATGATTTATCCATTATCAGAAAGCTCTGATTATTGATACGAGAGCTTGGACGTGTGATAGGGATAGTGACCGCTCGTCCACCCGATTCCCTCTTTGGTTATTAATTTATGTAGTTGTGTGTTTACATGTTTTAATCTGTATTTGTGTAATTGTGTGTTTTAATGTTTAACTAGTGTGTTTCCCCCGCACTACGCGACGGGAGATCAGTCAGTAGCGATTTGGTTTGCTATAGCACCAACATTCGCTATGTCTATCAAAAGAGAAAGCTCAAAAAATAAATCACTGACATGTCCAAAAGATATCAACACGTGTTTTACCTCAGTAGATTTACATTGATCAAAAACCATAAAATCGAAAGGTGTATCGTTTCCTTTAAGAATCGATTTGGTTAATCACAGTACTAGTTTAGATGAATATCAATAAAAAAATATTATCAACTTTATGATCAAGTAAATATTAATAAGAAAAGAAAAACATAATTAAACACAAAATTTGTTATTGGCTTAAACAAAATATTATGAATTAAGAAAAGAAAAATAATATTAGAAAAAATCTTGGTAAAGTACTATTCATGCTAAATTTGTATTAATATATATAGAAACGGGATCAGGAGAAAACGGCAAAAAGTGTGAGAACACATCCTGGCCGAACACGTGACGTGGGGCATGATCAGGGTCCGAGGGGTTTTTTTGTCTTTTTAGTATTCTTCTCATTTCAAGATTTTCGCGTTTGACATGCTTCTTTATTTTTTGCGTGCAAGATAATTTTGGCGTTATGTAGATTTATTAATTATTTGGCGTTTTATTGTTTTTTTCTCAGATTTCTTCTCGTTGAATTAATTCTTTTTGTGTCACATAGTTAATCTTTTGGCGTTATGGCTTTTTCCATGTCATTTTTGGCGTTTTGTATCTTTTTGTTAATAATTCATTTCCATAGATTAATATTTTATAAAACTACAATTACCCGAAAATCAAAATAAACTAATAGTCTTCCGTAGGTGGGATTACATCAGAGATGTACCCATCGCTTTCTTCATCACTTTCTTCAGATTCTCCATCATCAAATTTCATTTTTGCGTATAACGCCATTAGCTCGTCTCTTCTTTCCTGCAGCCTATTCTTGAATATTACTGCATCCTTGGATTTTGGATCGTTTGAAGGTGTTAAATCATAGAGTTGTTCAATGATAGATAGCAACCCTGTCTTCAACATTTCTTCCATTGGTCTTGAATATTGCACCCCGTTTTTATAAGTAACTTCAAGTGTTCCTTCTTCCTCATGCAATACCCAACTGCTAAGCTTTGGTATATGAGTATCTTTAATATCATCATCATCATCTTCTGCTGGAAACTTTCACTCCAGTCTTTTTATTACAGTTCTTGTTTTTTCACAATCGTTGTCTCTTGGAACCCCAAGGGCCAGGATATCCTTCTGAACATTTTCATTCATTCCCATCATGGTTTTTATTGTTCTTACCTTTACCCTTCTCCTGTCAGAGAACTTTATGATGAATCGTTTTTCTTTCCTTTCAAACCTCCATGCAATAACCTTAGCCATTTTTTAAATTTTTTGGCGTTTTGGAGAATATGTGGCGTTTTAGTCTTTTTGGCGTGTTTGAGCTTGGGTTCTGATGGTCTTCTTTTATATTGACTTTTTTTCCCGCGTATGTCAGACAATTATGGCGTTTTGAAAAAGATAAATAAATTTAATATAATAAATGTTAGTAATTATGTTCTCCGTCGTTTCATTTTACTGTTTTTTGCAGTTTACCGTGTTTGAAAACTCAACTGTTTTAATGGTGTAACACGTCAAATCTTTTGAGGGCTGTAATTATGGCGTTTTGTTTTCCAATAGCGGTTAGATAACAATTAGACTTCTTTTGTTTTATATTTTTTGCACATTGTTTCACGTTTTTTTTTATAATATTAGTTGTTCAAATTAATTTTATTATAGTTTGGTAGTTTTTTGGGGCGTTTTTATGGCATTATGGCGTTTTACGCGTATTTGCTAAATTTGGCGTTTTATTGTATTTTTCATTATAGCATTAATATTATTTTGTTGTTTATTAACTGACATTACAAAACAAACAATAGATAAAGAAAAAAAAAGTAAAAGCAATTTATGATTTTAAATCTTCAGTGTCGTCAGTCTCTTTTTTCTTTTTGAAACTACAAGAAATGTGACAAATAAATGGCGTTTTGGGTTTGGCGTTGTTTATTTTCTTTGTTCATGTGTTGAAGTGTCTTTGTGGATGTTGGAGACATAGAGCGACCCCCTATGGGTGGATGCTATCTGCATGTGGTCTTCATTATATTCATTGAGGCCAAAGTAGCATTTATACTGGTATAGGTCTCTTCTTATCATCCAAACCTTCTTCGGGAACAAAGATGACAGTATGACATATGAGTGTCATCAGTCCATCTTTTTTCAATTTTGTCCATCTCATGCAGCAAAATCTTTATTCACTCACGTAACAAATCATTAAATGAAGCTTCATGCAAAACATTACTGAGGATCAAAGAAAAGATGTTTGTTTCCGTTGTATTTTTTGGCGTTTTACATTGAGTTGAAAATTTTTTTAGCAACCACTGTGTGTTTTTTTTGTGTTTTTTGGTGTGATAAACAAAAGGTGGTGAGGCGTTTCTATTTATAGAATTTTTTTGGCGCGTAGTTTAGGCAGGATGTTATTTTTATAACAAAAAATGTAATTAACATTTATCCGGATGTAAACTTTGGCGTTATATGTAATGGCGTTTCATATTTTATGGCGTTTTTGTAGCCAGATAACTTAAACAAAAACACAGAAAAAAGTACGCAGTGATAAAATTGGCGTTTTGTAACTATTTGGCGTTTTATTTTTCAATGGCGTTTTATGTGAGGAATGGTTTTTTTACTTTTTTTACCCTTAATGACGCGCGTCCGCGTAATAAAAGTGGTGTTATTTACTAAAATGCCACCTTGCCAATCTAGTACATAGATTGTTTTGATCGGACGATCCATAAACGTTCTTACCGTTCTCACACTTCTCACCGTTTTCTCTAAGTTCTGACCCAATATATATAATATAATAATAGGATTTTCTTATAATGTATTCTTACCGTTAGTCATGTTGCATCAATGCTTATAAAGTCTCAATGGAGATGTAATATAATAGTATATAATGCATTCTTTCATTTTTATTGCTAAACACAATCCTATCGCATCAAATGTTTTCGGCTTTCATGTATATCTTTTCATAACAATTTACAATACTTCGATTGAGATAAAAGAAAATAGTTGGTTGTCTATTAGAGACAAACGAAATTACTCTTTTGTTCAAATGAGATTGTACTTGACAAAAAAGTGAAGGTTATGACTTATGATTTTCATTGGTCACGATCCTAATATGTATTATTATCGGCTAATTAATTACAGTTTAGATTAGAATATCAAAAGTTAATTTACCTTTTTTGAATGCGTTAGTACTTTCATAATAATTTTACGCATACAACTACAAGATATATGACTTTGTAGTATATAAACTTACTAGTTTTTAGAAAAAAATAATTATATAGAGATAAAACAGTGACTTAAATTATTTGGAAATAAAAAAATGTATTAATATATTCAATTGATATATAGTTAAAAAGAATTAAGCCCAACAATGTCACGTTCTTTCATGTAACATGTGACCTACTGGCTTACTACCTCCACCCGGACGCAGCCTGTGTCTTCCATCTTCCTATGTCGATTTTCTTTAATTTTTGTATAATAATAAAATGAGTAAATTGCCATTTTAGTCCCTGAGTTTTGTCCAAATTTGCCACTTTGATCCAAATAGTTTTTTTTGTGCCTCTGGGTCCCTGACTTTTACATTTTGTTGTCATTTTGATCATTTTGTCTAACTCCATCCAAAAACCCAGTTTGTAACAGGGGTATTTTGGGGATTTCCTTAAAAAATGTTTTCAAGTTGCCATTTTGATCCAATTCCAAAAAATCAAAAAAATTCCAAAAAAATCTAAAAATAAAAAAAATTCTAAAAAATCATAAAAATTCTAAAAAATTCAAAAAAATATAAAATTCTAAAAAATCATAAAAATTCTAAAAAATCCAAAAATCATTAAATGTTTCGGCACGAACCGTTTCGACCCGTACCGTTTCGAACCGTACCGTTTCGAACCGAACCGTTTCGACGCGAACCGTTTCGAACCGAACCGTTTCGACCCGTACCGTATCGAACCGAACCGTTTCGACGCGAACCGTTTCGAGCCGAACCGTTTCGACACGAACCGTTTCGAACCCGAACCGTTTCGAGCCGAACTGTTTCGACGCGAAGCGTTTCGACCCGTACCGTTTCGACGCGAACCGTTTCGAACCGAACCGTTTCGACGCGAACCGTTTCGAACCGTACCGTATCGAACCGAACCGTTTCGACGCGAACCGTTTCGAGCCCGTACCGTATCGAACCCGAACCGTTTCTACCCGAACCGTTTCGACGCGAACCGTTTCGAACCGTACCGTATCGAAACGGTTCGGCTCGAAACGGTTCGGGTTCGAAACGGTACGGGTCGAAACGGTACGGTTCGATACGGTACGGGTTCGAAACGGTTCGCGTCGAAACGGTTCGGTTCGATACGGTACGGGTCGAAACGGTTCGGTTCGAAACGGTACGGGTCGAAACGGTTCGTGCCGAAACATTTAATGATTTTTGGATTTTTTAGAATTTTTAGAATTTTTTTTATTTTTAGAATTTTTATGATTTTTTAGAATTTTTTTGATTTTTTGGAATTTTTTTGATTTTTTGGAATTAGATCAAAATGGCAACTGAAAACATTAGTGATTAGGTACAAACTGGGTTTTTGGATGGAGTTAGACAAAATGATCAAAATGGCAACAAAATGTAAAAGTCAGGGACCCAGAGGCACAAAAAAAACTATTTGGATCAAAGTGGCAAATTTGGACAAAACTCAGGGACTAAAATGACAATTTACTCTAATAAAATACATATTATTTTCAAGCAAATAATAAAATATATATAGAGAGAGAGAGAAAACTCTTGTTCCATGTTGGGGAAATTATTTTCTTTTGTACATGTTTAGCAAAAAGGATGTATTCGTTGTAAATGATACATATTTTAAATTATAAATACAATTGAATATTAAAAATAAAATAAAACTAGACAACCGGTTAAGTTTACGCAATTAAACTGGTCAAACCAAACCACTTTTTCTTTCGATAACAAACCTTTTACACCTAAATATCAACTAACGTTAACCATTTTTCATGGTTCACAACTTATAGGGGTTAACATCGCCTCGTTTAAGAGAGCTCAAGCTATACTTGTTTTGAGCTTTTCTAAGACTATATGTTGTGGTTTAACTAAAAAATGCATTAAAGTCTTGCTACGAGATAGTAAGGCCTTAAGTAACCTACCCTTTAATTAAAAAAAAAAGTGTGAAATTTGACATCACGTGATTAGTTAAAAAAAAAGCCTCACTCTCTCACATACCCTCACCATCTATCTCTGTATATGCTCGTTAAGGGGAGCAACGCCTCCCCTCGTGGCAACCCCCTTTAGTGGTCTCGTTTTGGTCTTTGGTATAGCGCCATATCAAGGTGAGGTGGCATGGGATGCCACCTCACAACAAAGAGTCTAAAGGTTGGGCTCAGTATGTAAGTAGTTTTACAAGTTTAAGTTTAGCTCGGATTAACTAAAAGTTATATAAATAATAGGCCGACTTTGATCCAAACTTGTTCGTTAAATGTGGTGGCGGCTTTAATGGTGTGCGGGGAGCACCTCCGCACAAGGCCAGTGATTTCGAGAGGCACGCAATTTTTAGAAAAAAATCCGATATATATGTATGTTATTTTTTTTTAAATAGTAAACACATATCAATTCCAATATAATGACATTTACAAATCATTTTTTTTTTTGTTTAGAATTTAGCCTATTTGGTATTTAGGTTTATTGAACCCAATACCAATTTGATTTTCTTTCAAATAATAATAAAACATTACAAATGACACTTTTTTGAACTCAAACAGCGTCCATGAATTCTCTAATACGCATTTTGTTTAAAGTCAAGTCAAGTCAAGTCGATTCGAGTCGATCTCAACTATTCATGTGCACCTTTGTTCATTTACATCACTACTGCTAAAACTGTAAAAACTATTTGCCCAAATGACAAAAACAAAGAATCACCATAATTGTATTGTCTCTCACATCACATAATAATAATTAAAATATGTATGTGTATATATATATAAAGTCACGAGAGAAAGCTTTCACTTGGTTCTTAAACACAATGGAGAAGAAAGCTTCAATGGCATCGGCTGCTGCGATCTGGTGCATGCTCGTGTATCTGGCGATGGCTGCATCCGCTGAACCAAAATCTTCATTTGAGGATAATTTCAGCATCATGTGGTCTGAAAATCATTTCAAAACCTCTGAAGATGGTCAGATCTGGTATCTTTCCCTGGACAATGACACAGGTGATCATTGTTATATTTAATCGTATGGTAAAGTTCTTTATTTTGAATGTGGTCAGAGTTTGAGTTATGAAACTTAACAGGTTGTGGGTTTAAGACAAAACAAAAGTACAGATTTGGGTGGTTCAGTATGAAGCTTAAGTTGGTCGGAGGTGATTCTGCCGGAGTTGTCACCGCTTACTATGTATGTCTTCTTTCCGGATCTTTGATTTTTTATTGTCAAATCCTTAGTTTGTATTAAAGTAATAACAAGATGGATCATGATTATACCTATATATGTATTATAAAAATGAAATGAAATATATATAATAAAAAGTTAAATGACCAGTTCCAAGTTTCAAACAAGACTGAACCGTCAAACTGTGAAAACAAAATTCAAACCAGTCAACTTGCTTTGTGTGGACAGTTTGGTAGTTTTCTAACGATTTGGGAAGCTGATTAACTTTTGGATTTAAAGCTAAATTTATGTACCATTTTAGCATAATTTTAGTGTTTTACGAGATGATTAATTTTGTGCATTATGTAGATGTGTACGGAGGATGGTGCAGGGCCAACAAGAGATGAGCTTGATTTCGAGTTTCTTGGGAACCGAACCGGTGAACCGTATTTGATCCAGACCAATATCTACAAAAACGGGACTGGAAACAGGGAGATGAGGCACAAGCTTTGGTTTGATCCAACTCTTGATTACCACACTTATTCCATCTTGTGGAATTCCCATCAAATAGTGTAAGTTAGCTAAATATTTGGGTCCAACATGTTTAAATAACGGGTCGAACGGGTTGAAACAGGTAAACCATTAACAGAAAATGGGTTAATCCATTATGGTTCAATTGGTTTATTATGATATGTGAACACTGGGGTTATGTTTGGTTAACCCAACTCATTTTTGTTCAAATTGTTTTTCTAAATAAATGGACTGGGCTCATGTCGTTAACAAACTTGGCGGATGGGATCAATCATGTCATTTTTTCAGCCGGGGTGACAATTTCTGACACGACACGAAAATAATCATGTTCTTGTTTGTCGTACTCAACCCATTTGAGTAATCCTTAGTTGAGTTTTATATCATTTTCTTTGAACAATGTCAACAGATTCTTTGTGGATAGAGTCCCGGTGAGAGTATTCAAGAACGCCGACTACGAGAACAACTTCTTCCCGAATCAAAAACCGATGTACTTGTTCTCGAGCATATGGAATGCTGACGACTGGGCAACGAGAGGTGGTCTTGAGAAAACCGACTGGAAAAAGGCGCCGTTTGTTTCGTCATATAAAGATTTCACTGTTGATGGGTGTCAATGGAAAGACCCATACCCTGAATGTGTTTCAACTACCACGGAACATTGGTGGGATCAATATGAAGCATGGCATCTTACAAAAGATCAGAAACTGGATTTTGCTTGGGTTCAGAGGAACTTGGTGATATATGACTACTGCAAAGACACTGAGAGGTTTCCTAAATTGCCTGAAGAATGCTCTTTGAGCCCTTGGGATTAGATGCTTCCATTTTTTAGTTTATATTCATAATTTGATTCAATTTTTGTTTGTATTATTCATGGTTATAATTCTATTTTTGTTTGGAAATACTAAGAATATGTTTTAAAGAAAGTTGGTTATACCATCTTTTTTCCCCATAAGCTCGAAATTATTATTTTTTTTTTTTTTGAACGGCTAATTTCTTTAATCCTCTCTCATCTGTGGGACTTGAACTCAAAATTTTCCTCTTCTCAACCTAGGTGTTTTAAAGTCTGTCTTTGCCAATCGATCACCACCCTTCTCATCTGATGACTATTAGTGGAGGGCTGAAGGCCACCGGTGGTGTGAGTTGTGGCAACTGGTACGTTAGAAAGTTTTAGAGAAGACCTAAATTAACCCACCCTACAAATCTCATATAAATAAAAACCCAAAATGACCTGTATCAACCAATTTCTTATAATAACTAGCCATGTGTAATTCGCACAAGCTGCATTTCAGCTCAACACTAGCCATTTTGATCCACTGTAGAAGTACAAACAAACCCAAGCTGACAAAAATGACCTAAATCAACCAACTTTTTAGAAAATAGGTCACGAAACTTTATCGGGTGGGTCTGTATACATAAACGAGCACCACGGTTTCAAACCTGATATTGATGCTTACACACCCGGGTCAGAAAAAAACGATCAAAGAGAATATGATACAAAAGCAAATATCAGACTTGATAAATTATGATTAACCACCATGAGGTTACAATCATCAAAGATTCTACAAGCTTTGTAATGTTGGAAAACAAGCATAAATATCAAAAGGAGAAAGAGGCACTAAAGCAACAGAAAGCAAACACAATTGACGAAACAAGTCCCAATGAAAGCGTGATCAGATGACAAATTGACAATCAGCATTTAGAAACCATGAATCTTGATGCGCTCTTTCTTCACGATTCCAGCCTGTTTAGAGATAAGAAAAGGAGAAATAAGAGACAATTTTATGTGATATAGCAAGTAACTAGTGCTGAAAATCATTACCTGAACAAGAAAGGTGGACACGTTTTTCCTCTGATCACCTTGAAGTTGGATGACCTGCATTATAAGCACGATCCAAATCATCAAACCAAATTTTGACTAATTAACCCCACTAGGGGTGTAAACAAGCCCAGAGGCTCGAGATCTACTCGTTATCGGCTCAGTTAATAGCTCGAACAAGCCGAGCTTTAACGAGCCCGAGCTCGAGCCTGAACTAGAGCTCGTCTAATTATCGAGCCCGAGCTCAAGCCTGAAATACAAAGCTCATTTAGGCTCGCGAACCCAAACAAAAATTTATTTATTTTATATATATAATATAATAATAATGATGATAACATTGGAGAGCCAAGCTCGAGCCGAGCTTTGGCTTGTTTAAGCGATACTAAAGCAAGCTCGAGCCGATTTTTTAGCTCGTATAAGGTCGTTCTTAAAATAGCTCAAGTCGAACTCAAGCTTTGGGTTTTACTCGCGAGCCAAGCTCGAGCTCAAATAGGCTCGAACCGAGCTGAGCTCGAGCTCGGCCTCGGCCAGGCTCGTTTACACCCCTAAACCCCACAGTCTATATTATTTATACAATAGGGAGGTATAAGACAGTATTTCTAGGAGTACAAACATACTGTTTCACAAGCCAAGCTAAAGCTTTAAATACACCATAATTATTACAATCAAAAGAAATGTTTGCTTACTTGACCAAGCTCTGGATCTTGAACAACAGTACCATTGCAGCAAAATTCTTTTTTGAGGTCCTTAAGTATCTTATTGTAGCTGAATTCTTTCTTCAACCCTTGAACAGTTGTCAGGCTTTTCCTACCATTTCGTTGTTGTATACGTATATGAACGTATTCTTTGGACCCTGCACTTGAGTCCTCTGCATTTGCCTCAGCGAATGGATCTGCCCCAAAAAACCAAAATCATATACAAGTTCAGATGATTTTAGGAATAGCTACAATATTCTTAAGATTAAAAATAGCGAGGCGAGACATACCAAAGGCGCTTGGAATCTGGAGGTCGATCTCAGACATGAAATTTGAGTACTAGGGTTTGAAGCAACAAACAAACAAGCAATGTTCTCTTTGCCTTTAGAAAAGTGCAAACTGAAATGTAAGGTATAACACGATCAGCTTGTAGCTACTAAATGCATATTAAATTTGAACACTTTTGAGGAATACATGTCTAATGTCTAGAATTCCCATCAAATAACGTGACAAAATAGATGATACTGTACACTACAATGAAAGACGCTAGGCACACACAAGACGCAAAGGGTGAGCCTGCGCCTAGGTGCAATGGCTAGGGCATTTTAAGCAAGATGCACAGTATAAAAGGCCAATTTAGTGGTTTTAGACATGTTTTAGGCTTGGTTCCAAACCCTATTTAGATGTTTCAGCCTGATGGATGCAAGGCATTATTGATGTGCCTAGGCGAGCGCTTGTGCGCCTTTGATTACATAGGAATCAACAGGTGGTATATGATTTCCAAGGGTCATATTGCTAAAAGTGTTTGCCTACTGTTAAAACCGGCCGAACCATCTAAACCTAACCAAGTCTTCCGCTGGTTTGATTGATATTTATACTATGTTGTCAAAGACGCAAGGCGCAGGCGAGGCGCATCGGTCTCGCCCGGAGCCTAGGCGCAAGGCACAAAAAAAGCGTGGGCTTTTTTAAGATAAGCGCACATAGAGAAAAAAATATAAAAAATATGTTATGCTTTGAAAATAAATAAGATTCCACGTATAAAATAAAATAAAAAAACTATTACATATGTCATTTACGATCATGTAGCTAATAGTTAGTAGCAAAAGTTTAGGACTTATATGTTGGAAGTTTTGGGTATGTGAATGAAAGTCTCAAAAGGTGGTGTAAATACTTTGTCCCATGTGTTGTTTATAAGTAAAGCCTTTACTACTCCATTGTAGCTTTATGACATGTTTTACCACAAGTCCTACCCCGGGTGCAAAAAAATGAGTTTATGAACTGGAATTTGGTTGAACTAGTGCGTGCCCGCACGTCCTGCGGTCACGAATGGAGCTCCGAAAACCCAGGCCCGCGTGAGGCAGACAATTTGGAACATGGAACCAACTGTTTAGCCTTTTCTATTCATATTTTTTTTTTCAAATTTGAGATATGAAATCCATGTTTATAATTTAACAATTAATATAAATTAAACAACTGTTTTTTTTTTCTAAATAGAAGCGCAAAACCAAGCGAAAGCTTACAAATTTTAGATCCTTATCAATTACTTACAATATAAAAAAAAATGCAATATGAACCAACCCTAAAAAGATCACATGAAAAAAGAACAAAATACTAGCCCTAATAATTTCATAAGCAGCAAAAACGCATACGAATTCAAACGGTTGGCAACAAAAGGATTGATTAGAAATCTAACGAAGCCGGAAGAACATAATCTAATGAAAAGCATCGTAACTCCTAAATCGCAAAAGAATTAATCAAATCATCATTACACAATAGATCTAATGTAATCGGTACTCAACAAATTGAAAGAAACGTTACCTGAATGGATCGAAGAGGTGAGGGGATCGAATTAGGAAATTCAAGAGAGAGAGAGAGAGATGGATGCGAGATTAGGGATAAGCGTTGTATATACGCAACGCAAGGGTGTATGGCCGCTTTCTACGCCAAGGGTATAAACGTAAACTCGCTTCACAGTTGTTATCCACTTTGTTGCATTCACTCCTTCAAGTATTTACGGGATAATATAAAATAATAAGCTATGTGGTACAGAAACGGGTACGGAAAACGGCAAAACATAAAAATCCTAGATAAGGGTACGGTAAAGATACGACAAAAAAAAATTGAACGGCCAACAAAAAAAATTATTTATTAATCAAAGGGCCAACATGTTAGCCCACACCAAGTTACATACAACCAATTTAAAAGTGTCTAGCTACACACATTTTCCTGAGATATCAAAAGTACACCATTCTTCCCAAGTTATCTCTTTTAGTCCTGAGCGACTACCAATCCATAAGAACCCCAATTGCTTTATCACGTTCGTCATCCGATCAAGGTTTATTTGTTTGTCATTGAAAACCAAATCATTCCTACTTCGCCACACTACCCATAGTGTCACCTGCATGATTGCGTACACCAATTTCCTCCATTTTCTACGCCCCTCAACATGCTTATGCCAATCCAGCACATCTTTAACTCTAAAAGTAAATATACTTGACATCTTGCACTAATGTGACACAAAATTCCATACAAACTGTGCCACTTCACAACTTACAAACAAATGGTCCACATCTTCATCATACTGATCACATAATCTGCAGCGGATTTGACCAGTAAAAACATTTCTACGAGCTAACACTGCAAGCGTTGGCACCCTATTTAGAGATATTCTCCAAGCTAAAAAATTTACCTTGGCTGGATTCCAATTGTTCCACACAAAGTCATTCCCCAGATCCGTGAAACGAGCGGTTTGTAAACTATTTTTAAGGCTTTTCACAGAAAAGATACCCGAGTCATCCAATTCCCAACCCCACCGGTCTGCACCATGCCCCATCGCCGCAGAGAACAGCTCCTGAGACAGATTCTGCAAGTCTGCCATTTCGTCCGGCGTCGACGGTGGCCGCATCCAGATGAAATTCAGCACCACCACCTCGTTTAGAACCTTTACACTGTAACACCCCGTGTTACGAAAGTCAAAGTCAAGATTGAAGTCAAAGGAAGAAAATATTGCTAATTGCGATCTGTCACTCCTTGCTTAATTACTAATTTGACTTGTAATCGAACCTTTTATTTTAATCGCTTTAGTTGTATTATGTGGAGTATCTGTGAATAATCGAGGTTTTATCGCATGTTTATCGCTTTATCGCTTATCGCATCGCAATCGCATTCGCAACCCGAATTATGCGTTCTGGATATCGTTTTACGTGTGTGTGCCATTTATGTGTTACTTGTGCATGTTTATTCATGTTTATGTTTGTGGTGATTAATCGAAACGCAATCATAACTCTATCGCAACGCAATTGAATCGCAAACGCTAAACGCAACTTACTTAGGATGATTGTATGTTAGATATAGTATTTGTGTGTTTATTATTAATCTATCGCATCGAACCTCTCCTAAACGCATCGCAACGCTCAATGCACGAAACGAAACGCCGAACCCCAACTCGTCGGAGCCACTCGATCGGATGGCCATCCGATCGGATTGCCATCCGATCGGGTTGCCATCCGATCGGAGTGTCATCCGATCGGCGCACCCTATTCGACACTTGCCTCCTTTCCCTTTTTGGCAACCTATAAATACCCACCTATCACATCATTTGTGATGTGACAGCTCTCTCACTCGACCAGCCGCGTTCTAGACCTCCTTTCTCTCGATTTCTCGCGATTCTTGTAAGTTTTCAACCTAAATCTTGTACTACTATGATCTACACACACTTCTTCATCTTTTTTCACCTTTGAATCTTAACTTTTAACCGTGAAATCAATGGGTTTGAGGTGTTCTAAGGGTGATGTCATCATGGAGTTCTTATGAACTTCAAGACTTGGCTTCATTCCACCAAGAACAACTTAGATCTGAAAGATTTCCACATGAACAAGCAATGTTTTCGCATAGATCTACACATATTCATGGTTAAAAGGATTGAAAGAAGCTCTTCCAACTTTCTTTCAACTCTTTTACACTCAATGCACTCAAAACCGATAGAATCGGAGCTTGTACAGACCTTCTACTCTTTCTTAGTGATGTGTTGGTTCAAGATCTGGTTTCTATCAAAGAGACAACCGATTTCGGATTAAACAAGAACAACCGTCACGAACCAGTAAACTGGTCGGATTTGGGTGATTCCTGTTCGATCGGACGACATGGGGCTTAACGAGGTCCTATTGTTTAGTACGTTATCATGCCGTCTCGATCAAACCGCAAACACTTTCAAAATAATCAAGTGCCAAGACGATCAGATTGTTGGGACGGATTGCCGTCCGATCGGATTGCCAACCGATCGGGTTGCCATCCGATCGAACAACTATCCGATTGGATTGCACTTGAGGTTCAACGCTTAAACAATTTTCAACATGTTCAATGCATATTCAGTTCTAACGAATTGCCATCCGATCGGTAGACCATCCGATCGAGTGACAATCCTGCTGTGAACTTGTTCTCTGAGAAATACCTCACCGAACGGATCGCCGTCCGATCGAACTATCGTTCGATCGAACGACCTGAAAGGTAGAGATACTTCTCTATTTTCAAAATGCTACAACAAAAACTTCAAAGCCATCATACATAAACACATCCTTACCAAACGAATGTCAATCCAATCGAATGGCCATCCGATCGGATGACCATCCAAACGGATTGACATCCGATTGAATGACTGTCCGATCGGATTACCGTTCGACACTTGGTTCTTTTGCACCATCTTACGCGCCGTTCTTCGCTTATGCTATCGTTAACTATTCAGGCTAATCTCTCAAGCGCTCCCTTCAATCCAAGAGAGTGTTTACTTGTTAAACGCTATCTGTGAGTATACTCGATCCCTTTTTGCTTTACGCACTTTTGGGTGTTACATACGTTACCTATTCAAATCACAATCGACACACAACGCAAACACTATTTATACGCTGACCGTTATTGCATGTTATGTGTTATTCGATGAATGCTTGTACGTTATGTTAACACAGTGATTGTTGCCTGACACCTTAGCAACGATAGTACTATAGTTTGGACTCAGCACCTGTCGTGGACAGGGGTTGTTTAGGGCTTTACTTCACGTGTCCTAGTGGGGATATGTGTTGCGCATTCTACAACTCGCAGTCACGTCTGTGCATATTTCTCTGTCGATTACCTACTAGCTTTCACTATGCTACATGTTACATGTTGGTTATGCGTAAACGATTTCGAACTCTATTATACCTATTAAACTTGTATGCTCACCTTTACACTGTGTGTATTGACCTCTATTTTAACGTATGTGATAGGTATTTGAATGCTTAGGATGTTGTGCTTACCTGCTTTTGTGGAATCAAGTAGGATGGAGTCTAGAAACAAACAAAAACAATTTATATTTGAGTTGTCGAAACAGAACTATTTGTCTTTGATTTGTCTGTAATAACTATGCTACTTTTTATGTCATGGTATGGGACGTGATGCTTAAATAATTGGTAATCGTAGTTGTTATAGAATCTCCTGGACAATCTGTTTCGCTCAGTGCCGCGCCCCGATGTTTCCGTCATCGGTTGGGGTGTGATAGATTGGTATCAGAGCCATAACTATAGGGAATTAGGCAAGACTCGACCTAGTCCGGGTCGATGTCTTAGAAACAACCTAGTCTATAGTCTAAGTACCAACAGACCGACTTGTGCGAACCCAGTAGGGGTTCCGCACGAGCTTACTTGCTATTCTCGCTCGCACTCGCCAAACACTATCACTGCACACTATTTTCGAAAATGAACGAGTGATTAGGTCGAGATTAGGTGTGAAAACCGCAAACTCTCGACTGAATCGCTTGTTCGACTCGCATTTTATTATAAAACAGGAGAATTTGCGTTGAATCAGGAGTGAAATCCGCACTTTAACGCAGGTTTTTCCCTTTATCTCATCAAAACAGGAACGAAGTTGTTAAGTCAGGGGTGAAACCCGAACCTTGATGACTTGTCCCGTGCTCTATTTTGGTTTTACAAAACTCTCACCAAAGTCTCGACGGACTCCAACGACTTGAAGTCGCACTGTAACGGGAAGGATGCGTGTCGTTCGACCAAATCGAGGCGAGAGCACAGTCTCGAAGGCCAAAGTGTGCACTAAAAGTCCTTGTGAATAGTCAAACCACTTTGGGTAGTCGACGTCTATCAAGCCTTAGACAATCTATCCTCGATTTCAATCTCGCAATCGTTGATTTTATGTGTTTCGATTCTGAGCCCGCAACTGCTGACTCTGATATTTGTCGTTTTATGTGGATTTTATGTGTTTTATGTGATTTTACCTGTTTATGTGTTTCGATTTTTGGTGATTTATATGCTTTTCGCTTCTCGCTTTGATCGACACACACGACTCGCACTACACATCTACCTCAAATCGCTAACAAATCGCTGCTACTTGTGGATAATCGCATGCTATGTTACTCGCTTATGAATGATAGGAGATTATGTGCGACCAGGGTAGGTGAATACGTGCAATATATAGCGTGGTTTCTGTGGTTTATGTGCTTAAGTGCTTACGTGCTTATGTGCTTCTGTGATTACGTGCCTATGTGTTTATGTGTTACGTGATTGTGTTCCTGGGCTTTATTAGTGTGAAGTACGTTGTGAGATGAGAATCGATTATATAGTGTCTGAGTCCTATGACGATGTCTGTTGCAGACAATGTCGTCATTTGGATCATTTCACTCCCGCTCCGCTCGACGCAATCATGAGGATAAGCGCATCGCTGCCCTCGTCGCTAAGCAAATGGCGAAAGTCTTCTGAAGAGTCTAGGACTGATTCGCCAAAGTCTACTTTTAGCTTCAAGCAGTTCAAAGCCTGCGGCCCGAAAGAATTTACCGGCTAAGATGGGCCTACGGCCATGTTCCAATGGTTTGATTCGATCGAAGTCACCCTGCGCCAAAGTGGATGTCCTGATAATCTCCGTACTCTTAACGCCACCGGCGTCTTCCAATCCCGAGCTCTAGATTGGTGGACGACCGAGAGAAACAAACGCGAAAATGATACAGCTTACGGACTGACGTGGGATGAGTTGAAGGACGTTATGATGCAAGAGTTCTGCCCTCCCCACGGGCGCCAAAAGCTGGAGGACGAGTGCTGGCATATGAAGCAAAAGGATGGTGACAACGCTGGTTTAACTGCTCGCTTTAAGCAGCTAAGCATAATCTGTCCAGGTCAAGTTACTACGCCCGAAATCACCATCAAGAAGTATACCCGTGTTCTTCCGGATTGCGTGGCTGATTTCGTTCAAGCTGCAAAGACGACAACAATAGAGGAAACCTACTTACTCGCTGCCGAGATCAACGACAAGCGAGTCAAGTCTGGTGACTGGGATAAAGCCTCCAAGAATCTGCATCAGGCTACCGCTGTTCCAGCCGCTGAAACCGCCGCCGTACCGCAGTCTTCAAAGTCCTTCCATCGTAAGAGGAAGAACAACAACAACAGTAGCAAGAATTGCGCTTTTACCACCGCCGCTCCTCTCCAAGCAGTACCTGCCCCACCGCAACCTCAACACCGCCAAGTAGCGGCACCGATTACCAACGCACCGCTGGCTAAGCGTGCGTACACTGATCCTCACCCGGCTTGCCCTACTTGTACTTATCACCATCCAGTGGGAATCGCTTGCAGATACTGTGTGCATTGCAACATGTACGACCATTTCACCGCCAACTGCCGTACTAGTCCACGTCAAGCTCCAGCTCCAACTCAAGGTCAAGCTCCTGCTCAACAAGCTCTACTTCCCGCTCCCCAAGGCCAACAAGCGGCTCCTGCACCCGCGATCCATGCTAGAGTTTGCTTTGCGTGTGGTGATCCCAACCACTTCGCAAACATGTGCCCGAATCGAGTGGTGAAGCAAGAGCCACAACAGCAGCAGCCTCAGCAACAACAACAGCAACAGCAGCAGCAACAGCAGCAGCAACAGCAGGAACAACAGCAGCCAGCAGCCAGCAGCCCGCGGACGTACTTTCAACATCAATGTCCACCAAGCTCAAGCCGACAACAATGTGGTTAATGGTACGTTCCTTGTGAATGGTATTTATGCTTCGTGTTTATTTGATACTGGAGCCGATAACTGTTTTGTATCGTTTGAATTCAAAAAGCTCCTTAATTGTAAGCGCCCCCATCTCCCCTCGACGTTCGATGTTGAAATTGCCACCGGAAGAACCGTCGCTGTCAATTCTGTTCTTCGTGATTGTACTCTCGAACTCAACAATCATGTTTTTCCTTTCGACCTTATTCCGATGCAGCTCGGTAGTTTTGACGTCATAGTAGGCATGGATTTTCTTCGTGAGAATCATGCTGAAGGTGTTTACTTCAATAAGATGATTCGCTTCTCGCTCGCTAATGGTGATCAACTTTGTGTGTATGGCGAAACTCCTTCGAAAGGTCTCAAACTTATGTCGTGTACCCAAGCTAGCAAGTATCTCCGCAAGGAATACAGAGCTTTCTTGACTAACATTGTAGTAGCGGAGAAGGAAAAGAAAGGAAATACAGGAGTGAACGATGTTCCCGCTGTTTGTGAATTCCCCAACGTGTTTCCTGATGAGTTACCGGGGTTACCTCCGAGTCGTGATATCGACTTTCGTATCGACCTCATTCCTGGAGCCAATCATGTTGCTAGAGCTCCTTATAGACTCGCTCCGTCCGAAATGCGCGAACTCTCGAGTCAACTCCAGGAATTGCTTGACAAAGGCTTCATTCGCCCTAGCACCTCTCCTTGGGGCACACCAGTCCTTTTCGTCAAAAAGAAGGATGGGTCATTCCGGATGTGCATCGACTATAGGGAATTGAATAAGCTGGCAATCAAGAATCGCTATCCCCTGCCTCGAATCGATGATTTGTTTGATCAGTTACAAGGTGCTACGTGTTTCTCGAAGATTGATTTACACTCAGGCTATCACCAGTTACGCATTCAAGAGGAGGATATACCCAAAACCGCTTTTCGCACCCGTGACGGCCACTATGAGTTCGTTGTTATGCCTTTTGGTTTAACCAACGCACCCGCGGTTTTCATGGATCCGATGAATCGCGTGTGTAAACCATTCCTTGACCGCTTCGTTATCGTGTTCATCGATGATATCCTTATCTATTCCAAGTCGAAAACCGAACACGCGCAACATCTACGTTTGGTTCTCGAACTACTCCAAGGGAATCGACTCTATGCCAAGTTCTCCAAGTGCGAATTTTGGCTGGAGGAGGTTCAATTCCTCGGTCACATTGTCAATAGTCAAGGTATACACGTCGACCCCGCGAAGATCGAAGCTGTTAAGAGTTGGGTTACACCTAAGAACCCGTCTGAAGTCCGTTCTTTCCTCGGACTAGCGGGCTATTACCGCCGATTTATCGAAGGATTCTCTAAAATCGTCGTGCCGCTTACGTCTCTCATGCACAAAGACAAGCCTTTTGTTTGGGGAACTGAACAAGAGACTGCATTTCGAACCCTCAGGTATATGCTCTGCAATGCTCCCATCCTTGCTTTACCCGACGGAAACGATGACTTTATTGTCTATTGCGATGCCTTGAACCTTGGTCTTGGTTGTGTCCTCGTGCAACGGGACAAGGTTATTGCTTACGCATCTCGTCAGCTCAAGATCCATGAGAAGAACTATACAACCCACGACCTCGAGCTAGGCGCAGTTGTTTTTGCGTTGAAGATTTGGCGACACTACCTTTATGGTACCAAGTGTACGATCTTCACAGATTATAAGAGCCTACAACACATCCTCAACCAAAAAGAACTGAATATGCGTCAACGCCGATGGGTTGAACTTCTCAACGATTACGACTGTGAGATCCGTTATCATCCTGGCAAAGCGAATGTCGTTGCCGACGCCCTTAGCAGACGAAGCTATTTGCATAGCATTCACAATATCCAAGCCCAACATCATCTCGAAACTCTTATCCGTGACGCTCTGCATGCTTGTTTCACCGAACGCACTTTGAAGAAGGAAAGGATTTTGAACGATGGAGCCCAGTTAGTGAATAAGTCGAATGGGATATTCCACTATCTAGACCGAATTTGGATCACCAAGCGCACCGACTTGCAACAAATCCTGATGGACGAAGCCCACAAGTCTCGATATTCTATTCATCCCGGTGCCGATAAAATGTACCAGTATCTTCGCTACAAGTACTGGTGGCCGGGCATGAAGAAAGAAATCGCCCTCTATGTTTTGAAGTGCCTGACTTGCTCGAAAGTCAAGGCCGAGCACCAAAGACCATCTGGCTTACTCGTCCAACCCGAGATCCCTATGTAGAAATGGGAGAGTATAGATATGGACTTCATAACGAAACTTCCGCGCACGCCATCAAGTCACGACAGCATCTGGGTTGTCGTTGACCGCTTGACTAAATCCGCTCATTTTCTGCCAATATGAGAAGACTATAAGGTAGAAAAATTTGCCCGAATCTACACCGATGAGATCATATGTCGACATGGGACGCCTCGCGACATCATCTCTGACCGCGATGGTCGGTTTACCTCGCGTCTTTGGGAAACGTTTCAATCTGCTCTCGGTACTACTCTTAATCTAAGTACCACTTTCCATCCCCAAACCGACGGTCAGACTGAAAGAACGATACGCACCCTTGAAGACATGCTCCGTTCGTGTGTCATAGATTTCGGTGGTAATTGGGACGCATACTTACCTTTAGTTGAATTCTCGTACAATAACAGTTATCATTCTAGCATTCAAATGGCACCGTTTGAGGCATTGTATGGAAGAAGATGTCGATCGCCTATTGTATGGCGTTAGATCGGAGACTCGCAAATAACCGGTCCTGAGCTATTGCAAGAAACGACTGACAAAATCCTCCAAATTCGTGACAATCTGCTGAAAGCTCGGAGTCGACAGGAAAGTTCCGCCGATAGACGACGCAAGCCCCTTGAATTTGACGTTGGCGATCACGTACTCCTAAAGGTATCACCTTGGAAGGGTGTGATCAGATTCGACAAGAAAGGAAAGCTCCCGCCGCGATATGATGGACCCTTTAAGATTCTGGAAAGGATCGGCAAAGTGGCCTACAGACTCGAACTACCAGAGGAACTTAGCAACGTTCACCCGACTTTCCATATTTCAAACCTCAGAAAGTGTCTGGCTGAGCATGATTTACAAGTTCCACTGGGGATCTACAAGTGGACGAAACATTACACTTCATGGAGAAGCCTGTCGAGATCATGGACCGAGAAACCAAGAAACCCAGGCACTCACGCATACCCATTGTGAAGGTTCGCAGGGAAGGCAAACACGGCGCGGAGTTCACCTGGGAACTCGAAAATGACATGAAGGCGAAGTACCCGTAGTTTTTTGTTACGGCTAAAGCCTAATTTCAGGACGAAATTCCCTTAAGAGGGGGAGGCTGTAACACCCCGTGTTACGAAAGTCAAAGTCAAAGTCAAGATTGAAGTCAAAGGAAGAAAAGATTGCTAATTGCGATCTGTCACTCCTTTCTTAATTACTAATTTGTCTTCTTTGACTTGTAATCGAACCTTTTATTTTAATCGCTTTAGTTGTATTATGTGGAGTATCTGTGAATAATCGAGGTTTTATCGCATGTTTATCGCTTATCGCATCACAATCGCATTCGCAACCCGAATTATGCATTCTGGATATCGTTTTACGTGTGTGTGCCATTTATGTGTTACTTGTGCATGTTTATTCATGTTTATGTTTGTGGTGATTAATCGAAACGCAATCGCAACGCAATTGAATCGCAGACGCTAAACGCAACTTACTTAGGATGATTGTATGTTAGATATAGCATTTGTGTGTTTATTATTAATCTATCGCATCGAACCTCGCCTAAACGCATCGCAACACTCAATGCACGAAACGAAACGCCGAACCCCAACTAGTCGGAGCCACTCGATCGGAGTGTCATCCGATCGGCGCACCCTATTCGACACTTGCCTCCTTTCCCTTTTTGGCAACCTATAAATACCCACCTGTCACATCATTTGTGATGTGACAGCTCTCTCACTTGACCAGCCGCATTCCAGACCTCCTTTCTCTCGATTTCTCGCGATTCTTGTAAGTTTTCAACCTAAATCTTGTACTACTATGATCTACACACACTTCTTCATATTTTTCACCTTTGAATCTTAACTTTTAACCGTGAAATCAGTGGGTTTGAGGTGTTCTAAGGGTGATGTCATCATGGAGTACTTATGAACTTCAAGACTTGGCTTCATTCCACCAAGAACAACTTAGATCTGAAAGATTTCCACATGCACAAGCAATGTTTTCGCATATATATATACACATATTCATGATTAAAAGGATTGAAAGAAGCTCTTCCAACTTTCTTTCAAATCTTTTACACTCAATGCACTCAAAACCGATAGAATCGGAGCTTGTACAGACTTTCTACTCTTTCTTAGTGATGTGTTGGTTCAAGATCTGGTTTCTATCAAAGAGACAACTGATTTCGGATTAAACAAGAACAACCGTCACGAACCAGTAAACTGGTCGGATTTGGGTGATTCTTGTTGTTTAGTACGTTGTCATACCGTCTCGATCAAACCGCAAACACTTTCAAAATAATCGAGTGCCAAGACGATCAGATCGTTGAGACGGATTGCCTTTCGATCGGATTGCCAACCGATCGGATTGCCATCCGATCGAATAGCTATCCGATTAGATTGCACTTGAGGTTTAACACTTAAATAATTTTCAACATGTTTAATGCATATTCAGTTCTAACGGATTGCCATCCGATCGGTAGGCCATCCGATCGAGTGAGAATCCTGCTGTGAACTTGTTCTCTGAAAAATACCTCGCCGAACGGATCGCCATCCGATCGAACTGCCGTTCGATCGAACGACCTGAAAGGTAGAGATACTTCTCTATTTTCAAAATGCTACAACGAAAACTTCAAAGCCATCATACACAAACACATCCTTACCAAATGAATCTCAATCCAATCGAATGGCCATCCGAACGGATGACCATCCGAACGGATTGACATCCGATCGAATGACCATCCGATAGGATTGCCATCCGATCGGATTACCGTTCGACACTTGGTTCTTTTGCACCGTCTTACGCGCCATTCTTCGCTTATGCTATCGTTAACTGTTCAGGCTAATCTCTCAAGCGATCCCTTAAATCCAAGAGAGTGTTAATTTGTTAAACGCTATCTGTGAGTATACTCGATCCCTTTTTGCTTTACGCACTTTTGGGTGTTACATACGTTTCCTATTCAAATCACAATCGACACACAACGTAAACACTATTTATACGCTGATTGTTATTGCATGTTACGTGTTATTCGATGAATGCTTGTACGTTATGTTAACACAGTGATTGTTTCCTGACACCTTAGCAGCGATAGTACTATAGTTTGGACTCAGCACCTGTCATGGACAGGGGTTGTTAAGGGCCTTACTTCACGTGTCCCAGTGGGGATATGTGTTGCGCATTCTACAACTTGCAGTCACGTCTGTGCATATTTCTCTGCCGATTACCTACTAGCTTACACTATGCTACATGTTACATGCTGGTTATGCGTAAACGATTTCGAACTATATTATACCTATTAAACTTGTATGCTCACCTTTACACTATGTGTATTGACCTCTATTTTAACGTATGTGACAGGTGTTTGAATGCTTAGGATGCTGTGCTTACCTGCTTTTGTGGAATCAAGTAGGATGGAGTCTAGAAACAAACAAAAACAATTTATATTTGAGTTATCGAAACAGAACTATTTGTCTTTGATTTGTCTGTAATAACTATGCTACTTTTTATGTCATGGTATGGGACGTGATGCTTAAATAATTGGTAATCGTAGTTGTTATGGAATCTCCTGGACAATCTGTTTCGCTCAGTGTCGTGCCCTGATGTTTCCGTCATCGGTTGGGGTATGACATACACGGTCCGCCACCATGACATTTTTGGACCTTTCTAACGCGAACAGACCTGGGAACCTACTTTGCACTGTCTCGCCTCCTAACCGTCGTTCCTTCCAAAAAGCAACCATGCTCCCAACTCCCGGGACGGCCCGGAAACAGTTAGTCAAGTTTATCCCGTATTTTTCCATATCTTTTGACACCTTTACAACTTGCTTCCAAGGCCCAGCTAATCACAACTTCCCCGGTACCAGATTCCACGTCATTTCGCTATGATGAATGCTCCAAATAACCTTTCGCCACAAACTCTCGTGATCCGTCTTGAACCTCCACCACCATTTGGCAAGCTTGTCCAGGTTTGCATCCTTCAAAGAACCAACCACCACCCCACCTAGCTCTTTTGGAGTCATGACACTATGCCAAGCAACCCAGCTCATCTTTCCTTTTTCGGGTGTTATTCCCCATAAAAATTCCCGCCGTAATCTCTCAAGTTGATCGATTACTTGCGCGGGATCTCTATACAACGAAAAGTAATAAGTAGGAAGTTCATTAAGCACCGATTTGATTAAAGTCAATCTGCCTCCGAATGATAGTGTATTTGCCTTCCATACAGCTAATCTCTTCCTGAATACGTCAATAACCGGCTGCCAGTGCTTGATCAGATTCATGTTTGCACCCACTTGAAGCCCCAAATGTTTGAAAGGTACGAAAAAATAAAATATAAAAAAAATAAAATATGTTACACAAAGTCCAAAATCATAAACTATCATTTGTCATTTTAATATATATATTTAAGAGATAAACTTGCATTCACCCAAAGCACTTTCAACTTACTAATTTTGAACATACTTATTTTTTAATTTTTTTTATCTTTCTACACTTCCATGCAAACCACCATACAAATGTGTAACCCCATAATTTTATACAGCCACCACTTCTTTTCGTTGTAACACAAAACTGCAACTTCACCCTTTTCAATCAGAATTCACAACTCAATAGGAATTCACTTTTCCGATTTCCTAATCACAATAATAACTTTAAAATCAAATGTAACCAAACAATTCATCAGCCCTCAAACCATCAACCCGCAAAACTAAATCAATATCTCTGATTTTCTTTTCTTTCCTACACATCATCGAACAACATCGTAATCAAACCATCACATGATAATTCAATCGTCGTTTGACAAATACATCGCCGATCAGTCAAAGTGGAAATCCCATTCAAGTTTACATCGCATGTCCATAACACATCGGAGCTTCAAAGTTTGGTGAAAGT
Source organism: Helianthus tuberosus (assembly GCA_030545235.1). Lineage (NCBI taxonomy): Eukaryota > Viridiplantae > Streptophyta > Magnoliopsida > Asterales > Asteraceae > Helianthus > Helianthus tuberosus. The sequence goes on along the minus strand of CM060354.1, from coordinate 118,131,334 downwards.
TTAAACCCTAAATAAAATAGGATACGTCCCCAAAACGTCGAACTGTCGTCCCCACAATCCCGAAAATGTCTCGCTGCCGACCCCAATTTCCTGGAAACGTTTGAGGGACATCCCCATGTTGTCCCCGTCCCCTAACCATCCTCAGTATGGGTACTTAATGGTCCTAGTCGTCCCCCTGTTTCATAGATAATAAGGTAGTGTTTGGTATGCAAGAATGAAAGGCGGAATGGAATAGATGATTACGAAGGAATGAAGAAAAAAATGTTTGGTTGGTCAATGAAATTGAATCACCCATTCCATAGGGCATTCTAGTCCCTCAAAATCATTCCATCCACCCCCATGTTTTTTTTTCATTTCATCCCCTCTTGCGCCATTCATCAACAACACCACAACCTATCTGTCACACCCCAACCGATGGCGGAAACATCGGGGCGTGACACTAAGCGTTCAGATTGCTCAAGAGTCTCCATAACACTAAATTGTTTCGATAATAGATTAATCAAGTTTCATAACAATTGTCTAAACATCAACCAAAATCCACAACCACAATAGTACCAAATACAAAATACTCAAATAATGTTCAAATCCTTGAATTAACTAGGTGAGTTTCTAAGCATCATCCTAGCTTGTTCTTGTTTCCAGCTACTATAAACCTGCAACATGTATTAAAATACTATCAACAAAAATGTTGGCGAGTATACAAGTTTGAGTAGATAATAGCATAATAGTTTAAAAGACTCATATCCATCATGTAAACACATAAAAAGTTTCACCATGCTAGTTTACGCAGTCCAAGTGATAGCCCAACTTTCCAATGCGTTAAATGCCTTTCCCAAAGACTAACGGGGAGGTGCATTACCCCTATAGCGCTACCATTGTTAAGGCGGAACTACACACAAGGATTAAACGTTCACATAGCATAAAAGTCTCAAGAATCCCAAGTTTCAAGTTTCATGTTCACAGCGGATAGAGTATGTTTCAAATAGTTTCAAGTGTCAAGTGTCAAGTTTATAGAATACAAGTTGCATCCCAAAAGTGTTTAAAACAAAAAGGGATCGAGTATACTCATAGTGGGTGCTAAGTATCAACACCGACTATTTGGAACGAAGAGAGCGCTAGAGTTAGCCTGATTATAGTATAACAGTGTAAGCGTTGAACAGAATGTCGAATCGTGCGAACATCGAAAAAAAGTGTCGGACAGGTTTCCTGATCGGATGGTCATCCGGACGGATGGTCATCCGGACGGATGGTCATCCGGACGGATGGTCATCCGGACGGATGGTCATCCGGTCGGATGACCATTCGACCCAGATGGGACCTATCCGATCGGACGGTTGTTCGATCAGTAGTGTGTTTTGCAAAATGTTCCAAACTTTTGAAGTTTTCGTTGTAGTATAAATTCAAGTCGTTCGATCGAATGGTCATCCGTTCGGATAGCCGGTCGGTCGGATGACTGTTCGAGTGAAAGTTCGATAGTTTAAAGTTCTGACTCAAAATAGTTTAAGTGTTGAGAGTTACAAAGAACAGTCACTTGGTCGGATGATCATTCGACTATGCAACCTTGTCATCTTGAAAACTGTTGTAAAAATGTTTACGTTCGAGCTTAACGGAGACGATGTGGTAACGTATCAAGACAACGGAAACCCACCAAGGTTCAGCTTATCTGATTGGATGGGAATCACCCCATTCGATCAGGGTAACTGTTCTTGACGGAGCTTCATGTCTGACCCGTAACTTGGTCATCTTTCCGGTGAACTTCGGTTTCCAAACTGACTCTAGACTAAGGAACGAGTCTAGGATCAGTTTAGGTTCAGGTTTTCCCCGGGTTTAAGTAGAAAAGTTGAGAAAAATTAAAAAGGATGAGTTTTGTTTGATAAAACGCTTAGATTCGCCAAGATTTATGTTAAAACGTGTAAAAAATCCTTAAGATCTGCACCATTTCCGGTAAGATGACATCATTCAACCGGTGACATAAGCACCCAGTGATGACGTCATCTTCAATGGTCCGAATCAGATGATTTTATGGTGGAAAAGTATGTTTTTGATGAAGAATCTAGTGAGAAAGTGTGCAAAGATTGAAATTGTACGAGAATTACAGAGAAAACTTACAAGAATCGCGTGAAATCGGAGGAAAAGTGCTAGAAAAAGACTTGAAAGGCTCTGGGTCGGAGGAGGCTGTCACATCAGTGAATAGTGATTTGACAGCGGGTATTTATAGGTGACAGAGAGGATAAGGCGGTGGGATGGCTGGATCGGATGACTGTTCGATCGAATGGCCATCCGATCGGATGTCCATCCGGACAGCCAATCCTTGTTTGTTTGATTTCTGATTTTGATTCGATTTGCGAGCTAGATTAAGTGTTGCGTTACGTATTATTGTGTAATATCATCACATAATAAGATTGTATCACTAACACAAAAGTTTCCATGTTTCAAGTTTCTAAGTATCAAAGTTTCTCGTTCAAATCAAGTTCCTCGTTCCATAAGTATCAAGAGTTGTATCTAGTATCAAGTGTTAAGTGTCAAGTTTCAAGTATCGAGTATCAAGTTTCACCAAGAATCAAGATTCATAGTGTTTAAATAAGTATCAAGCATCAAGAGTCAAGTTTCAAAGTATCGAGAGTCTAGATTCAAGATTCAAGTATCACAAAGTTTCACAAATGGTTCACATAGCTAAGTCTCAAATAGTATAGGGGCTAAACTTGCCAAAAGATAAAAGTTTAGGGACGCAGGGCGTTACACTATCACCTTCGCCACCACCCACCACCACTACCCACCACCGACGCCATCGCCGCCTCCACTCGTAACCTATCACCGCCTCCGCTGCCACCCCGATAGCCACCACCGCCACCGCTGCCACCCGCCACTGTAGCCACCCACTGCCGCCACCAGCCACCAGCACCGCCAACACCACTCGTCGTCGCCACCCATCACCACTGTCGACGCCACAACCATCGCCACCACCAACCACCGTCGCCGCCACCCCGTCATTGCCACCCGCTGTCACCGCTGCCGCTACCACCGATAGCTGTCGCCACCGCCACCACCCACCACCATCTATAACCACCCACAATCACTACCATTGACCACCACCACTCAACGCTGATTTTATTCCTTCGTTTTTCTTACCTACCAAACAATACACAATAATACTTGCATACATCTTTAAACTAAATGCTCATTTTTTTTATTGTGTGAATAGCCGCTTGGTTCTTACGACTCTAGAACTTGCCAAGACGATACATTCCCGATCCTTACCAACTTGAAACCAAGTAAGTAAATGATGGAGGCATTAGGACTAACCCATTTTTCTTTCAAAACCATTATTTTTCCTCTTTTTACACCATTACCCAAAATCCCCCTAGTTAACCCCTTTGAGCCTAAACCTTTTTCGTTTCAAAACCCGAAAAATAAACACCCATTAGCCACCAAAACCTTTTTCTTTTCAAACCCCTTTGTTTTAGTAAAAAGCTCGGTTATCTTGTGACATGAAAAAAAATGAGAGTCTTGCAATAAACAAACAAGTTCCTCAAAAAAATCATGTTTGTATGTGCTTAGTTTGAATAAATGTCACAAAAACAAAAAGTTTTACGACAACCGACGCTTTTTACACTTTTCTCCATTTTTACTAACCACTAACCAAAACCACCTACCCTTAGCCGAAGCCTAACCCTTCCCAAAGCCCTCTTGATATTTATGAAGGTTTATAGTTAAAAAGGAGGAGGTTTGATCGCTTGGCAAGCATTTGGTAGAAGTAAATCCCATGCCGGTATCGAGTGTTTCACAAAAATACACATTCGGCCGAGTGTTGAGTGATCTCCCGTGACGTATGTGAATTTGTATATAAATGGAATTTTAAAAAGGCATGTAATGCCCAAATAAATAATTTTTCTTATAAAGTGTTCTAAATAAATCATGACGAATATGATTGTAAATAAAATAAAATTAATACTTAATAAAGATCTTGGATTCCCGACACTCAAGATAAGACACAAACTTCTTCTCTACCTCTTCCATTTGGGTGTGTAAGCCACATATTGAAGATTTTTGCTTGAAGACAAACAAAGATTCAAGTGTGGGGTATTTGATGTATGCAAAATGCAACATATAAATTACATCAAATGGGGCATAAAACTAGCCCTTTTTAGTACTAATGTTGGAAAAAGCACGTTTCTTCCTTCCTTTTGAATTTACAGGACTAAACGAGCTTAAAAGAACAAAAGGAACAAATAAGCAGCCAAAACCAACATAAATACAAGAAGAAGGAATACAGTGACATGCCCGGCCCCTCGGCAACATCTCCTAAAGCATGAACAAAAAACAGAACCTGACCACGGGGCCGTGCCCAGCTCTCAACGGGGCGTGGTTAACTCTAAGATTTGCAGAATCTTGATAGTACAACAAAGAGTTGACCACAGGGCCGTGTCCAGAAGACATGGGGTCGTGTGGGGCCCTCTGCTAACAATTGCAATTAATGAAGGAAGAGAAGATGATAGCCACGGGCTGTGTTGGCTGGACACGGGGCCGTGGCCAGGGCTCTGTTCAGGCTATAAATAGGGGTGCTTGGTTCACTTCAAAGGCATCCCTTGGCAAACCACTACTCTCCCAATTTGCCACCACTACAACACCATCACCCACCATCATCATCCATCTTTAGAGTGTGTAGTAGTCTCGGGATCCAAGATTGATCGTAAGAGTTCTTGTCAATCAAAGGCCATGTTTGGCTAAAGTCTTACATCACTTGGTGAAGATAAGTCTTTAATGTATTACTTTTGATTTTTAATCTTTCGGCACTTTTTAATTGGGTTTGTATTAATGACTTTAATAACTATTTTCTTATGTTGAAGGTGAATTTTCCTTACCATCATGTCTTTACGGTCTATATAAAGTACATGATGTCATTGATTTGCATCATTCGTGTCTTTACGGTCTATATAAAGCACATTAACTACCTGGAAGGGGGTTAGGAGGGTGGTTTGGTAAAGTTCTTGTCTCGTTCAGTGTATAGATCCTGCGAGGACTTGGTTCAAGTTTACTAGGACCTCCTTCAATACCCAACGGTATTGGATGGCGGGGGTGCGAATAGTTTGAACCCCTCATATGTAAACTACTATTAATACTTTAAACTGGCTTCTTGGGATTGTATCCTTGCTGACTCAAACCACTTAGCCGAGGGTAACGTCACCTTCAAAAGTGGGGCCTACCACTTTTCGCATTAATATCTTACTTAATTGTCTTTCAATATTCTGACCCTTTGGGATTGTATCCATGCTGACTCAAACCACTGGGTTGGGGGTAACGTCACCTTCAAAAGAGGGGCCTACTAATATAACTAAGATAATCTCTTAAAAAGTGCGAAAATCATCAAAGTATACATTAAAGATGAGTTGGATCCAAGTGATTCTATCTTGTCTATCTGTTTTTTCATTTTACTTATCTTTTTATTTTTATTTTTGGTTTTATTTTTATGTTTCAAAACTTTTCTCAAAAATTTAGATCGATTAGACGTTGAGGATAAACCGGTATTAAAAACTCTTATGTCCTTGGACGACCTTGGTATCTTACCAACACTATACTACGCTCACGATGGGTGCACTTGCCCAAGTGTGTGTTTAGTGTTAGTATAATATCGTGTTTTATAAATTTAAAACTTGACTAATGCGTAAAATGGGCTCTAAATATTAATAAAATCATATTGCACTTCACGCACGCCACATATTCTTTGAATTTTAATCATAATTTTTTATAGCGATATGAATTTTGATGATATTTTGTTAAAAAAACATTTATTTTTATTCTACACCTAAACCCAAAAACCAAACAATCAAACCCGAACCTGATCAACTCGAACTTTAAATTGGTCAATTGTAGGGTTACTTTTTTTAGTGAAAAAACAAAAACCTGAACAACCTGACCCGAAAGAAAACCCTGAAGAACACCCCTAGTTAAAACAAATTAATTATAAACTATTGGGATTTCCTGCGCTACGGGGCATGCTTTAGGTCGGTATTGCTTCGTTAGAGTATTGGTACGATACCGGCATTCGGTACATCAATTCACATGTCTTTTACATCGACTGAAAACCATAATAAAGGATACCAGTATTGTTTTTAATGTTGTTCGGACGCAATCAGTCTGGTTCGTCATGGTCATGGCACGAGTATAATACTGGCACTCAATATAGCTTACAACACCAAAAAATAATACCTGATTGCAAATACAAACCCTTTTTTAACGAATATTGATACCATTTACGAGTATATGATATGTAATGACGCACTTTTTATTTATCTTTAGCATGAAATAGAGTAGGATTAGTTTAACCATTTAATTAATGGATGATGAATTTTAGTATTTGTTGTAAACTTGAGAATTGCACCCCGTACTACGGCGGCGTAAGGTAACTCGGATTTATAACGTCTAATGAAAACATAACACATTTGACCCGACTCGCACCTGAACAAATTTTACGTCAAAACGTAGACCAACTGAAAACATACATAAAAATAAGCACGTAAACGTATTATAACTGACCCGACTTACTTGCTAAAGAAATTTACATTGAAACTTGAATTTTGTCGAGGCGTATATAAAAATAAGCACGTAAGAAAATTATGTTTTTTAAGTTGAAGTGTGAATCAAGGAAGAATGCAGGAATTCTATCCTTTGAGAGGGGTCGGTCGGCTCATGGGCCTTCCATGGATCACCCATTCTTCTTCTTGTAACTAAGGCACAAGAAGAACTAAAGAAGTGGCACTTAGGCATTAATGCACTAAGGTTCAGATAATAACACATCAAGAAACTAGGCATTCGAGGCACATATGGCACACTCCAAATGATTGCAAGTGGGCCCTATTTATAGGCTGATGGCGGCTGCTAAGCATGGGTCGTGCATCCGTACATGCACGGTCATGCGTATCCTTTTTGTCAGAGATTCTTCCGGAAGCTGGTACTTTTTGTTAGATTCTGGTACAACCACGACCATGCTGGACAATGCACAACTGCGCATGTGGACAGGTGTCCGGACTTGACTCACAGTTATTTCCAACCAATGCCGTCTCCGAGAAATCTCGAAACATTTTGGGCCTGGTGCGAGTAAAAATAAATCAGGCCCATATAATATAAACCCAATAATTATACATAAAAAACCATAATTTGGCAAGAATTGTTATACCAATCATCAAAACAAAAGTATCATACCAAAATAATCTAAATTTACCTACTTAAGCGAATCATGCGGCTCTCCTAGCATTTTTGGAAGCAAAGCATTCGATCAAGTCTTCATAATCCATAGTCTCTAATATGTCATTTACAATAGATATCATCGCTAATCCATTGAGTCTTTCTTGGGACATACTCGATCGTAAGTAGGTGTTCAACAACTTAAATTTGAAAAGCTTCTTTCTGCTGATGCTACTGTTACCGGAGTAGTCAACAACACTCTATATGCAATTAATGCATTAGGAAAAAAACCAATTTGTTGTAAGCATCAACAGGGCTAATAATATGACTAGGTAAAAATGTTTCAAACAATTTCAACTCCTGATAAAGTTCATAACTTCAAAGTTTAAATGCTCAAGAATCAACATTTAACAATACCTAACGACCCTAACCCACATAAATTATAACCCGAAGGAAAGGCGAAAAGCACTTACAAAATTGAGTATATATGAACAATTTAAAAGAATAAACTTCAAATCAGAATCACAGATGGCCAACCATGAATTTCATACTTAAGATTTAGTAATTTACAAATCAGCATTACACATAACTAAAATTAAATTACAAAACCATTTATTTTAACAACTGAACTTAATACATAAAATTGACTAAACTAACACTTAATGGAACCACACAATGACATAAGCAAACTATACGTCCACCAAACACATGACATTCCTTGATTCCTTGAAAAAAATTGATTCAAAGCCCTAGAACAGTGGAATGTATATAAAGACAGAAGACGAAAAGAACTGATTCAATGCCCTGATTGTCGATTTGGTCGCTAGACGAGTGAGAGCTTCGATTTGAATATTGGAGCGTTGGTATCGTAGACGATGGCTTGTATGTGATGTTGTGTATTATCTTATGTGTTTTGATATCCTGCTCGTCACTTTTGTTTACAATTCAAGGGCCAAACAGGTTACAGCCCTATAACAATAACTAGGTTAAATTTTCAAAGACCCACAACAAATACATAACATATAGAATTTTCTTTTTTAAACTTTGGGTCCTCAGGATATATGGGCCTGGGTCCATCGCCCTACCTGCCCCTACCCATCACCGGCCCTGTTTCCAACTGTACCGAGGCCGGGAATCTTCCAGAAGAATTATTGGTTACCTCAAGTTTAACCTTTTATTTATTTACTAGCGGTAAGACCCGTGTGCAAACACGGGTCGTTTCTTAGAAAACCATGCATAACACATATTGATAGAACATATAGATACATGTATAGATATTGTACGAAAATGTGTTATCTATTATAGCTAAAAGACAACTATAGGTAAATATAAAAGATATTTAACAAACTTAATAAAAGATGTCTAACACACTTAATAAAATTCATCAGTTACATATGATTATTTCCATTTTATTCAAAAAAAAAGAGTATCCACCCATTGACAATGTAAATTGTTATAAACATAAGTACATATAAACGATGTCTAACAAACTTAATAAATTCGAATACAACTTAACTTTAACAAACATTAACTAAGAACATACGATCACCTGCCTAAACAACACACATCAAACCTCACTCAAGAATTTGTTACGCAGCAACATGTCCTTTGCTACATGTTGTGATCTGGTTAAATATGCTACTGCAAACAATGTAATAGCTGCTGATCCAACAATCTCCCTATACAACAGATGATACAAAAACCCTTCTTTATTACTGATTTTTATTTCTCATCAACATCTCCCTGATTTGTCCTTTGAATTGTAGTTCAAAGTCCAGGGAGAACATGTCTTCTTCATCATCCCTCTCAAGTTGAAGGTCCAACAAATCTTGGAGATCGTATGCATTCAGATTATATGCACTATCCATTTTAATCTCTTCAACACTACCATCTGATCTGATCAAAGTCAATACTTGGGTTTTTTAGCATGACTTCCACTTTACTATTTTTGGATCAGTTGGTTTTCTTGGGCAAAGAATTATTGAAGATGAGTTTGGTGATTGTGGTCTGCTAACTAAATTTGCAATTGATTCAGACAAATCAGATGATGAGAGAAGGTTTTCCGGAGTACCAATTTTTAGAGACAGAGCAGCAGTTGTAGGTGGAGTTAGCTTTCTTACAATTAGGTGGAGTTGGCTTTATCAGAGGATCATTGTTCATTTTTGTGATTCTGTCGATATGAGTTTTTCTCTTACGTGTGGAGATGATTTCTGGTGAAGGAGAATGTTTTGGTAGTGAAGATGAATGTATGGGAAATCTTTGTGACATTGGAGATGGTTCGATTGTGGTTGGTGTAGTGAAAATGAGCATGGCAGATGTTTGAGAAACTTCTGCTGAAACAACTGGTGTCTCAGCAGTTGTTTGGTAAACATCTGCTGATACTTTTGTGTTCCCAGCATCTATTGACAAAATAGGTGATGATGGTGTGGAAGGTATTTTTTTCCTTCTTTTGTGGTGGTTTTTTTGGAGAATGTTGGGATTTAGGTTGAGCAGGGATACAATTTCTGTAGGATTAGCTTTTGAATCTGGTGACAACTTTCTCAGTGAATCTTTCTCCCCATTTTTGGCATCATTATCATCATCATCATCTTTCTCAAAGATTGATGTAGAGGTGGAGCCAGTAAGTTTCAACAGATGTTCCTTAATGTTCATAATGTCTGCTTGTGTATCTTTATACCTGGCATCAACCAAATTTCTGATAAATTCCAAACTGAAATTGCGGTTACTTTCAGCCAAATTCCTCTGAGCTTGAAGGATGGGTTGCATAGAATTCAAAAACTCATTGGCAATTTCCTGTCTGGTAGGTTGACTTTTAAAAAGCTCTATCATCTAATTAATCAATTCTTTCATTTCAGCAACATCTGTTTCAATGGTAGACACTCTAACCGTCAAATTCTTATACGTTAATTCATCACCTACTTTAATAGGATCATCTGAATTCCCACCTGTAGTGGTTGTATTTGTTTTGATAATAGGAGAAGTCTCCATATCATCAGAAACAGATGCCCCTTTTTCTTCGTTCTGGGGACTTCCCACTGAAGCAGAGATTACAGTTGTAACCTCATCAGTGGTTGCCTTCAAGGGAGTCTTAATGATGTAACCACTGTCCAACTGATCACCAATAGGTTCAACAGTTGTAGTGGCTGCTTCATTTGAACTACCACCAAGAGTTTCGTAATACTCAACGGGGATAACCTCCTCAACGGTTTGTAGGATAGGAGATTGAATTGGTTCAGACACAGTCATTTGTTGCAATCTACTCTCAGTAATGTGTGCATTAGAGGAACTGTTTTCTTTCTGAAATTCAATTGCTTCAAACAGAGGTAATATTGTTGATGGAACTTGAGTCGAGGGTTGTGGTGTAGAAAGCGTGATTGCCCCTGGGAGAAGGACTTTTAAACATACTTTCATATGAAAGGTCTAATTCATGTTGTGGTGTCCCTGTACTTACAACATGATCCTTTTGTGAGGATACATGAGGAGTTTGGATGGGTTGAGATCTTTCCAACAACTGTGAGGAAGTAGCAGAAGTGGTTTCAAGTGACATTTATGTTGTCACTGCATTAACCTCTGGGATCTCATCTTCCAGAGGAACCTTTTTATTTTGTTTGGTTTTGGTGGGCTTTTTGGATGTGACAGCTTTCTTTTTGCATTTTCCTGGTGTGTGTTTCACAACACCGGTTGTGGTGTCATGATCACCAGGAGCAGTTCGCTCAACAACAGAAGTTTGAGCAATTGATGCGGACGCATCTAAAACAGGCTCATCCCCCTTTGTTTCAGTTGTTGAAACTTTTGACTCTTTATCCATAAGTTTAGTAAAAGTTTTACTTGAAAGACTATTTATTTGAAAAGCTACACTTTGTTCAAAATCTGTTTGTGACACTTGTTTTCGTAGGTAGTAGCTTAGAAGTCTTGGATACAACAGAAAAGCATTACTAGGAACACCTTTTTTCAAATTTTTCACATTTTTCACATTATTCAACAAATCAGAAAACATTGCTTGTGATAAATTGTAATATGATTTTGTTAAAATAGCATAACCCAAATACTTAATGTTCAAAGGTATCTCATTAAATGCGGTGGTCTTGGCTGAGAGACAAGTTAAAAGAGTATGAAACAAAAATTTCATTGGCGGAGGGAAGTTTGGTTTGTAGATAGTAACCTCCTTTAATTGTGCATCATACCCTCTTTCAATGAACTCTGTATGCAGTTCAAGTTTTTCAAAGTTGTTCTTACCTCCCAAGTCGTCCAATGCAAATGTAGTGGAAATTATAAAGGGAGAAATTCGTACCACACTTTCCCCGACCTTAGATGTGATGGCAACTGGATTATTATCTTCAGACTCTATTTCAGCATTAAAGCAAAATTGTCGGAGTGTTTCTGTATGAATCGGAGCATCAGCAGTAAGAATTGATTTGTATTTTGATGACGCTAAAAGCTCAATTATTGAGTGATAGATGGTATTTTTGCTGGTTTTCTCGAAGATGGGGGGGGGGGTAGTTGTGAGGGTTTTTGATGTTCAGAGACATGATCGGAGAAGAAGGTGATTTGGGGATGAAACAGGGTTTAAGTGGGAGGGTTTTTAATATCTTGGAAACTATTTTTGAGAATTTTGAATTCGAGACGGCAGTGGTAGAACCTCGATTTAGGGATGAAGTAGCTTTTATATAGAGAGAAGAAGTGAATGCTGACGTGGCAGTAGTTACAAATATTTGATGGCTAAGATCTGTCCACGTCAGAACCTCTCTTGCGACAACCAATGACAGTTGTTTGGAAACCTCTGTTGGTCGTTGGGAACAGTGTGAGTCAAACAGTCATTAGATAAATAGAAGTTATGAGAACAGATGATAACTTTCAGCAATTGTTTTATTTTTAACTAACATCTGTCCACGTCAGAACCTCTGTTGTCATAATGGATGACAGTCAGCAGTATAGTAAATCAACAGTCATTAGGATAAACAGAAATTATGACAACAAATGGTACCCTTTAGCAGTGGATGTATTTTTAGGCAAGCAGAAGTTTCAAAAACAGTTGTTTTCAATCGGTGTAACTCAACAGTCGTAAGTCTAACATATGTTATTAGCTCAACCACTGTTAGTATCAAATCCTCTGTTAAGCATTTTAAGATTGAATATCATCTGCTGTTCATTAACATCTGTCAGACCCATAGCAGACCTTTGCATCTTCAGACATTTATTCATCAGCAGATGCTCTCTTTTGTCAGACTTTAGCTACAACACACCTTTTATAACAGCAAAATATACTGTAAATTCTTCCAAAAAACTGTTATTGATAAACAAAATTATATAATAATACTTATAGCAGACGTTATATAATAATACTTATTCATCATTAGCCCAACCACTGTTAGTATCAAATCCTCTGTTAAGCATTTTAAGATTGAATATCATCTGTTGTTCGTTAACATCTTTTGACCCATAGCAGACCTTTGCATCTTCACACATTTATTCATCAGCAGATGCTCTCTTTTGTCAGACTTTAGCTACAACACACCTTTTATAACAGCAAAATATACCGTAAATTCTTCCAAAAAACTGTTATTGATAAACAAAATTATATAATAATACTTATAGCAGACGTTATATAATAATACTTATTCATCATTAGCCCAACCACTGTTAGTATCAAATCCTCTGTTAAGCATTTTAAGATTGAATATCATCTGTTGTTCGTTAACATCTGTTAACCCATAGCAGACCTTTGCATCTTCAGACATTTATTCATCAGCAGATGCTCTCTTTTGTCAAACTTTAGCTACAACACACCTTTTATAACACAAAAATATACGGTAAATTCTTCCAAAAAACTGTTATTGATAAATAAAATTATACAATAATACTTAGGAATGACTGAAATAATTAAAATGAAGATGCAACAACAAAGATTAATACTATCAAAATTTATTCATTTAGTCAACAGTGGTAAATCAACAGTCGTTAGAATACACAGTTGTTTCATCATCAGCAGATGTTCTCTTTTACCAAACTTTAACTACAACAGACCTTTTACAACTCCAAATATTGACTCTCTGTAATTTGCAGGAGCACAGATTCTTTGAAAAACTGATATCAATGATCAAATTCTAAACATTTGTTTTATCTTTGCACTCATCTGTTCACCATCAAACCAACCCTTGATACTATTAAACCTCTGTTGACTTACCAAACATATGTTCAGACACAATTCAACATCAACATAATCTGTTCACCATCAAACCAACCCTTGACACTATCAAACCTCTGTCTTCATTTAATACTCTTGTCAGCTCTAGTGCACACACGGCCCCGTGTGTCAACGGGACGACCCCGTGGCCCTTGTACTTATTGTACAAACCCATATTTGCAAATCTGAGAGTTGACCACGACCCGTGCTTAAGAGACATGGCCTCATGTCCCTTGTCGTTTTCTGTTTGTCTTTATCTTCAAGGAATCTTGTCTGGGGCACGACCCTATGTTAGGCTTCTGGTTTGTTGCTTCTATTCTTGGGGTGAAGCTTAGAGAGTCGGTATAGTGTGTCAACTTCCTTTCTTCGTGTTTATGTTGATTTTTGTTGGTAATTTGTTCCTTTTGTTCATTTAAGCTCTTTTAATCCTGAAAATCAAAAGTAAATAAAGAAACGCATTTTTTCCAACATTAGTACTGAAAAGGGTTGTTTTTATACCGTATTTGATACAATTTATATGTTGCATTTGGCGCATATCAAATACCCCCACACTTGAATCTTTGCTTGTCCTCAAGCAAAACTCTTTTATATATGCTTACACTTCCAAATGGAATGGGTAGAAGAGAAGTTTTGGGTCTTGTTTGTAGAGTGTCGGGAATCCAAGTTCTTTATTTATTATTGCTTTTATTTTATTTACAATTCTATTCGTCATGATTTATTTAGAACTTTTTAAGAAAAAATAAATATTTTTAAGCATACATATATTTTAAAATTTCATTAAGCTATATATACATTCACATAACTCATAAGTGATCACTCAACACTCGGCTGAAGATGAATTAAGTGAAACGTTCGGTCCCGGTACGGAACTTACTCCTACCATAAGCTTGACAAGAAATCAAACATCCTCCTTTTTAACTTAATTCTTGTAAATATCAAGAAGACTTTTGAGAGGGTAGGCTTTTGGTTAAATGACTTCCAGTTTGTGAATATTATTGTGTTTGATCAATATTTGTTTACAAGAAAGAAACTCAGTTCTAACAAAATCATATATGAAAACCTGTTAAGTGTTAACAAAGTATATCCTTACCTCCACAATCGATATGCTTTGCCTTCAAAATCCTACAGTAAAACTAAAACACAACATAGATTCATTAAATTAAAATTTATTCATTTATTCATGACATTAAAACTAAAAGTCCAATAATTACATCACATACTGAACAACATTAAAGTTCAAATCTAACAATAACAACAAGAATTAAGAAACTTTAGCTTCAACTCCATCGATTGCTGAACCTCTCGATGTATGTCCTTCAGCATTGCCATGAACTGCACGTCTCTATCACTGCACTCTATATTACTGACAACACAAAGCTCACGAACGGAAGTTGAAGGCATCCGCATAAGATCTCTGGAAACCTGCTCTCTAGTGAACAGGCCAACTTGCAATCCATCAAAACATCTCTTCAGCTCTTGAAGAGTAGCCCTATCTTCATACACCTGTTCCTCGATTTGCCTGACAAAACGCTGCTTTAAATCATCTGATTTTGCATTTGTGAATGACGCCATTTGAATAAACTATATTACTCGACTTTCCTGAAAGTATGATATCTTCGTAGGAAAACGTGATGAAAAACAGGTGAAGTGAATATGAGTTTATATATTGAAATTTGTAATTGTGAAAACGTGTAGATTTAATATAAACATATTAATGTATATTTCAAAACAACAGTCTTTTAATGCAAAAACCTTTTCAAACCCCCACTTTTATGGGAAAACTGTAAAATTAAATACCAAGAAACCCAAGGGACAAAATTTCGAAGTTCAAAGAACAAAAGCAGATTATCACAATTACAATTAACCTCTTCATTTACCATGTAGACGCGTTTTTAAACTCTATAAAAGGCCGATGATTACTTTTGATTCAAAACATCAACAAATTGTCCTACAAATCACTTTCTATCAAAAATTGTTCCAAATCAGAAAACCAACAAAAAATCTACATGGCAAACTTCAGCTTCTACCACTGGTCAGACACCAGCGATGTTAAAACACAATTCTCGATGTGGTCACTCAAAGAACAAAGAACAGACGAAGAACTAAACAGGAAAGTCGACATAATCAATGACACTAATTACAACAAAACCTGGAACAGCATAGCATTGCTCGATAAAGTCCTCCACTCTCCTCCATCAGAGTTCCAAAAGAATGCAGAAGAGTTTCTGACACAACTTCTAAAACAGGATCAGAAAATCTGCAACATGCTAACCGACCTGAAATTTAAAAGAGAGAATGAAATCACATGGAGAAAGGCAAGAGTCTACGAAATCCTAGTAAGTGTTAACTCTAGCATGTAATACTTTATAAATATTTCATTAAATTTCTATTTTTCTATGTAGTAGTTCATTTTAATAATATAAACATGCATCTTAACATATTCTAAAATGTCAGTGTAAATAAAAACTCTCAACATCATCAACAGTTAATCAAAATAAGAAACAAACCTAAAATGCAAAGGTCTTTTCTCAACTGTTGTAGCACATCTGACTTTTCACGATATTGCATGAATCTATAGTTTCTATAAAAGGAGAAAATCTTATTGACGCAAGGAAACCTGACTTTCGATTTAACGAAAATCGAACAATGCAACTCTCCCATCAAAGAAGGTAGCACATGCAACTTTTCACGATGTTGCAACAATGATACTGCAACATTGATATTGAAAGGTTGATGTGTGATGGGAAGCTTCATTGAAACAACGATGTTGGAACAATGATACTGGAACGATAACATGTAAACAGAATCAACAAACATTCGAACAAAGAAGTGTAATCGAAGATTAGCGGCTGAATCACGAGAAATATGCATTTGAGAGAGAGAGAGATACACTCACAGACATGAGCGAGAGAGATTTGAATGTGGAGCCAGATAATTATATCTTATAAATAGGATTAGAAATTAAAATATATGGTTTGAATTTTGAATGTGGAGCCAGAATTTTGAATCTGGACAGATGTTTATTGGGAACTGATGTGAGGGCAGATGTTTAAACAAAATTTTAAATGATATTTTATATTAGGCTTTATGTGAGCAGACCTTTGCTCGACAGACCTTTGGATTTTGAATGTGGGTCAACTTTGAATTTTAAAGTCTTTTAATATTAAGGTTTATGATGTAATAATGATATAAGAAAAGCCTTGTTGGACAGCCTCTCCTGCTGACACATCAGCTTTTCTTATGTCATTGGCAGGGGCGGACCCACATAAGATGGGTCGGGGTCCACGGACCCCAATGTTTTCTAAAAAATTAGTAGAATCGGTATGTTAATTTTTATAAGGACCCCATAAAAATAATTCATTGGACCCCGTAACATCAAAAGGAAGGTTGGTGTGGTGGTAAATTCCTTCTCTCTAAACAAACAGGTCTCAGGTTCAACCCTTTTAAGTAGCATCTTTTGTTTATTTTTTAGCAACTCACATAACATGGTTTGGCATTTTTGAATAATTCTAGGAGGATTAATTGCTGCCACCATGGCTGATCATTCTTGGGAATAACATACCAATATTATTTAATCCTTATTAATGTAAATAATGTATATTAGCATAGTAATATTATTGCATCGTCCACTATAAAAAAATGCAAATACAAGAGTTTGGTGAAAGTTTTAGTGAGGTAACAACTGAATTACTTACGTGTAGTAACTTGAGCCTGAATGATAATTTCGTGCGCCTATGCTTAAAAGGTTTATGGTTGGCTGAGTTATATCCGTTTGATTTTCGTAGGAATAACTTTAAATATTTGTAATGTTTTTTTTTTCATGTCAATGTCATCTTTTGTTTATTGTTTGTTTTCTAACAAGTAATGATCATATAGTTTTATACGATCATTGTATTTTATTATGTTTCTCGCCCGCCCCGACCTGAACGACAACCGACCCGAAAATTCTAACGGTTAGTTGTAAAAAATCTTAACACCGAAAATGGGACCCCAGTAAAAAAAAATCCTGGGTCCGTCACTGGTCATTGGGATTTCTCATTTTATAAAAAGTATAGATTTATTAAAGCATCTTGCCTCGACCTTACTTTTAACCTCTACGGATTATTGTTTCTTTTACAAAATGAGATAATCTACTTTATATAAAGCGTTCATTTTAATTCCTATAAACTAATACTAAATGATAATTAAAATTATATAACTATGGACCCGTGTATTAAACTTATTGTACATACTTTGCTTGTTTCGGATAATTCTTCTTCAGTTTTATTAATTAAGAGATAATCAAAAAGTTCTTCACATTTAAAAAATTAAAAACCTGTACACACAAAGTAGATATCTTTAATTTTATCTTACAGGACTATAAAAACAAGGAGACCTTATCACATCTTCGTGTATGAAAATAATCTGTCCAACCAAAAATTAGATCCTATGCCGCTATGCGTATGGGAGGACTGATGTTGATCATTAGAACGTATATCACATGAACAACGCATAACCAAAAAGAAAAGTACTTCACATATGAAGGCAGAAAAGCAGACAAAAAGATACTAAGAATCACATTCCTTGTAGTTGTTCGTTACAGGTATGTGCCGTCAACAAATGACAGTGTGGTGCAGGCTCATCTCTGAAAATATTAACTCTGAAAATATTAAAAAAAATTGGGCTCTAGGCGAAAAAAATAAAAATTAGCCCTACCCGCCTTATAATATAAACTCATCAATCACATATATAAAAAGTAAAAACCCGTAATATGATAATATATCCGGGGATCACAATGTAATTTTTATACACAAACGTATATTTATTTAATTCAATGGATATTCTACGACCACTATAACAATATTATGCGAAATATGTTAGAGTTCTATATCAATTAACTAGGTTATAACCCCGTGTATTACACGGGTTGAATAAATAAATTTATATGCTAAATAATAAAACAATATATCTATAAAAATCTCCTATTGCACGGGTTGAATAAATATAATTTTATACATCAAATAATAAAAAATTATATCTATAAGAACCATATTGTATGGGTTGAATAAATGTAATTTTATATACCAAATAAAAAAAGTTATATCTTTAAAACCACGTGTATTACATGGGTTGAATAAATGTAATATTTTTTACTAAATAATAAAATAATACATCTTTAAAAACCTTAATTGTTACACGGGTTGAATAAATGTGATTTTATATACCAAATAATAAAAAAATACATCTTTAAAAATATGTGTATTACACGGTTTGAATAAATGTAATTTTCTATACTAAATAATAAAAAAATATTTATCCTTAAAAAACCCCGTGTATTGTACGAATTGAATAAATCTAATTTTATATATCAAATAATAAAAAGTTATATCTTAAAAAACCTCATGTATTACATGGGTCGAGTAAATGTAATTTTGTATAGTGAAAATAAAAATATTTAATATATTAATACAAAGTTTGGTTTTCGTGATAAAAATAGATTATTCTGTTGTTGCAAAATTTGTTAACGAAGTCTCAATAAATGTAACCCTTTATTTAAAACTCCATAAATATATAAATGATAAATAATATTAGTTAATTTAATTTCAAGTTTCGTAAAATCTATTTGATACCAAACTAAACAAAACGTTCAAAGATATAGTTAAGATCAAATTAGATAACTAAGTTTGAATTTGAAGAAAATAAATAAATATAAAAGTAATAATTAATTGAGTTAATTACTGTTTTCATCCATGTGGTTTGTCAAAAATCACTATTTCAGTCAATTAGTTTAAAAATTACGATTTCAGTCCCCGTGGTTTCGCTTTCGTAACCATTTCTGTCCCTGTGGTTTCACTTTCGTATCAATTTCAATCCATTATTCTGTTAAGTACATGGACTGAAATGGATACGAGGTGGACTGAAATAGTTACGAAAGTGAAACCATAGGGACTGAAATCGCAATTTTTAAACAAATTGACTTAAATAGTGATTTTTGACAAACCACAGGGACGAAAACAGTAATTAACTCTAATTAATTCAAATAAATAATATTATAAATGAGAATGAGATTAAACTAAATAATAATTATCCATAAGTTATTAAACTAAATAATATTTAATAGGAGAGTTATCTATAATTAATTAGAATAGATTAAACTAAAATAATAATTATCTATAAGAGAAGGCCTAATATGATAACACGTGTCCCCAAAGTGGTTTCTTTTATTATATAGTATAGATATGAAGTCTTTTTTGTGAAAGTTTATTATTAAAAGTAGAACTCTACATCTTGATGTAACTAATGTATTTAATAGGAACGCTGAGTAATGCAATAAATAAAAAAAGATAACAAAACAAAAGAATATATATACATAATTTTTAAAGAAAAAATTAGATAAGAATAAATATTTGTTTTTCTATAAATAATTTTAGACAAAAATTTAGATAAGGATAAACGTTTTCGGTGATTGATATTATGATAAATTAAGAATCAAAGGTTCCCGTTTGATATATACTTAATAATTGTATTATTGTTTTTTTAGCCTTATAATAAACTAAAAAACAAAATAAAATGTTATAATAAGTAAATAGCACATCAAAGTATACGACATTATGTTTAATTCAACACGTGTAATACATGCGTTTTTTAAAGATATATTTTATTATTATTTATTATTATATAAAATTACATTTATACAACACGTGTAATACACAGGTTTTAACCTAGTTAATGAATAAATACTAAAAAAGTTGAAACGACATGTAATTATATGATTTTTAAGTATATAGCAAAAGAAAATAAACCTTGGATGTTATCTAGCTTTTCAAGCACTCGGTCTTGCAAGTAAAAAATTACAAATTCTTATTAAGTTTTTAGTTGGGACAGACTAAATAAGTTAAAGCCCATTAATAGAAAGGGGTAACTTATTTTTTATTTTTATTTTTTTAATGTAGTTAAAGTGTTCTTATTCTCAGTTGTGTTTTTGTGAACCAAGTGCAAGCTATGCAAATTAGGCTTTTGTGCATTGTGAATCTTAGTTCAAGTTTTATTCATGGTAGACACCAACTTAAGCTTTGTTCATTGCAACCAAAAACATGATTCATGTCATAAAGAGTATGAAAGCACCATTCATTCTATGACATTAAACCACATCACAAATTAACACATTCCAAAATCAAACAAACACCAACCCTAAAAACCACATCACAATTCAACACATTCCAACTAGGGATCCTTAACACCCACCACGGAGACGAAGAACAAGGTGAAGGGTCGATTCCTTCTGAATGTTATAATCTGCAAGTGTGCGACCGTCTTCCAACTGTTTACCGGCAAAGATCAACCTCTGCTGGTCTGGTGGAATACCCTCCTTGTCTTGAATCTTCGCCTTGACATTATCAATTGTATCAGAACTTTCTACCTCCAAAGTGATCGTCTTCCCGGTCAAAGTCTTGACAAAAATCTGCATCCCACCTCTCAACCTCAGCACCAAGTGAAGCGTAGATTCCTTCTGAATGTTATAATCCGCCAAAGTCCGCCCATCTTCTAGCTGTTTACCAGCAAAGATCAGCCTCTGTTGGTCTGGTGGGATCCCTTCTTTATCTTGAATCTTTGCCTTGACATTGTCAATTGTATCCGAGCTCTCAACTTCAAGAGTGATGGTCTTTCCAGTCAACGTCTTAACAAAGATCTGCATACCACCACGGAGACGGAGGACCAAATGGAGTGTAGACTCCTTCTGGATGTTGTAGTCGGCTAGGGTTCTGCCGTCTTCAAGCTGCTTGCCGGCAAAGATCAACCTCTGCTGGTCCGGTGGGATGCCCTCCTTATCCTGGATCTTTGCTTTGACATTGTCAATGGTGTCGGAGCTTTCAACCTCCAAAGTGATCGTCTTGCCGGTCAATGTCTTTACAAAGATCTGCATACCACCACGGAGACGGAGGACCAGATGAAGAGTGGACTCCTTCTGGATGTTGTAATCCGCCAAGGTTCTGCCATCTTCGAGTTGCTTTCCGGCGAAGATCAGCCTCTGCTGGTCTGGTGGAATACCTTCTTTGTCTTGGATTTTAGCTTTGACATTGTCAATTGTGTCAGAGCTCTCTACTTCAAGAGTGATTGTCTTTCCAGTGAGCGTTTTAACAAAGATCTGCATGCCTCCCCTCAATCGGAGAACAAGGTGAAGCGTGGATTCCTTCTGGATGTTGTAGTCAGCAAGGGTTCTGCCGTCTTCGAGTTGTTTTCCGGCGAAGATAAGCCTTTGTTGGTCTGGGGGGATTCCTTCCTTGTCTTGGATTTTGGCCTTGACATTGTCGATGGTGTCGGAGCTCTCTACTTCGAGAGTGATTGTCTTTCCGGTAAGAGTCTTGACGAAGATCTGCATCTGCATATACAACCCTATCAAACCATTAGATATCCCTCATCAACAGCTAATATGCATTCAAGAAAAAAATCATAAACTGATTAGCAAAACACAATTAGGAGCATGAATTAAGGACACAAACACAGACTAATCAGTCATCAAAACTTTTGATCGATTTTCTGATTCTAACAAACTGAAAAACAGTTACCGATTTAAAGAATTGCGATATCTAAAAACACAATTATAATTGAATTATTGAGAGCCAAATATTCACATAAATATTTAATGAGATGCTTGCTCCAATTCTCGAATCATAGAATTAAACATCTAACAGATTACTTACTTCATAAATTGAATTAAATCCATAGACACATACTAACCAATCATCAAAATCTCAAATCAAAGACATCATAACAAACTGTTCCATAAACGAATTACAGAACAAATAAAAGTAAAAATTTTCAGAAATCAACAATTCTTAAGGAAGATAGGAGATAATTATCCAAAAGCAATTTTATAAAGCAATCTAGCGGCTGAATCAATTATAACAATAAACCAAAAAACAACTAAAAAAACTACCAAGATCTGAAACTACGATTAATGTCAAAATTCAATATGTTCTTTGCAAAATCCCAGCAATCGATTGAAGATCAAAATCAACTGATGATTCTAATAAATTTAGAGTTATCAATTATAAAAGCGCAAGGATACATAAACACTAGCAATATTTTTGACAAAATTAAAGCCTTAATTCAATTTTAACAGAATAAACATCAGGAACAAGAAGAAGGTTTAAAACGAAAATACCTTGGGGATTCTTAGAGAGGATATTAGGAATCGGAGAGAAGAAGGCTGAATTTGTTAATCGTGAGGAGAAGGGGATGGAATTAGGGTTTCATTTAAAATGATGGCTTTCGTTCCATGGCCTATATGGGCATGTTTGGGTAAGCTTTTAGAAACAACTTATTGACTTTTCCACCCAAACATGCTCTTATAGGCCAAGGAACGAAAGCCTTCAATGGGTAGGAAAAAGAGGCGGTAGGAAAGGTAATCAATAAGAACAGGACACGTGGCCCTTTAGAGGCCTGGAATCTTCGAGAATTATTGGTCTCCTTAAGTTTGACCTCTTCTTTATCATCCTTAAGTTTGACCTAATGTTTTAAAAACCGATTTTTAAATCAAACTGGGCTAAAAAATGGTTTAACCGGGTTGACTATCTAAATCTATAATTTCATAAATTACAATATCAACTCAAAAGTTAATCCAAAAATGCATGATTACATATTAAAAGATAATCCAAAAGTAAATCTATAATAAAAAATTATCCAAAAGATAATCGAAAATCATTCAATTTTCCAACAATCTCTTTTAAATGAAAGTTTACGATATGTTTAAGTCATTTGAGTGTTGAATACATCAAGCTTACGATCGCATAAAAGATAAAATTCACTATTATCGCCATCCTCATCAACTAGAGGATAACTATTTTCGTTTCATACAATATTAAATAAGAACTTTTAGTTACGAATAATCATAATATATAAAAATTACGTAAGATAAGTAACATATATAATAAAAATAAGTAACAACCCAAACTAAAATAACCCTGGGCCAGTACCGGTATTACGTTTCAAACCGGTATACCGGATTTTACCGCCGGTACAAACCTTATGTCATTTCACTTATTTACCAGGGTGTTTCGTACCGGATTTACATCTGAAAACGGTAATACCGATCTAAACAGCCGGTATTTACCGGTTTTTAAAACATTGGTTTGACCTCTTCTTAATCAAAGGCAATCTTAGAATATTGGGTGTGGAGGAGGTTAGTATTTGGAGGATGCATTTTCACGTCATCTATTACTTCAACATCGAAGGAGTATGCCCCTTCAAGAATGGACCAAGTGGATGGAGGAAGGGCCTCCCTCCATTTTCTATTTTTTTTTTATTCCACATATGTTTAACGTTTAATGCTTATAAAATAAAATCATTAATATTAAAAAAAACATTACATAATTTAAAAAATACATAACTTCAAAAAATTACTACATTGGTAAAAACTAAAAATCCTAAAAATTCCATTTTTTAGCGATGCTTTCTTTCATTTTACGCAAAACTGAACGGTCTTCATTCAGATACGAGTTGATACCGGCTGCCATTATCTCCCATTCCTTTAGTTCTACCGCCTCTTGCTTCAACCGAACCCGTTCGTCTGCTTCACGTTGCTTCGCTTGTGCCTTTTGGGTTGTGACCTCGGTATATGCTTTGAACTGAGTCATCAAGTCGTCCATTCTCGAACTGCCCCCGATGAGGCTTTTTTTGCAGCCGCTGCCTTTTTGGTTTTGTCCCTTCCCGAAGGATGTGCCTCCTCTCGAACTACGTGCTCTTCGTCGTCAAATCCCGGCTCGTCGTTTATATTTATCTGACATCGTGCGTCCAAGCCCCCCGTACTAGAACTTCCAGTCTCCAAGGTTTTCGTTCGTTTAGCGCTTGCAACCTCGTTTGAAACCGGCGCCCACTTCTTATTGGTTCGCATAACCTCCCATGCCCGGACGTGTGGGAAAATGACCAGATGCTCATATTCGTATCTACACATCGCCTCTTTAAAACGTCATCGTCACTCCACCCACTTGGACGATTAGTATATAAGTTGTTATAATACCCACAAAAACGGTTGACGACCGGATGCATCTTTCGCCACTTCGAAGCGACGGAATGGAGATCGCGATACGCACCTTGTTCCATAATCGCAAGGAATTTTGCTAGTATTTCTTTCCAAAAACCATCGCCGGTTTGGTTGTTACCTATATTTTTAAAATGTAACAAAAGTTATATATTAAAAAGTTTAAAGTTTATATAATAAAAAAGTTTAAAATTTATATATTTTTACATACCAACAATTGGGCATTTTGACATGCTAGTCCACTCCTTAGCTAGCGCCTCCTCCTCGATCTTTGACCAAGGTTGTGCCTTCGCCCTCGAAGGTTGATCACCGGCTAGACGCGTCACTTGATTCTCTTTTTTCTGTTTCGAGGTTTGGGGTCGCGTCTCCGGAACATATTCTTCAACTTCATCTTTTACGGGTTGAGACGATTCTACCCGTGGCTGTGAAGGTTGTGGTTGCGATTGAAATTGTGAGTTGAATGGGCTTCGCATTAACATTTGTTACATGGATTGCATTTGGTTCATTTGAGCGAAAGCAATTGGGGGTTTGTTGGAAACCTAAGAAAGAGAATTGGGATGCCGACCAACTCGGATCCATCGTTGGATAGTAGCCGGGTACCGAGAAAACGTTTGGGTTTGAGTTCGGGTTCGGGTTGTTTAGATTGTATGGATACATGGCCAAATTTATAGAAAAGATGAAGAATTTTATAGAGTTGAGAGAGAGTTTGGGTTGGAATGGTTTAAAAATGGGGTGAAAGATGTATATTTATAGATAAAATAATTAATTATTCTTTTTTAAAATAGCTGTTTAAAGGGCATTTATTTCAAAAAAATATTTTTTTAACTAGCAGTTACACGTCATTTGTTTGAAAAAAATTGTCCCGGCAAGAGCGGTCGGGTGGAAGCCGTTGAAGACGGGGCCGGCCCTGCTGTTAGGGGTTAATTTTTATACTTATGGATCACTTATCTATAGACCCACCTGGATCACGGATCCTTAACGTCTGATGCAGGAAGTCTGAGGATCACAGATCCTTATTATTTTCATAACTTAACTAAAAGTTGTTCCTTGTATATTTTCGTAATGGCATGCAGGTCATGGGCAATGTGGACTGAGTCATGGCGAGAATATCGGATTGGAATCGTTGAAGATGTTGCACGTATGGAATTGGCTTAACGTTAACTTGGTTGGACGTTGTCTTGCATGAATTTCGGACTTGTTTGTTGTTCCTAATTTAAGGGGTTGATCAAGTATAGATAAGATAATATGCTATAAGCAGGAAACACACAGTCTCTCTCGCGAACATTAGCTCTCAAACACACTTACACTTTAGCAAACATTGTACAACACTTGATCAACTTCCGAAGTTGTAAACTCTTATTTGTTCAATACATTTGATAGTGATAGTTTTCACTATCTGAGGTTTTTTGTGCCGGATATCACATTGAGATCAAGGGCTTTTTCCTCGTACAAATCCTTGTGTTCATTGTTCATTACATTTCACATTTGTTCATTTAATTGTCAAACATACAAGCACACTACCTCACAAAATCAGATTTGGTTACATTATCCTTTGTTTGATTTTTGACCAAAACACCTACATGGGTGTTCAGGCCCGGCGCCGGAGCCTGCCGGCCCTCGGCCGGTCCCCATACCGAGTAGTCTTAGCTTCTTGCGTTGACCTTTCTTTAATGGGCGTTCTATTGGCGCATCGGGGAAATCTATTTGGACACTTTGCTTTTTTAATACGAAAATAATGGTATTACGACGTAAATTATAAATACAAACGTTCACATATAAGTAAACACAAAGAAAATAATGGTATTACGACGTAAAGTACTCAATGTATTCGGTAAACATAAAAGCACCTAAAAAATCAAGCACGTAATTGTGACCATAAAAAACAAAATAACATCAAAGATAAAGCAAGTGAATGAACGAGTACACACCAGTATACTTGTGTATGTACACTAGTGTAACAATGAATATACACAAGTGTATCTATGTGTACATCCAGCTGAAAACATTAAAAAGCATGACTATATCTATAAATATAATCAATATACATAAGTGTATCCAATTAAAAAACATGCTGGCAATACATAAAAAAATAGTAATCTATAGAAATATCCAGCATCAGTTATTACTTCACGTATAATCGAGATCATCGTAATACAACAAAATTAATTAATAAAAAGACAAACATCTTTACAATGCAAATCAAAAAACCAGAAATCTTATATTTTTCCTAAATATAGGAAGTGTAACTGGTTATGTAATCATAAAGGAATAAGGAATTAATGAAAATTAAAGGTAAAATTACAATCCTATCCTTTTAATCAAAAAACCAAATGGATGGCTGAGATGAGTTCACTCTGTTCACAAACAAGGATTTTGTTCACTCATGAACCTAACCTTAGGGTGGTTCCTAACGGATCCTTCTCCTATATATATATATATATATATAGGAGAAGGATCCGTTAGGAACCACCCTTTATTGTGAGAACCGCGAGAACCAATGTGAACACAACCAAAAATACCTAAAAATATCTAAAAAAAACACACAAATTTATTTTTTTAATATTTCTTTAATAAAAATCGCTATTTTTCGTCAATAAGAAAAAGTTGGAGACTAAAACTTGCGATTTTTATTAAAAAAAGACGAAAATTGTTTTTTTTATATTTTTTGGGGTTTAGCTTTATGGTTTAATTTTTAGCATTTAGCTTGGAGGGGGGTAGGTTTTTTTCAGTTTTTGGGGGGTTTAGCTTTATGGTTTAGTTTTTAGCATTTACCTTTGGGGGGTAGGTTTTCTTTAGGTTTTTGGGA
This sequence comes from Helianthus tuberosus, assembly GCA_030545235.1. NCBI lineage: Eukaryota > Viridiplantae > Streptophyta > Magnoliopsida > Asterales > Asteraceae > Helianthus > Helianthus tuberosus. Next base: position 118,104,142 of record CM060354.1, on the reverse strand, counting down.
GGTGGATGGGGGGGGGGTTAGGTTTTTTTAGGTTTTGGGTGGTGTAGTGGGTTTATTTTGTTGTGTTCATATTCGTTCTCGCGGTTCTCGCAATAAAGGTGTTTCTCGCAAAGGGTAAAATGAGAACCACCTTGAGTTGTGAGAAACATGAGAACTAGGTCTTCCAAAAAATAAAAAATAAAAATTCTCAAATATCTTTAAAAAATTACATGTTCTAGCAAAAAATGTTGCATGCAAACATTTCAACATTTACATCGATGTAAAAAAATTTATTGGTGATGTTATGGTTCCGTAAACAAAATTTACATCAAGCATAACTACCGACTCGACAATTTTTTTAATATTTTTTACAGATGTGTTTAAACATTTTCATCTACGTTTGTGCAAAAGATGATGGCCCAACTCACGCGGGAAGTAGGAGTTCTCATAATTCTCACAACTCGTGATAGTTCTTAATTGAACCGATACCTATATATAAATATATATATATATATATATAACAAACTAACACACGCACACACACAAACCATATCAATGACTCATAACTCCATCTCTACCACCACTAAAAGCTCCATCTCTGCCCCCTTCCCACTGAAAGCTTCAGCCACCGCTAAAAGCTCTATCGAGTATCGTGACCGTGAAAGCTCCTTCCCTAACACCTGTTGAAGCTCCTTGCATCCAACTCGATTGAACCACCATCTACTCTGCAACAGAAACAGACGACCACCATGGAACCGCCACAACCACCATCATCGGTTTCCCCTCAATCTGACCACTCCATCGTCACCAAAATTGATATAAAACTTGTTTTATTTTTGGAGCTAATAACTGCGATTAAAAACGATGTCCTCTACCATCAAAGCCCAAATCAAAGTCCCCTATATCGAAGCCCTAATTTTGCGTGAAGGAACAAGATGAGGGAAGACCAATGACAATGATAGTTTTATTTGAATCATTGTGAATCACAGTGGTGACGGTGGTCGGATATGGTAGTGGTGAGCTTGCTCGTGGTGGTGGGGATGGGGTGGGTAGGGTAAATTAAAATGGAAATATTAAAACATAAATGGCTTATACTACATTAATGTTATTTTATATTTTAACATAAGGGGCATTTTGGTCATTTCAGACTTATCCAACTAAGAAACTTAACGTTTATCTAAGTCAGTGCCCATTATAGTTAAAAAAAATTATCCTTCGGTACCATCTTTGTAAATATCAAACCATGAGTAGCAAAAATATAATATCCGTAAAACACGTAAACCAATCAAGCAATTAAATCTAACTAGATTTCTTGATGTCGCGCGTTGCAGCGAAACAAAGCAAATGTTAATGTAAAACAAATGTTATTTGAAATTTAAGGGTGTTGTTTAGAAAGTAAAACCGTCATAATCGGTTCGGTTTCAATTCATCATTATACTGTTTTACGATACCAAATACAAACTCTATTTTGAGTACAACTTCGTTTTAACAAAATTTATAACGGAATGTCAAGGAAAATTAAACACAACTACATACTTAGGTTTTAGAAAAGGTTAATGAACATAAATTATTATAAATATTAAATCTTATCTATACTTTCTATAAAAGGAGAAATCCCAATGACATAAGAAAAGCTGATGTTACAGCAGGAGAGCATGTCCAACAAGGCTTTTCTTATGTCATTATTACATCATAAAGCCTAATATATAAATCATTTTAAAATACATTTAATGTTCTATCAAACCACTGCCTTATGTATTTTCAAATGTTAAAGGTCTGGCCCACATTGCAAAGGGCAAACCACTGCCCATCTACGAGAAAGTAGCAGCTGGTTCCTTTAGCAAACGTATACTTAGCAGCAGCAGTTATTGTTATCTTCCGTAATGCTTTTAGATCAGCAGATGTTTAATGCTAATTACTGGGAAATTCACATTCAAATATGCATGGGAATAAGTAATTAGCAATTAATGCATGTCACTCAGAAACTCCTGTCAATCATCCTTCTTATATAAGGCTTTTCTTCTCATTTCACTCTTCATATTTCATCACGATTTCATCTTCTCTGATTTTGAAATTTAATCACAATCCGAATTCCGAATTAGAAGCATGTCAATATCAGTTGACAGTAATAATCTTAGTTTTGTTAACGATTTGAATCCTGGGAAGGATATGTGGAACATGAAGGCGAGAATTATTCGAAAATGGAATCAGGGTTACAAGATGGAGATCATCTTCATTGATGAGAAGGTAATTTGTATCTCTGCTTTTCTGTTTTATTTTAGAAAATGTAGTGTTGTATGCTAAGAAGATACTTTTTTTAAATGTTCTTCAGGGTGCTAAGATTCAAGCAGGTATTAAGAGTCATCTGATACCTGTTTTTGATGGACAGCTGCAAGAAGATGCTGTTGTGATTCTGTCAAAATTTGGTGTTGGTGAGAATAAAGATTTATATAAAGTAGTAGTGCAGCCTTATAAAATCAACTTTTATAGAGCACAACTGTTACTCCTGTGAGAGATTGGCAAGGTGTTGAGTATGGTTTCAATTTCAGAGCTTATGAAGATATTCTTTAGGGAGAGGCGTTAAACGCTTTGAGTGTTGGTAGTGTATATTTTTGTAATCATGTCTTGCTTGTATAATATTAGAGAGTTTTACTTATATTCTTGTATAATGTGATCATATAGATGTTGCTGGATCTGTGATTTGTTGTGGAGATCTTGAAATCTTTGATTGACCTCCAAAGGAGACTAAGAAGATGAATTTCGATATTGAATATTTGGAGTAAGTTGTTGTTTATATGTTCAGTCATGTATTGATCATTAAATGTATTTAATGATGTTAATAAATAAGATGAAAAATGTTTGTATTTAATGTGGGATTATGGTAATGGTAATAAATGAGATTTATAGTGTTTGTATGTAATGCTGAATCATGGTAATAAATGAGGTCTACAGTGTAACCCCAAAAATGTTTATTTGACATAAGTTAAAAATTGATTAAAAAGTTTAACTTGGTTAAAGGAACATGATGTAAATATTAAGTAATAAATGGGTAGTGTTTAAATTAATAAGTGAATGAACTTGAGGGACCAAAGATGAAACATGCCAAAAACTAAATAAAAAAAAGAAGAAAGATTAAAAACCCACACACAGTGGGTGTGTTGGGTCTGATCGATCGAACAGGAGCCAGGGGAGGGGAAACCCTAGTTTCATCAACTCCATCAATTTCAATAGGAATTTCAAGGAAATCGAAAGCACAAACAGTAATTTGCAAGTTCCTAACTTGTTTATTGAAGAGGGTAAGTTCAATTTCATGATTTGATAAATTGTAGGAAGTGGGTTTTAACCAAATCATGAGTTCATGACATGAAAATCGTAAAATTAAGTTAGGTTTACGAAATAGGATCGGAATAATGGCTGATTTTAGCATTTTGATTGTCTTGTAACAAAAACCCATTTGATGAAAAGTTAGTATGTGTAGGAGGATCAAGTATTGATATGTATGTGAATTATTAATGAATAATCTTGTTTATAATATGTAAATATTGAATGAATTGCTGTAGAAAAAGGTTGGTTTGATTGTTGATGAGTTGCTAGGAGAACTAGTTTTAATCATGATTTAAAATGTGGTGTATAACGTCCCACTAGTGCGAAACCCGCCAAGTGTCTGATAAAATGCTTAAAAGATGAATAGATGTGTAATATGGAAAATAATTGAATGATTTGGTTGAACTAAATAACTGAATGGACGTGTTAATGTAGGCGTGAAGGAAGAAGGTACGAACACTAGGAAAACGGAAGGCGTACAAGATCGAGGTATGTTACTATGCATACTAACTCCTATTAGTAACTCATTATTATGCCAAAAATTTACATTTGTTATTTGTGTTAGTTCAATAGTAAACGGTTAAATCCGTTTTGAATGATTTACATGAACCGTAAGTTGTAAATGAAAGTACGTTATGACCGGCCCCTTTTGGGATAACCGGGTAAAGAGAAAGTAAGAATAAAAGGAAAAGAATTCGTTCGTTGTAAATGAATCGAAGGAAAGTTTGATCATGAATGATATTATCCGTCATAACGGATAATTTATGAAAGAATGGAATCTAACTCGATCCGTCAATTCACTGGTTTGAGTATATGTAAATGTTATGTACGAATGAAAATGTTCGTCCCAATGGGACAAGTATGGTATGATATATCTCAAGTTTTGAAGTTTTATGCTTTGACCCGTTTCATGGGGTGAGAAAATGTTTGTATAAGATGAATGTATGAATGAGATTAAAGTTGTATTACTAGTCTAGAAATGATGTAACTAACGAGTTTTAAACTTGATACTCGATGTAGGTAAATCCTCGACTTAGATGGCTTGGCGACTTGGAGCGAACACACATATGAAGCTTGCCTATATGCGCTTCCGCTACTTTTAGTAACTATGTATATGGTCAAAAAGTGTTTTGTTGTAACTAGTTTTGGTTAGAAACTAACTTTCGAAGTTAACTTGATGGATCTATTAAGTACTTTTAGGCGTCGGTAGTATTTAAAAGATATGCCTTGTTTCTTTTGTTTAGTATTTTGAAAGTAATAATAATATATTTGCTTTTGAGTTGGTCAAAACAGGGATATGCTTATTTTACGAACGGGTCATGTCGAAATTTTCTAAAATAATTGTTTATACTTATCTAAGACTTAGAAATAATGGATTGGGCGTAACATATAGTTTATTCTTAGTGAATATGGTAGTTAATTTATGGCTCATTTTCTACTTTAATAAATGTTATAGCTTTCCTGATTGATTTTCTGTTTTTATTCATTCAATGTTGTTTTGATATGAATATTCTTTTCATGTAGGGGTAAGGTTTTGCGGTGTACTGTGTGGAATGATTATGCTCTGCAGATTAAGGACTTCATTTCTAAAATCCCACCTCATGAGCATGTGATGGTTGTTATACAGCATGGAAAGTGTAAGGAATAGAAAGGTATTTTTGTTACTTTCTGCAAATCATAACTATACTGTTTATTTCTGGAAATATAAAGACAGGTATACATTAAATATCTATATACTTTTCCATGTAGGTGAATATACTATTCAAAGTGATAAGTTTGCAACACGAATTTTTCTGAATGAAGAAATTGATGAAGTTGATGAGCTAAGGAGGAGGTAATTTCTCAATGTAATTTCTATTGTATATAGATGTTCAAGTCAAATACTTGGTTTCATGTCATTTGTATACTAATTCTAATCATTTGTGGTATTCAAAAGGCATATACTGAAGTTTGGACAAGGGAGTGGTTCTACTTCTCAAACGATACTATCGTCTCAGAGTGTTTTTCCATTACATAAAGAATTTGTAATTGAAGGTGTGAAGAAACATGTTGATGAGATTAGCGGGATAGAAAAGGTTTCACATCTTTGTATATAGTTTGGTTATTTGTTTGGTTTGTCACCTGTGTGTTTTTACAGGAAGTGTCTTGTGTTTTTACAGGTAATGTCTTGTGTTGTGGTTGCGATAATTAAGATTGTGCAAGAAGAGTATGGTTGGTTTTATGCTGCCTGTCGTAAGTGTTTCAAGAAGGTGATGGGTAAAAGTGAATACTTGCAGAATGTTGAAAATGTTTCAGATGATATTCTTCGATTGCCTGCGACTTCTTTGGTTTGTATCAGATGTTATACTGAATGTACATCGATCACCACAAAGTAAGCAATGATGATTATTTAGCGTTATATTTATATAAGTAACATTCTAAGACTGATATTTGAATATAGTTTTGCAGTTTACTTAGTTAGTTGTGTATATTTCAGGTTCAAGGTGCAAGTGCGGGTGCAGGATGAAAGTGGTAGTGTTTCTTTTGTTATGTTTGATAGAGATGTTCAGAAGCTTCTTGGATTAGCGGCGAGTGACATAAGAGAGAGGCAGGTTAAGGCCAATGATACTGGATTCCCTCATGAGATATTTCGATTGGTTGATAAGAAGGCTGCTTTTAAGATTGATGTTTCAGAGTTCAATCTTAAAAATGACTATTGTGTTTATACTGTGCAAAAAACATGTGATGATCCAGTAATAATTGCTGAGTTGGTTGGTGGAGATGGTAATGGTGATGAAAATACTGATGAGGTAGCATATAAAATTACTCTTTCAATCTATTTATTTTTCTTTTGAGTTTTAAACACTGGATTCTGTACTTTTTTATATGATATCATATATTATGATCCTTTAGGTTACTCAAGAGGTAGCTGACGTTAAAGACGTTAACCTTTCAGACTCTTCCCAGGTGTCTGCTGAACAAACTTCAAGGGTGAGTATTTATTTTTAAAGTATGTTTAGTACGTTTAAAAGGAGTTCATTATTTTATTAAATGAGATCAATAGTTGTTTTGTGATCTGTTGCAAGGATGTTGTCTCTGTTACGGCCGACTCTTCAGCCGTTGAAGTTGAAAAGGATTCTGGATCAAGTCCCAATGGAAAGCGGATGGCTCGAGATGCTGATGTTGTCAACGTTGGCGAGCTATCCACTAATGTGAGAAGAACCTGGAAGAAGCTGACTAAGGTTAACAATTAGATGCTTATGAAAAAACAATTCTTATGAGAGATAAGTAGAAACCACTTATTTTTGAAGAATCCTTGTGGTTTTTATTTATGTCTGTTAACTGTTGTTTTAACAAACTGTGGTTAAAAGTTTGGTTTGTAAGGGCTACGATGATGAAAATGGTATGTAATGTCTATGGTTTGAACATCAAGTAAGGTTAACCTTTTGTTTGTTATATAATATTGTTATTATACATTATATACATTTTTGGTGATATTGATGGACTGAATAAGTAGTAGGGTTGTATATTATTGTTAGATTGATGAATGAAAATTTAATCAATTGGTTAGTCGGAAAACTATTAGGGTCTGAGATACATTAACATATGTAAGAGGCTAAGCACTGTTATAGCGTGCAAACATCTGTTAACCCCTAAGCACTGTTAAAAGATCTGTTAAAGGCTAAGTACTGTTATATCGTGCTTCAACACCTTATGAGCTGTTGATCATCATCTGTTAAAGATCTTATATTATAGATCTTCTGTTGAATTGTGTAATATCTGTTGGTGAACAGCAGGACTTAGGTTCATCATACATTTTACTTCATCAGCAGAGGTTCTCTTTAGCAGACCTTTGCTTCAGCAGTCTTTGTCTTAACAGACCCTTTGGTTCATCAGCAGAGTTTGTCTGGCTATTGATGGACTGGATAAGTAGTAAGGTTGTATATTATTGTTAGATTGATGAATGAAAATTTAATCAATTGGTTAGTCGGAAAACTGTTGGGGTCTGAGATACATTAACATCTGTTAGAGGCTAAGCACTGTTATAGCGTGCTAACATCTGTTAACCCCTAAGCACTGTTAAAGATCTGTTAAAGGCTAAGCACTGTTATAGCGTGCTTCAACAGACCTTATGAGCTGTTGATCGTCATCTGTTAAAGATCTTATATTATAGATCTTCTGTAGAATTGTGTAATATCTGTTGGTGAACAGCAGGACTTAGGTTCATCATACATTTTACTTCATCAGTAGAGGTTCTCTTTAGCAGACCTTTGCTTCAGCAGTCTTTGTCTTAACAGACCTTTTGGTTCATCAGCAGAGTTTGTTTGGCTATTTATGGACTGGATAAGTAGTAGGGTTGTATATTATTGTTAGATTGATGAATGAAAATTTAATCAATTGGTTAGTCGGAAAACTGTTGGGGTCTGAGATACATTAACATCTGTTAGAGGCTAAGCACTGTTATAGCGTGCTAACATCTGTTAACCCCTAAGCACTGTTAAAGATATGTTAAAGGCTAAGCACTATTATAGCGTGCTTCAACAGACCTTATGAGCTGTTGATTATCATCTGTTAAAGATCTTATATTATAGATCTTCTGTTGAATTGTGTAATATCTGTTGGTTCACAGCATAACTTAGGTTCATCATACATTTTGCTTCATCAGCAGAGGTAAAACCACAAAGTTTTGAAAGTATATACTAAGACTACATAACTTCATTCTTAACTTAGTTTCCAAACAAGAAATTTGTCCATCAAACATGTCAACTAAAACATAAATTATACAAGGCTGAAAAGGTGTTCAAAGATCATGTCAACAAACTTCAAAGTGTATTTTTTCTCCTCTTACACTTTTTTCTTCGACTATCTCAAACCTCAGCTTTTTCCCCACAGATATTCCCGTTTCATCCATGATACGCTGCCAGTATGTATGCATCACTAGATGGTTGTTGTCGTCAGGTCTTCTAGGATCTCTCCTAACAACCAGCTGTACCAAAAACTTCACATGACCAAATGACAGCACAACTCTACGGTAATCATTTAGCTGGTGTTCTCGAACAAAGTTCCTCGGTATTGCCTGTAAAGGAAAATTCTTTCTTTAGTTATTCATTCAAAACAGCATATACTTTAAGTAATAACAGATAGATCCAAGATTATAAGTAAAATCAACCATATTAAAAGTAGATATGTAAATACCAAGCTGTGTGTCTCTAAAACATGGTATTCAAACTGTTTTTTTATAATGTGGACGCCTTTTGCGGTGTTGGTGATTGGTACGGCTGTAGTGATGTTTTGTCTCCCCGTGAAGTGCAATCCCGTCTTTGTTAAAAACCTTTACAGTGAAGTTAAAGTCGTCTTCAGGAGTACTTCCCATCCATTGAAACAGCAGTTGGCAGCTTTCCTCAATGTCATTTTCGAAGCAAAAAGTTGTCCATCCTGGTCCCATAAAACCAGCAGCTAATCCCTTTTTGTTTTCAGGAGAGAAAACATAATGCACATTAACTTTACTACTCTGCTTTGGTCTTTGGTCCATGTACTTTGGCAACCAAGTTATCAATTTATAATCTCCTTTGCGACAACAGCTTCAATAAATCGTGTGGCAAATGCTATAATTTTCATATATTTTAGAAATGTCATATTAGATTTTATATAGGATACAAAATATAAATTAGAAGTTTTTCTAACAGTCCAAAAGATACACTGGCAATATATAAAAATAACTAGCAGTTTTTAACCTGCTTGCAGTATGTTTCTTCTTCAGCCTGTATCAAGCATCCATGAACATAATCTCTGTTCGAGCCATCTTTTCTAATCTCCAATCCCTCATTGTTCAAAACATGTATCTCAAATTTTTCTTCCTTCAAATTTTTTAAACACAACTTGTCTATGTTGTTATTTCTATAAGTTTCAACAAACCGGGTCCATTCTGGCCCGTTTATCCTCTTACTTTTATGACCGATGCTCTGTACTGCAATCTTATACTTAAAACCCGTATAATCAACCAACTTTATCACTTCACACTTTCTTGGTAATTGGTTAGCCATTATCTTTGGAAGTACCTATGTATATAAAATACACAACATTTAATATATCTTTAATTTTATAAATACAGTTTTTAGCATACAATTGTGATTTGAGATAATTTGTTCTAAGAATATAGCTTACCAATCCCTCATTTAGGTCTGCCAATTGAGAGACGTTGATAATTATCATAAACTCCATCTGAAAGTAAAAAATACAATAACAGCTAAATACTAAAATATAAAATCAATTGTATCTGAAAAGCATTCTATTTAAGGTATAAAAAAATATCCAACACTCTGTAGGACCAAACTTATATGTTGTGTACTTCAATATGGTCACTACAACCAACAATATGAATCTAACACTGTGTAAGATCAAATTTTTATTCTTGTATAATAAAAAAATATTATATGGCAATAAAGTTTTCAAATATCCATGTTTGTGTCAACTTCAAACTTCAGTTTTTTTCAGCAAACAAGGCTATATTCACATACAAATCAGACATATGAGTACTATAAACTGATTGCAGAATATTTATCAAAATTAATATTGATAGAATTTGAAATGAGGAAACTGAAAGGAACATGTCAAAGCATACCTGTAAAATACACAAGAGAAAAAAAATACCTGATCTAAAACTTTAAACTTCTGATCGTCAAGTCTGAGGAAGAAGAAACTGTAGAGTTTTTTCGCCGGAGAAGAAGAGGTGAGATTGTATTTGTTGAAAATAAGATATTTATCTATTAACTTGTAATAACTTGTAATTGTTTATTTATTTAACTTATAATAATCTTTAATATAAATTACACTTTTCGTCCTTTATGTTTGTATAGTATTGCACACGATGGCCTTTAACTTCAATAATTACAGTCGCAGTCCTTTATTTGTAAAACTCATTACACCCTACGTCCTTTAATCCTAACCTGGTTAAAATATCCAGTTAAGTATGACATGTGTCTTGCACATGAGGGTAAATTTGTCTTTTTACAGTCTTAAAGGACTATTTATGCAATAAATATGTTTTGCTTTTTAATCCACCTCCCTCTCTCTCTGAATATCTCTGTCATCTCTCAGAATATCTCTCTCATCTCTAGCCAGATCTCTACAACCACCGCAAATCTCTGGCTCCCTTCCCCACCACCACCAGTTTCCGACGATGTAACATGAAAGCGCAGACCATCACCATTGGTGCATCCCAACCAAGGTTACATCTTCGATCCCCCCCCCCCCCCGCACATCTCTCCATCCAAAACCCTCCTTCAACGACAGATATGAACACTAGACCGGGACTAGTCTCCGACATCGGCAAGAAAGCCAAAGGTAATTCAAATCAATTCACTGTTACTTCAAATACAAGAACACACCACCACTCATTCAGACACAAAATCATCTTCCCCAAAGCAAAACACTCGAAACCCACCATTAGCGGAACAATTCTTGACAAAATACAAGAGTTTTCATCATTTGATTTAAAAAATAAGAAATTTGAGACAAAAACCGTTGGAAATTGAAAACTTTAGGTTGCAAAGTGAAAGATTCAAGAAACATGGGTGACACTAAAATGATGAGATATGATGGGTTGAATGAAAAGATTCAGAAAAATGTGATGAGGGTGTTGGAAAGAGGTTTAAAAAGGGTGAAAAGGGGTAAATTTGATTCACCTGTAGCTGTTGTGCTTGTTGGTTTAGAAATTTGTTCTAAATTAGGGGATGTTATGGGTGCAATTAGGATTTTTGATTTAGTAAAAAGAGAAGAGAGATTGGAGTTTTTTTATTTGTTTAAATATATTTTAAATATTCAAGAGGTAAAATTACTAACCTACCCTCATGTGTAATGCATATGTCACACTTAACAGAAAACTTTAACTAGGTTAGGGTTAAAGGACGTAGGGTGTAATGGGTTTTACAAATAAAGGACTGTGATTGTAATTATTGAAGTTAAAGGTCATCTATTGCAATCCGATACAAACATAAAGGACGAAAAGTTTAATTTACCCCGGGATTTAAAAACTATTTTTAATTATATAAATATAAATATATTAAATTAATAGATAAGTTTTTCGTATTTAACATTTTAAATTTGTAGTCAAGCAGTGGTTATTGTTGTGCAAAATTGCCCTGTTTTAATGTAAAAGGGGGTAAAGTATAAATTTTACAAAATTTAATTTTAACCAACCAGTGTAAATGTAACATCTGAATTAACTCCATTTAATATACTTTTTCATCTCCATTATTGAATATAAGCTCCAGAAAACATATTCGGAAGTTTTCTCAAATAACTTTCTTATCAAAATCGGCAAGGTTCTATTGCATAATATAGATTACACGCTATAAAATCAAGTATTGTTTCTTTGAATTTATTGTTTGTATTATATATGTTAGATTAATCATTATTTGATGTTATGAGTATGTGTTTGTCACTGATGGCGTTTCATATTCTCTCTTGAAGCAAATAATAGTTGCTGTAATCCGGTGTATTTTTATTGATTAAGTACTGCATTAACTTAACTGAAGTTACTGATAGCATTCTCTGTTACAATTTGTGCATGCATCTTCGTGATGTTGTCTTCTACATTACGATTGATAAATCAACCATATAATTTTTGTTTGATGCTCATTTGCTTAATTGTTGTGAGAGATGATGATTTTCGTTTTGTGCTTTGTTTTTATAATACTTTAAGTGTGTGATTATACAAATAGTCCGGTTAATATTTGGTACTTTTGTTTTTTAAGTGCTGATTTATTTTAAGGGATGTTAGTGATGTCTATTTTATAATGTTGTTTGTCTATGACTTTTGTTGGATGTTGTTCATTTTTATAACTTGTAAGTTTAAATTGTTTATTGCAGATATGAATCTATCCAATCAAACACTATCCTTTTTATAATTCCTTAATGAAGATGATTTTATATTTTTGGTATGTTTTTAACTTTCCTTCTACTATTAGGATTCTACGTTAATTTTTGATGTAAGATGTTTGTTAACTACTCTTGCAGAATATACCACTTGATTTTCAGACTCTGTTGTGGGGCAAGGAGGTCCCGTATGGGCGAATTGTAGAGTTACTTGATGGTGACAAATCATGGTTAGTACGAGTAACGAAGAGAGATGATCATCGTATATTTACGGATGGATGGACAAAGTTTGTTAGAGATTGTTGTTTGAAAACGAAAGATGTTGTATTGGTGAAAGCTATTGGACGTTTGTCGTTCTTTGTCTCATGTTTTAAAGAAAAAGTGTACGAGAACTCTTACATTTCAGCAAATATTAGCCCTGAAGTTGGCATGACTGTAAGTAACGATATATTATTTTGTTACTTACTCTAAATATTTTATGCTATCTCAACAGCTTGCTAACATCTGTTTGCCCTTTTAACGTCTGTTTCCTTATAATCTTAACATCTGTTGACTAACCTTTTTAACTTTCGTTGACTAAGTCTTTTAACCTCGGTTAACTAACATCTGATAATTAAGATCTGTCCTCGTTGCAACCTCTGCTGGACATAATGGATGACAGTTGTTACGAAACCTCTGTTGGATAGCAACAGAGGTATGTAATAGTTGATAGCCAAACAGTGGTTAGGTTGTGTGTAAATACTGTAACTACTGTTGACTAACCCTGTTGAGTAATTCTCATTTTAACTTTTGTTGACTAATCCGTTGTAACTTCGGTTGCTCATTAGTTCATATCAAATTTGTAAGTCTGCGCTAAATATTCCTTTGCTTCTTCTATAGCTAATTGCTGACAAATTTTGGAAACAATTCTATGGTAAAAATTACGAGTATGGGATGGCAACTATCTATGTTGGCGAAAGGTTTTGGAATGTGATGATGAAATGATGGACTGATGGATGCGGATTTACTGATGGATGGTCAAAGTTGATTGAAGAAGTTCCCATACCAGTTGAATCTTGGTTGGTTTTCACCATGATTGCATCTAAAACGTTTGAGCTTTCCGTTTTCCATTCCGAGACTGGAACTGAGGTTTCCTTCAAGAAAGCTGATGTAGTTGTTTTGGATGATTCAGTTTATGGAGATGATGGGTTTGATTTATTGGCTGCGGTATAAAATTTTGATGATAAAATACATTGTTTGATAACATGACGGTGATAAGTAACATTTATTATATTATGCTAATAACTTTTGAAATCTCATTTTGTAGGCTAAACACAAACAACTTATGGATTCCGGGGAAGTTGCTTTGGATGATGAGGATACGGAGCTTCGGTTGGTAATTCTAAGCAGCTTACGAGTTTTGAGGATATTTTTAATGTATATATACACATGTAATATTTATATCTTATTATGATTTAAAATATGGTTTCTTATATATGATCCTTCTTATAAATATAGTTTGCTGATGATGGGTTCTTTGATTCAAAGATTGGGTGTCTGGTTGATGAGTCAGATGTTAAAAATGTTGTAAATTTATAATTTTCTACGCATATATTTTATTGTATTATAAGTATAAGAAGGTTTTTTTTTTTAAATTTTGTTGTAGCCTGAAGATCATTCTGTAAAAATAGCTGATGATGTTAACGATCGTCAACTACAGTCTAAAGATTTTCCTGTTCGTGACATTTTTGCCTCTTTAAATGTTGTATCTAATGTAAGTGTTTATTAGTTTTATACTGTCTATTTTATTATTGTCACAATATATTGATATTCTTCTGTATGATTGAGTCTTAAACTTCAAAGCTGAGTTGAGAAGATAGTTTGTGTTGATAAAGAAAGTAATAAAATTTCAAGAATTTAGAGTTGTTATATTCTAAATTAATTTACTTAGGTGGAAAAGATGCACAAACTTCATGGCAAGACAATTGTAGAGGATAATAAAGTTGTTGATAGACCGTGTAAAGTTCGAAAGGTTCGTTTAGTATCATCCACTTCAGAATCAGTCTTACACTTCACCACATATGCTGAAGACAGACTTGTAAGCTTTTGCAGTCGTTGCTTTGTTTCGTTATTACAACAATTTCAGTTATATATCAATATTTTATAAAATTCACTATTCAATTTTTTTGTTTTTTAGCAACTGCCATCAAATGTATCTTCTGCGTTGGATCTTCATACTGATAATCCTAAGCCTATCAAGATCCAGAATCTCAAATGTGAAGTCCAGGAACTGTTTACAACATCTCAAAAAACCAATACTGGATTCAACTATGCTGTTGTTGGATGGTCTTCTTATCTGAGATCTTGCAATATTGCTTTTGGTGATGAACTTTCGTTAGAGTTTCACAAGTGTACTCAATTACCGAAGTTAAAAAAAGTTGTGCATATCGTGACAAAGATAAAGTCCTCTTAGTTTCATGTCATGATTGTTTGTGGTTGTACATTTGGTTCGTTGGTGGTACTAATTTTGCTTCTTAGACATGTTCTATATTTAGTTATGTCTATAAAAAAGTTTCATTGTCAATGGGTGGGTGCTACTTTTTTTTTGTGGATAGCACAATGGAAATACTCATATGTATCATATATATTAACTGATGATGCATGTCTATAGTTGTCTTTTAGCTATAATAGATAACACGTTTTGGTACAATATCTATACACATATGTATATGTTCTATCAATATGTGTTATGCATGGTTTTCTAACACATGTTGTTAATAAAATTATTCTCTTAATATTTGTTTACTAACCTTTGTAGTTTCTGTTGACTGACCTTTTTAACATGGGTTGACTAACATCTGATAGTTACTATCTATCCATCTGGCAAGCTCTATTGGAGATAATGGATGACAGTTCTTATTAAAGTCTGTTGGAAAGCAACAGAAATTTTTAACAGTTAATAGACAACAGTGGTTTGCTATCAACATAATGGAATTGCTGTTGAATAAACTTATTGATCATTAATTTATATCAATTTTGTAAGTCTGCACTAATTATTTTTTTTACTCTCTGTCAATATGTGTTATGCATGGTTTTCTAAGAAATGTAACACCCCGAAAACGGGTTTGGTAATTAAACCCCGTTAATACTAAAGAGCGGGTAGAATACCGTTAGCAGAAAAGATTAACCCGGAAATTATTAGGATTCAAATAAATAAGCCTAATAATAAATAAAAAGATAGCAAACGACTTGAGAAGACAAAATTCATAAGGAGCCCGAGTTAACGGGAATTAAAATAAAACGGGTTTTTAACTTCTCGAACCTACTAAGTTGGCTAGAAATAATTAACCTAGTTAAGTAATATGAATTTAAATGATAAACTATGAGTTATAGCCCTATATGATTAAAAAATGAATCATGAAGGACTAAAATGGCAAAGTGGGCAAACATGTTTTATTAAACATAATAATAAAACACAACACACACACTCTAAGTGTGTGTGTGCGCGCAGGAACGACCAGGAGCCATGGGGGTTCTATCAAAACCCTAAAACTCATAGAATCCAACCAAATCGAAGGAGAATCAAGCTAAAATTTGGGGCTTTTAATAAATTAGTGATCACCAAGCCTAGGGGATCACAAGGTATGTCAAAATTCGTTGTTTGATTCTATTCAAAATTCTGGATGAACAATTATAATCCGAAATTAGCATTGCATGAATGTTGTTTGGATGAAATAGGAACATTGTAGTGTTTAGGAGTAAACCCTAGACAAGTATATATTGAAATCATGCTTAGCTCAAGTAAATTCAGATTTTTGTTGATGCTAAATTCATGAATGAGATGTTTTTAGGGTTTTGATTGCTAAAAAATAGTGTTATGATGTCAAGAACATGCTTAAATTGAAAGTTGAATTCAAACGGCTCTTGATCAGAATTTACAGCCAACTTGTACTAGCTGTAACCTGGACAAAACATGATAAAAACATGTGTTTCTTGAGTCTAAAATGTAATTCCAAGAAATATCTTTAAAACCCCACTGGAATCGCATTTTTTCGACGAAAATTGAGCGTTTTATGAATTTTTCCGTATCAAAGGTTCAAGCTGCGTTTTCTGGCAGAATTTGCAGCCCATTACGAATGTCATAACTCAATTTAGGAATTGAGTTATGATCTTAAATTCTTACTGTAGAAATTTTTAAGTGATTAAAATAATCTCCAATTGGAATTTCGTCAATCGGATAAACGAGGAATTTTAAATGAATTTTTCCGTAAGCTGCAGTCAGAAGTGACGAATCTGATTGCAGCTTAGTAAATGAATTTTTACGAGTTTTTGGTAAAAAGTTAGATCTTGAAATTTTAACACAAGGTCTAACCCTCCGAGAGGTACGCCACATAAAAAAATCATAATTTTTGAAGACTTGTAAACAGGTTAAACAGGTCACCAAAAACAGCCTATTTTCAGTGATACGAAACTTGATTGTTGATGCTATAAATTATGCCCACAATGTTCATATGTTGAAATTATGAATCAAACGCGTAATTTCCTAGTTCGACTAATTATGTGTGATGTGGGGTAATACAAATTTTAATTATGAAGTCGATTTAGCTTATATGCACATATCATATAATTAAGGGTAGTTAACTTTTGAAGAGTTAAACTAACCATGGACGGAGTCGAATAGTAGTTTTGACATAGAAAATACGTAAGGTGGAATAGTCGTGGTTATAATGACTAATCTAACCACCTTATGAATTATGATGATAGTTTGACTCTTGACAAGCTAGATAGAGGCTTGGGAATGAAGCGGGTCAAACGGAGCAAGTACGAAAAGGAAACCGTAATTTGGATGCGAGGTAAGTAAAAGCTTACACCCTTTTTAGTATAAATCAGTTGTGTGTATTGAAAATGAATAAGGAAAAGTTAGTAATAGAGTTTTAATGTTCCGACACAAATAATATGAGTCGGAACTAGTGCAATGGTGAGAAATCATAAGCAATGGCAAAAAGGGGTAAATTGGTAAATTAGTCATGTGACGATGAACTAATAAGAAATTTTGAAACATTACGTTATGGTGTAAACCGGAATGGGTAAAAGGGCGAGATGGTAACTAGATATCATCTCATAATGGAAAATGGTCGTTCGGACTAAACGGATCAAATGGCATTGGCAAGATCATTTGACAATATTAATTGATGATCGCTTGTTGAGTTTTGTGATTACAGGAAATATCATACGGTTTGCGTTGGTATTAATTAGAAATTAATAGTGAGAGATATTTAAACGGGTCAATCCTATGACTCGAGCCAGGTACGCCTAAATGAATTTAAAGTTAAATGTGCAATTTTGGTCAAATAGATAATGATGGTCTTTCGCCGTAAAATGAAGGACATAAAATTGACCAAAAAGTCCTTGTTGGGTAAAACAGGGAAACGACCCTTAGAGGTTTTTTAGGAATTTGAATTATAATTACGAAGTCCGTAGATATGTATAAAAATTATAGGTAATGACATTCGTGGGGCGAATGTCTAAAAACGGGTCTTATGCGTAAAATGTCTAACCGAAGGGTAGAAATTGGGATTTTGGATTCCTTATGTTAAATCCACCACAAAATTGTTGTGGTGGAATAAAATTAGTTGTTTAGTATGTGAATAAAAGATGCGAAGTGAAAAGAGTGACTTTAACGTTTAAATGCTCAAAAGTCCCCTAAACGGGTCAAAATAGACTAAGAAGTAAATTGTGGTTAAATGCTTAGATAGATACAAATGAATCGGTAAATGTAAACGCCTACGTAAACTCTTTGGTGGGAACGAAAACGTTAAGGTTCGACAAGCCCGGGATGGGTAAATATGATAGGAATTAACTATTGATTCTATAGCATGTAGAGTGATGATAATGCCAAACGGGTCGAATAATCACCTAAGAAATTTATGATCCATTCACGTATAAATCAGATTTTATGCAAACCAAGGTGATAAACGGGTCCATAATTTAATTATGGACGCGTAGGAAAAAGATTCGTACAAAATGGATAAGTAGATAAAAAGTTATGGCATTTTGAAGTTGTGTTTTTGTAAAAACTTGAGCTGGGAAAAAAATGCAGACCCAGAACCAGACCTGCTGGAAAATGGTCTTCCCCACGCCACGCGAAGGGAAACCATCATACTGGCACGACACGCGGGCGCTGTCGCGGCCCGCGAACGATCTAAGGTAGTCTCTCGCGTGGCGTGAGAGACGTAAAACCTGGAAATTTTATTTTATTTTGTTAGTTTGACTATGGAACTTGTTTAAACTCGTTTATAAGTTATCAAAAATAACTTTTTAGTTGGTTTTGATCATAGGTAATGTCAAGGGTTCCCGGATGAAGATCAAGCTCAACGAAGAACCGAACACGATCAAGATACAAGCTTCCGCACTGCGTTTCTTTGAAATTTTTAAACGACGAACTCAATTTCATTATGTTGTATTATTTTTAAATTGTAAAAGTTTTTAATAAGCCCGTATCTTTATATGAATGTGTATTCGTAAATACACATTTATTTAGCCGTTATTTGTACAAAAACCGTTATATAATAGTAAGGGTGTTACAAGTTGGTAATCAGAGCTCATGGTTAAAGAATAAAGCGTGTTCGGTTCGAGGCTTGATCGCAAATCCGGTAAGTACATGTATGTTAATAGTTTACTAGGATTAAAGTGTTGTGAACAACATATAGGGTATCGTGTAATACACGTTACACCAACGAAAATGATTAGTATAGTTAACGAAATCACATGCAGTATAAAGCCTTGTATTACAATACGTGCATTTATTAATGTTGAAATTACTAACTTTTGTAAATGTTTAGTTGAAGGACACTCGCATCTGAAGATGACGAGAGTTGAACGAATTGTGGATATGACGGTGGAACGGTCCGAGGTATGACAAGCAGAGCATACTCATCAAGGACCTAAATCGCGTGACGATCGCAAACAAGGTTAATGACATGGAAAGTGTCACACCCCGACCACGTAGAACATACAAAACGTGGCGGAAACGTCGGGGAGTGTTGTAACAGAATTAATTGTTTCAAATCCATGGCAATTGAAGTTTCGTTTTATTGATTAGAAGTGTTACAATGTCTTAACAAACAAGGAAATACAACATAATTAACTAGTCTTGCATCTTTTATTGTCACTAAAGCCCAAGTCTGTCTATGTGTATCTTGATCATCTTATGCAACAGCTCCTGAAAAACACATGTGAAAATAGGTACGTCAGCATAAAAATGCCGGTGAGATACATAGGTTTTGTGAAAATAGGTTTCATGACTTATGTTTGAGAAAATGTTTAGTCATGAACCTTGTTATTTGCTTTGTTTTGTAAATCATTTGAAAATCGATAAGATCAGATGATATGTATAAATAATGTACGGTTAAATGAATAACCATGTAAAATGAGTTTGTATTAGATAAATTGTTTGTAAATCAATGTCTTGTGAAAAATATGTTATTTGTATAAAATGTTCTATGTATCAAACTGAAATGATTCAAATAACGCTACGATCTGTAATACCATACAAACACTTATATATAGGAAGTACCAGCGGCGTATCCACCATGCTTGTATCATATTACATACGCATCGTTACTTAATCACTTAATCAAACCAAACCAAACAATGTAAGATGTCTATGTTTAAACCAATTGCCAAATGTATTGAATAATATGTCAAAATGTTTATGTTAAGATGTAAATCATGTAATGTGTAACCAAATTGATATGTATGGCTAGTGAAATGCATTAACTAAACCATATGCACAAGAACATAGTATTGAAGTAAAACTTGGTTTAAATCAAAGTTATGTTTTGTGTAGTAAATGCATGATCAATGTAAATCATGTAATATGCGTCCAAAATGTAAGTATGTGATGAATAACAAATGTACTAAGTATGAAGAACAATGCAACGATTGAACATACATAGCATGTGAACTGTACTAAGTATGCAACAACAGACATACGTAGCATGCGACCTGTACTAAGTATGCAACAATAGACATACGTAGCATGTGATGTAATGTAAAACAATGTACTAAGTAATGCACACAATGGCACACCTAGTATGAAATGTAATGAAATCATGTACTATAATGTACTAATGAACATAACAAGTATATGATGTGAAAACAGGAAAGCATGAAAGTAACAAGTAGGCACATGTGTTTCACCCCAAAATAGTTTGGAAAACAGTAAAAGAGGGGTCTATGTACTCACTTGAGATTGCTCAGTAGTCCTTGAGTAACAACCAAACAAAGCTAAAGGTCACGGATATCAAACGGCACCTAATATAGGTAACTATGTTAATTAACCGGACCTAAATCGGAAGATTAGGTAGCATGAGGGTTTGTAAACCAAATGAGTGTAGGAACTCATGTGATATGGTTTAACAAAGCCTACATACTAAATGAAACTTAACCTAAGTGTCTACGACCCATCGCGACCCATTAAGGTAGCTTATGCTACTTTAACGCATCGTGCGCGTGAAACGCGTTCGGAACGTCTAACTAGTCCTATGACAAGTGTTATATGCCTAAATATGTTACATAATCAGTTATGTGGCAAAAGTTTAGGTTACATATGCTAAATTACCAATTATGTATGAAAAGGGTATTCTGGTAATTTACCTAAGGCATATAAACTACCTATCATACAACTACTTAAACGATGTGACCATAGGGTATAACCTCGGAAGGTTATTCCCTACCTACTATGGTCACCTAATGTATTTGGTCGGATCCTAATGATCGACCAAATGGGTCGAGTTCGAAGGTATAGGCAATTTATTAGGTCGCCTACCCTACGACTCTAGACAACGTGGTAATCAGTGGGCATAGTCCCAAGGGACTATGACCAACGTGATTACACTCACGTTGCGAAGTTCAAACGAACTTCGCATTGACCATTACTGGTCAACGCTGAAAGTCAAACAAAGTTTGACTTTCTGAGTCGAAAAGCAATAAAATAAGGAAAAGAACGAAAGAATACTTACGAAGGGTCCCCGAATGCTAATTTCGATCCGAGAATCTCAGGTATGAAACAATGGTTTCAACTTAGAGTTTCTAAGATCAAAATTCTAGTGATTATGAAGCATGGGGGGTGGGGTATTTATAGTAAAAGGTCCACCGTTAAGATCGTTTCATGGAAAACGTGCCTTAATCCCACCCGTACAAGTGTCGGGACCTTATGGTGACTAAAATTCCATCCTTATCAGCTGACTAGATAATTAGGAATGTGTGGTGGAGGATTAAACAGCTGCAACCTGCTGTTTGATTCATTTAATCTGGTCAGAAGGGGCCTCGCGGGCCGCCTGAGGATGTAAGGAAACTGAGGCGGGCCGCCTAGCAGTCACAGATCAGAACAAAGTTTCAGAAATGACAGTTTCAGTCCCTGCACGTGTTTAAGGCCATTTCCGACACTTCTAAGGCCCGTAAAGCCAACTTTAAGGCCCTAAAATGTTGCCTAAACATTGTGTACATGAAACATGCTCAAAAATATGCCGGGTGTTGGTTCGTTTGGTCGTACGAACGCGATGTTCGCTTAATTACGACGGAATGCGCATAAGCGCGAAAAACGATCCAAAAGACGCGACGAATGGATTTTTCTTATGCCGAACACTAAAATAAAATATTTTAGTGCTTACATAAATTTTTGGATGTCCGGATGTATTCAGAACGTAAGTTATGCGTAAAAGTGCAAACTTGTGCACTTTTTGACGCTTTTAGTCCCTGAATGACACAAAAGTTTATTTTAGCATACCGAACACCTCAAAGCCTATTTCTAAGCTATGTAAAGGATATTTATGGTATGTTTAACTTATGGTCATGTTCCGGAATGTCTGTTACAGTTCAAATTGGCATACTTTCGCAGTTTGTCAACTTTAGTCCCTGTAAGCGAGTTAACTTTGATTTCACCACACCAAACCTTCCAAAACTTATATCTAAGTTATGTAAAGGTTATATAAGGTATGTTAAGCCTATTTCACTATTCCGGAGTGTTCGTTGCTTTAAACTGGTTATATTTACGCATCAGTGCGTGTATAACCTTCCAGAAAGCGATTTAGAGCTTGAAATCTAACAAGAGTTGATATGTGCAATCGATACACATATTTTTACAAATCCCAAGTATGAAATACAATATTTCATTGGTTTGGCATTTGATTGATGGTTGGAGTGACACAGGTGTCACAGAAAGCCCGATAGGGCAAGCATTTACAGGTGCACATTTTAAATTTATTGCACGAATAGTAATATACAACAAATACGTAGAGACTGACCGTTGCATATGTAATTAAAAACTTGGAAAAAGCCTGAATAGAATACCTATCTAGGATATTATTTCCAAGAAAACTAAATAGAGGCGTTACTTACATGGGATGTAATGTGAAATTATAAAAGGGCATGTATATCAAGTGTTGAACGCTTACTCTGGCCAAGTAAGTAGTGAACACGTGGTACCATGAACTTTTATGATGGACATACTTACATTCGATGTAGTAAGGACGTGGTGAATGAGATAAATAAAAAAAAGTATCCAAATGAATCAAATGAGCAAAATATTTGATAATAATGTAAACGCACAGCCGGGTGACAAAAGTGTATTACATTAGGATAATGAGCCTGAGTGAAGGGACAAAGATTAATGTAAAATGATTAAGATATGCATTGGGAGGGGGTGTACTTACACTCGAACCCGAAGAATGCAAAATATGTAAAACGATTAAGATATGCATTGGGAGGGGGTGTATTTACACTCGAACCCGGAGAATGCAAACATGTAAAATGAATTAGATATGCATTGGGAGGGGGTGTACTTACACTCGAACCCGGAGAATGCAAAAATGTCTCTTAACGGGCCATTTTTGTAAAACGTCAAACTTGAGGACAAAGTCGGAATATAAAAGTGAAGCGAAGTCTTAATGCATACTGGAAGGGTTGCAATAACAACGACTTTGGTAAAACACCCGGTTGATGGGTAAGGATTTAAAAACATGCGTAGACCGAGAAACGGGAACTAGGATGGAAAGTTAAAAGACTTGGGTTTTGAGTCAAGACTAAAAGACGACAAGATGATGTAAATAGAAATTTTGATAAATCATGTTCAACTATTTTAAAGTTGAACGGGTCGAACAAAGAATGAAGTTTGACATCCATAAATGATAAAATTTTACATGAATAAGTCAAACGGGTTGAATATAATATAATGTCGGATGGCATGAGTAAGCGCAAGCTGGATAACGGTAGCGTTAAATGCAAAAGAATAATGAGCCCGGTAATGGGACACAATCAAATACGAATATATGTTAACCGGATAATGGTGAGCATAAGATGAACCGACGCATAAATGACGTGAAAAGTCATAAAGTCGGAAAATTTGTCTGAAAGAAAACAAATGTAGCCTTAGACTACGGTCAAGGTCAAATGAAATACAAAAGCGAAATAAATGATTCTAAACATAAAAAGGGTACCTTGACACCCTAATTATATATACAGTTAAAAAAAATCTAAATAAATAGCCTACGAGGCTAAGAGAAAGAACCTACGGGTCATATGGGTTAAGCGTGGGAAATAGTTATAATTCCCCGCATTAAATAATAATGGAAAGAAATAGATCCTCGGAAGTAGCATTCCTAAAAATGAGAGAAAGAGGTAAGACAAAGAGGAAACGTAAACTAAAAGCTTAGTCTTTAGTCAAAAGCAACGTTTTAACAAAACATAAGTGGTATGAGTGGTTTAGAAAATCTTAAAAACACATAAGGCCGATGATGGCGAAATAGTATACCCGGGTGACGGGGTATGAAGTGAAGGCGACTAATTAGTCTAGCCGGTAAAACCATTCGAAGTCAAAATAAGATTAGGAATTATGCAAAGCGCTCATCAATATAAGATAAGCGTGAAGTAAAAATATTGAAAGACTTAGTGACCGGGTGATCAAATAATAACTCGGTCAAATAGACAACAAGGATAAGAAATACATGATAAAAGTTACAGCCCATGAGGCCATACACATGAAAGACGCGCACATCAATACAAATGATCACTATAGACCGAAAAGAAGGAAAACCTTGAAAACGAAGCTAAGTTCGTTTGGTTTAATCAACGAACTACATAAAGAAGGTTTCGGGGACGAAACCTCTTTAAGGGGGTAGACTTGTAACACCCCGAAAACGGGTTTGGTAATTAAACCCCGTTAATACTAAAGAGCGGGTAGAATACCGTTAGCAGAAAAGATTAACCTGGAAATTATTAGGATTCAAATAAATAAGCCTAATAATAAATAAAAAGAGAGCAAACGACTTGAGAAGACAAAGTTCATAAGGAGCCCGAGTTAACGGGACTTAAAATAAAACGGGTTTTTAACTTCTCGAACCTACTAAGTTGGCTAGAAATAATTAACCTAGTTAAGTAATATGAATTTAAATGATAAACTATGAGTTATAGCCTTATATGATTAAAAATGAAACATGAAGGACTAAAATGGCAAAGTGGGCAAACATGTTTTATTAAACATAATAATAAAACACAACACACACACTCTAAGTGTGTGTGTGTGTGTGCGCAGGAACGACCAGGAGCCATGAGGGTTCTATCAAAGCCCTAAAACTCATAGAATCCAACCAAATCGAAGGAGAATCAAGCTAAAATTTGGCGCTTTTAATAAATTAGTGATCACCAAGCCTAGGGGATCACAAGGTATGTCAAAATTCATTGTTTGATTCTATTCAAAATTCTGGATGAACAATTATAATCCGAAATTAGTATTGCATGAATGTTGTTTGGATGAAATAGGAACATTGTAGTGTTTAGGAGTAAACCCTAGACAAGTATATATTGAAATCATGCTTAGCTCAAGTAAATTCAGATTTTTGTTGATGCTAAATTCATGTATGAGATGTTTTTAGGGTTTTGATTGCTAAAAAATAGTGTTATGATGTCAAGAACATGCTTAAATTGAAAGCTGAATTCAAACGGCTCTTGATCAGAATTTACAGCCAACTTGTACTAGCTGTAACCTGGATAAAACGTGATAAAAACATGTGTTTCTTGAGTCTAAAATTTAATTCCAGGAAATATCTTTAAAACCCCACTGGAATCTCATTTTTTCGACGAAAATTGAGCGTTTTATGAATTTTTCCGTATCAAAGGTTCAAGCTGCGTTTTCTGGCAGAATTTGCAGCCCATTACGAATGTCATAACTCAATTTAGGAATTGATTTATGATCTTAAATTCTTACTGTAGAACGTTTTAAGTGATTAAAAGAATCGCCAATTGGAATTTCGTCAATCGGATAAACGAGGAATTTTAAATGAATTTTTCCGTAAGCTGCAGTCAGAAGTGACGAATCTGATTGCAGCTTAGTAAATGAATTTTTACGAGTTTTTGGTAAAAAGTTAGATCTTGAAATTTTAACACAAGGTTTAACCCTCCGAGAGGTACGCCACATAAAAAAATCATAATTTTTGAAGGCTTGTAAACAGGTTAAACAGGTCACCAAAAACAGCCTATTTTCAGTGATACGAAACTTGATTGTTGATGCTATAAATTATGCCCACAATGTTCATATGTTGAAATTATGAATCAAACGCGTAATTTCCTAGTTCGACTAATTACGTGTGATGTGGGGTAATACAAATTTTAATTATGAAGTCGATTTAGCTTATATGCACATATCATATAATTAAGGGTAGTTAACTTTTGAAGAGTTAAACTAACCATGGACGGAGTCGAATAGTAGTTTTGACATAGAAAATACGTAAGGTGGAATAGTCGTGGTTATAATGACTAATCTAACCACCTTGTGAATTATGGTGATAGTTTGACTCTTGACAAGCTAGATGGAGGCTTGGGAATGAAGCGGGTTAAACGGAGCAAGTACGAAAAGGAAAGCGTAATTTGGATGCGAGGTAAGTAAAAGCTTACACCCTTTTTAGTATACATCAGTTGTGTGTATTGAAAATGAATAAGGAAAAGTTAGTAATAGAGTTGTAATGTTCCGACGCAAATAATATGAGTCGGAACTAGTGCAATGGTGAGAAATCATAAGAAATGGCAGAAAGGGGTAAATTGGTAAATTAGTCATGTGACGATGAACTAATAAGAAATTTTGAAACATTACGTTATGGTGTAAACCGGAATGGGTAAAAGGGCGAGATGGTAACTAGATATCATCTATGTAACACCTCGTAAAATCACGTCCAATGGTGTATTGACACGTGTAATTAACCCTAATGAAGTCAAGTGTTGAATTTAAGGGACTAATTTTTCGAAAAAATCAAAAACTTTGATTAAGAAAGGACTGGAAGTGTTAGTATACTAAAAATAAGTTTCTGAATAACCTCTCACGATGATTATATTCACAAATGAGCCACTTGTCGATCGAGTGTAGCCGTTTGAGTAATTAATTGAAAGTTTGCGCAATGAAGGGTTAAAAGTGTCAACATGTTAATTCTTACATCTGAGTGAGCTTTTAACAATCCGGGAGCTTCATGATATTTGATTATACTCTCGGGAATGCCAATTGTTGGCCATCTAAGGTTTTTATGCCTATAAGTAAAGTTACGCGCAGCTTTGCAAGTTAGAAGGGCTAAAAGCGTCAATATGTTTAATTATACCTCTGAATGACCTTTTAGCGAACCCTAAGCATTGTGATGTTTAATAATACTTTAAAGAATGCCTAATATGGATTAGATGAGGCTTCAATGCTATTAAATGATGAGATGCGCAAGTTTGCGCAATAGAGGGACCTAAAGCGTCAAGTTTTGAATCTACGCCTTTCGGTGACCATTCAAGCGAACGAGAGTGTAGTAATATTTAAGTATATGCTTGGGAATGCCCATTATGGGCCATGGAAGGCTTGGATATCATTAAACAACGTTTCGCGCTACTTTGCGCAATTAAAGGACTAATTGCGTCAAACTGTAAAAGTATGCCGATTCGTATGGTAACGGACCATCCGGAATATGACCATGAGTTAATCATACCCTAAGTATCCCTTATATAGCTTAGATGTAGGCTTAGAGGTGTTTGGTGCACGAAAATAAACTTTTACGTCATGCAGGGACTAAAAGTGTCAAAAAGTGCACAAGTTTGCATTTTCACGCATATCTTGCAATCTGAATATATCCGGACACCCAACAATTTATGTAAGCACTAAAATATTTTATTTTAGTGTTTGGTTTGATAAAATTCCATTCGTCGCGTAATTTGGTTCGTTTTTTTTCGCGTCCGTCCGTGTTTCGTCGTAATTAGCCGAACAACGTGACCGTACGACCAAACAAACCGACACCCGGCATATTTTTGAGCATGTTTCATGTTCCCCATGTTTAGGCATCATTGTAGAGCCTTAAAAATGGTTTAACGGGCCTTAGATGTGTCAAAAATGACATTTGGAAATGAAGGGGCCAAAACTGTCAACAAATGAAAGTTTTCATGTGCTGATCAGGTCCTTACGGACCATATGGCTGGACCCTTACGGTCCGTAAGCCATGCCCAGTAACAGAATCTTCACAGCTGCCTGTTCCAGCCGGTTGCACCGCCTCATTTCGCCATTTTTCGATTCTAGGGGCTTGTTTGATAGTTTTTAGGGGCCTAGGGACACTTGGAATGATCCCATAACATCCATAGACTTTGTTTGGCATGATCTTGTGGGATTAAAG
Organism: Helianthus tuberosus; assembly: GCA_030545235.1. Lineage (NCBI taxonomy): Eukaryota > Viridiplantae > Streptophyta > Magnoliopsida > Asterales > Asteraceae > Helianthus > Helianthus tuberosus. The sequence continues at coordinate 118,076,318 of CM060354.1, read as the reverse complement.
GTCCTATATAAAGACCCACATTGTTTCAATTTTTGATCATTCATTCAAACTCGCTTCTTGGAGTCCCCTGGAGCTCAAGCACCTTCCTAGTGATCCTTATTCGTTCATAGGACCTTTGTAAGTATTCTTAACTTTCCCTAATTCAGTTTTGATTAGTTAATTAGCGTAAAGTCAAACCATCGTAATTAAGATTTGACTTCGTCATTAATCTTAATTTGTCCAGTCAAATTACAAATTGAAAGTACCTATGAGTTGGTAATTATGTGGGCAATAAACCCTTAAAAGGACACCCTCTGATTCTCACTCTAAGTAGGTCAATTGTCGGGTCAAACTTGATCTTAAAAAGTCAACAGGAAGCAATTTTGCAAATAAACACATAATTAGCAATGTAGGAGCTATACAACCTGTTTTGTCATTAATATAACTTGGTAATTAATGTAAGAACATGTCTAAACATGTTCAACCCGACAATTTTCAGTTTAGGCTCGGTTCGGGATCGAAAGTCGCATAGTTTGACTCCTGCTTTGACTTTCAGTTCTGACCCGTTTGAGCATGGTTTAGGAATGCCTTAGAGCTCCATTAGGACCAGCTTGTATGATAGTATAACCCTCTGCGATTATACTACTTGACTCGTTGATTGTCCGATGTTTCCGTTAAATGCCTAATGCTGACCAATATGCCCATTTGACCTTAAATCGAGAATTTTGGAAATGTGAAAGGAAAATAATCTTTATTACTGAATTATAAACATGTCCCTAAAATTTCACATCAGTTTGAGGTCCAGATTAAGAGTTATGCTCAATAGCGTAAATAGAACGCTTTTTATTAATTAAACGGCATAATTAGCGTAAAGCCTATCTAAACCAAATTTTTGACACCACACCTTTTACCCACTGATGTAATATAATACTTTGGGATCTTTGAAGATTTTTATTTATTTTTAGGCTGAGCATAACATAGAGTTCTAAGCTTATTTCGGTATTGCCGGTTTTGCCCTTCCGGGCTATAAAATGAGTTTTACTAATCCTTTTGATATCAAACCTTTTTCCACTGATCTAATATGATAAATAAAATGTTTTGAGCCTTCTGGAATAATAAAAATAGCAGTTTTCCTTTGGAAACCCGAAAATGGCTCCAAACCGCCTTTTTAAGCGTTTTTAACGCATAGTATGTATCAAAACTATTTTAAACATATAAGGGTCGATGCCTACAAATGTATTCAGTAAATTTTTATATTTTAACAGTAAGGAAAAGTTTTAAACTCAGGTTTCCGGTTGTAACCTTTTAAGCTTATGTGAAATTACCAAAATGCCCCTACGGTGCATAGAATGGTTATAATTAATAAATTTCACATAGATATGATACCCTACTATTATAACTTATTAAACTAAGTATTTTTACTGATTATATCAGACCTATAACTCAGATTACTAATTAAACTCATTTATAACCTTTTTAATTGACCAAAATGCCCTTATGGGGCATAATTTGAGTTTAAATCCGTTTTGGGCAATAATAGAAGATATCTTACTGATGTCACAACATATTTAAGGCATATTCACTTAGAAAATCTGCATATGACTCATATGGTGTGACACCTGTGTCACTTCAACCATCAAACAAATGCCAAACCAATGAAATATTGTATTTCATACTTGGGATTTGTAAAAATATGTGCATCATTTGCACATATCAACTCTTGATCGATTTCAAGCTTTAAATCGCTTTCTGGAAGGTTATACGCGCTCTGATGCGTAAATATAACCAGTTTAATGCAACGAACACTCCGGAATAGTGAAATAGGCTTAACATACCTTAAATAACCTCCACATAACTTAGAAATAAGTTTTGGATGGTTTGGTGTGTTGAAATCAAGTTTGTTCGATCGCAGGGACAAATTGTGTCAAACTGCGAAACTATACCGATTTGTATAGTAACGAACATTCCGGAACTTGATCATAAGTTAAATATGCCCTAAATATCCTCCACATAGCTTAGAAATAGGCTTTGAGGTGTTTTGTGCGCTAAAATAAACTTTCATGATCAATAGGGACTAAAAGCGTCAAAAAGTGCACAAGTTTGCATTTTCGGGCATATCCTACGTTCTGAATATATCCGGACATCCAAAAATTTATGTAAGCATTAAAATATTTTATTTTAGTGTTTGGCATGATAAAATTCCATTCGTCACTTAATTTGGATCGTTTTTGCGTTCGTTATGACTTCCGTCGTAATTAACCGAACAACGCAACCGTACGACCAAACGAGCCGACATCCGAGATATTTTTGAGCACATTTTAAGTTCCCTATACTTTAACTTCATTTTAGAGCTTTGAAATGGGGTTAACGGGGCTTAAACGTGTCAAAAATGCATCAAATAGCAAGTTTGGATGCACAGGGGCCTGATCTGCCATTTTTGAAAGTATCAGACCTGCAAGGTCCTTACGGACCGTTAAGGTTCTGGGTCTTACGGTCCATAAGCCATCACCAGCACAGCAGAAACTTGTTTCCAGCCATTTCCAGCCTGTTGCAGCTGTTATGCACTCTTGCAGGTGGTATTTTCGAAACTATGGACTCCCATGGGTTTGTAAATCAGTGGGTATGTGTTGTACGGCTGAGATTAATGCTTGGGAAACAAGAAACGATCCTAATGGCTCAACATTTCCTATATATACCCCTCCATAGTTCACTTGCAAACCCACACATTTGATCTAATTCTTGCTCTCTAAGTGGAAGTATATGCTTCCTACCTGAGAGTGAATCGGGTCAAATACTTGCGGGGACCCTCTGTAAGTGTTCCTTCGTTCTTTTCATTCATTTTAGCATGAAAGTCAAACAAAGTTTGACTTTCTGCATTGACCAGTTTACGGTCAATGCGAAGTTCGTTTGAACTTTCTAACGTGAGCGTAATCACGATGGTTATAGTCCCTAGCGACTATACCTACTGATTACCACGTTATCTAAGCTCAGTGACGAGTCGTGGTTTCGGCCAAAATGCATATTCTTGCGTATTTTGTAACCAAACTACTTTTAGGTATCAAAACCGTTTGTTTTGATACCAAACCTGTTTTCTAACTTAACTAAACATGTTTTAGCATGTTTAGCTCGTCACTTTTTAGTTTAGTGCTTGTGTAGAGTCGTAAGTTAAGCGGACTAAACACCCGCTTAGACTTACGAACTAGACCCGTTTGGTCGATCTTTAAGATCCGACCAAACACATTAGGTGACCATAGTTGTATAGGGAATAACCTTCCGAGGTTATACCTTATGGTCACCTAGTTTAAGTAGTTGTATGATAGGTAGTTTATATGCCTTAGGTAAATTACCAAAATACCCTTTTCATGTGTAATTGGTAATTAAGCATATGTAACCTAAACTTTTGTCATTTAACTGATTATGTAACATAATTAAGTATGTTAGGGCATATAATACTTGTCATAGGACTAGTTTGGATGTAACACCTCGAAAATTCGTGTTAAATAATAAAACGACACGTGTCATGTAAGACAAAACGCGTTGTAAACTCGGATTTAATAAAAATGTTTAACAGGATTTAAAAGTGTCGTCATGTTAACTTTTGCACCTCTGAACGACCTCGTTATAAATCCCAAGACTCAAAACATATTAAAAACATCTCATACATGTTCAAAATTCAGTGAATTATAACATTGAATGATGCGTGATTTAATTGGTGGACTCCTACGAAGAAATTCCAACGGTAAACCTTATAATTCGGTACTTTCTTTTGGAATACAAGCATACAATTCATAATGGTAGGGTATGATACTGTACAAAGCACTTTTTGGAGGTCCCTAATTGATAAAACAAGTCACAATTTCGAAACAAGTGGCTGCCCCTTCGAAACAGCAACAAACAAGCAACTTTTGGTCCCTGATGATTTGTTGCGCACCGCAACAAATAATTGTTACGGTGCGCAACAATTACCCAGCAACCAGAAAACCTTCAGCAGCCTATTTTTCGCGATTTTAACCCATCTAGCCGGTTTTTCTCACATGTGGACGACCCCTAAAATGTTCCTAGACCCTAGGGACATGTGTAAACGAATTGTGGTCATTGGTAGCCTTTGTTGTCAACAATTCATGGTGCTTAAAGACCTATATAAAGCCTCTTTGTGCAACCATTCTTCTCACTCACTTCTCCTGCATTTTTGGATCACTTCTGGAGCTCCAACCTTCTCTATAGTGTTCTCTAATCAAGCTTAGGACCTTTGTAAGTTGCCTAACCTTTTCTAATTAATTTTAGCTTAGTTAATTAGCTAAAAGTCAAACCGACGTAATTACGGTTTGACTTCGAGATTAGTCAACAATGGCTCAGTCATATCTCGAATTAAAAGTAGTTATAGCTTGGTATTTATGTGGGTAATAAAACCTCAAAAGGGTTTCCCCTGATCACCACTCTAACCAGGTCAAAAGTCGGGTCAAACTAGTTTATAAAAAGTCAACAGGATACTTAAAATGCCATTTATGCATAATTAGCAATGCAAATCATATACAACCTGTTTGATCATTGTTATAACTTGGTAATAAGTGTAAGAACATGTCTAAACATGTTCAACCCGACAATTTCCTGTTTAGACCCGGTTCGGAACCGAAAGTCGCATAGTTTGACTTTCACTTTGACTTTCAGTTCTGACCCGTTTAGGCATGTTTTAGAAATTCCTCAGAGCTTTAATTGGACTAGGTTACATGTTAGAACAACCCTCTATGATTATACACCTTGGTTCATTAGTTATCCAATTAATATGCATGTTTCCGTTAATTGCTCATATGTTGACCGTTATGCCCTTATTACCTTAGAACGTGATTTATGAAAATGTAAAAGTGTAGAAACCTTAAATACTGATATATACACTTGTATGCAAAGTTTGACATCAGTTTGACTTGTAGATTAAGAGTTATGCTCATTATCGCAAAACTAATGCTTTATGTTAATAAAACGGCGTAATTAGCGTATAGCCTAGTTAAGCCTACCTTTTGGTATCAAACTTAATACCCACTGATGTAATATATTATTTTGGGAATTTTAAATATTTTTAATTAATTTTAGGCTGAGCATAACTCATAGTCGTAGGCTTAATCCGGTAATTGTCGGTTTTGCCCTTACGGGCCATAAAATGAGTTTTACACATCTAAACGACTCCAAACCTTTTGCTACTGATCACATATGATAAATAAATTATTTTAAGCCTTCTGGAAATATAAAAATATCAGATTTAAGTATCAAACCCGGAAATGGCCTTTAATCGCCTTATTTAGCGTTTCTAACGCATAGTATGTATTAAAATCATATCGAACATACCCGGGTTGATACCTACTGATATTTTAGGCAAATTAGAATGTTTTAACAGTAAGCAAAGGTTGATAAACTCAGACTTCAGTTTTGAGCTTTTCGGCTTATGTGAAATTACCAAAATACCCCTACGGGGCATAGTTTGGTTAAAAATGATAAATTTCACATACATGCTTTAACCTACTGATATAACTTAGAAAATTGAGTATATTTGCTGATTACATCAGACCCATAACTCAGAATGTTACTAAAACTCTTTTATACACTTTTAAATGACCAAACTACCCCTACGGGGCCTAGTTTGTGTTTAAATACGTTTCGGGCATAATGAAAGACATCTTACTGATGTCACAACATATTTGAAGCATATTAACTTAGGAAACCTGTATATGGCTCTTACGGATACCCGTTACGCTTATTACGCGCACGGTTCGGTTTATGTAACAAGTTTACATAAATTAGCCGAAACGGGTCAAACCTTATCGGTTTTATCTCAAAATCCAGAATGTGAATAATAAACCCATATTAAACAAGTCTTCAAACTTGTCGGGTCTGAATCACATTCTATCCGGTCTTCGCTTAATCGTGCGTACGAACCGTACCTTGAAACTAGCCGGTCTAAGCTTAAGCTTAATAAAAGGCCCGTTAGAATTCTAATAGGTTATTATAAACCTTCGTTCCAGATTAGGAGGACCAGTAAAAGCTACGTGCATTTTGCTTATTGTGATTAATACTTACTCAGGTAAATACTTTTAACTTATTTTCCCTATACGGGCTTAGGTTACGGTATATAGCATACCGCTTGATCGGGCATCAAATCTCCACCGTTAAAGTGGGTAGTTGAATAATTTGATCGGCTCGTTTAAACAGTCTTGTTTACTTTACAGCCGTTTCATTGAAAACTTTTCAAGGATTGCTGCACCCCTAACCTCCTTAACTAAGAAGAAGGTTAAGTTTGTTTGGGGCCCTAAGCAGCAAGAATCCTTTGATATTCTGAAGCAAAAGTTGAGCAACGCCCCGGTACTGACACTGCCAGATGGAATTGAAGACTTTGTGGTTTATTGTGATGCTTCGCACACTGGCATGGGGTGTGTGCTTATGCAGAAAGGCAAAGTTATTGCCTATGCTTCAAGACAATTGAAAGTGCATGAAAAGAATTACACCACCCATGACTTGGAGCTGGGTGCCGTTGTATTCGCACTAAAGCTTTGGAGGCACTATCTTTATGGTGTCAAATGTGTGATTTATTCTGATCACAAGAGCCTCCAACATCTGTTTAATCAGAAGGAATTAAACATGAGGCAACGCCGTTGGATGGAAACTTTAAATGATTATGATTGTGAAATCAAATACCATCCCGGCAAGGCGAATGTAGTCGCCGATGCCTTGAGTCGGAAGGAAAGGGTTAAGCCCATCCGAATTAACGCCAAGCGTATGGAGATAAAGAATAATTTGATTGAAAGGTTGTTAGCTGCACAGAAGGAAGCTGTGTTGGAAGCTAACTATCCTAATGAAAAGTTAGGAGTAACTGAGGAGCAGTTAACTCTTAGCAAGGACGGAATTTTACGATTAAACGGACGAATATGGGTTCCAATTTATGGAGGACTTCGAGATGTCATCCTCCAGGAAGCCCATAGTTCCAAATACTCCGTTCATCCTGGAGCTGATAAGATGTACCAGGATTTAAAGGCAAATTATTGGTGGATAGGCTTGAAAAAGTCTGTAGCCGCCCATGTAGCAAAATGCTTGACATGTGCGCAAGTCAAAGCCGAGCATCAGAAACCGTCAGGTTTGCTACAACAGCCTGAACTTCCTACGTGGAAGTGGGAAATGGTAACTATGGATTTTATTACCAAGTTACCCAAGACAAGGAAAGGAAATGATACGATATGGGTTATAGTTGACCGACTGACTAAGTCAGCTCATTTCTTACCCATCAAGGAGACTTATAGCTCCGATATGTTAGCCCAGTTATACGTTGATAAGATTGTAGCCTTACATGGCATACCTGTAGCTATTATCTCTGATAGAGATACTAGGTACACGTCACATTTTTGGAAGAGCTTCCAGCAATCTTTGGGCACACGTTTGAACTTTAGTACGGCTTACCATCCTCAGACAGACGGTCAGAGTGAGCGTACTATTCAAACGTTGGAAGACATGCTACGTGCATGTGCGATCGATTTGGGTGGTAGTTGGGATAAGAACCTACCGTTAATCGAATTCTCCTACAACAATAGCTACCACACCAGCATCAAGGCTGCGCCTTTTGAGGCATTATACGGTAGAAAGTGTAGATCGCCTATTTGTTGGGCGGAAGTTGGAGATGTCCAGTTATCAGGACCAGAGATCGTGTTCGAAACAACGGACAAGATTGTCCAGATTCGAGACCGTCTCAAAGCTGCCCGGGATAGGCAGAAAAGTTACGCTGATCCTAAGCGTAAGGATTTTCACTTCGAAGTAGGTGACAAAGTCCTACTTAAAGTGTCACCCTGGAAAGGAGTGATGCGGTTTGGTAAGAAAGGCAAGCTAAGCCCGAGATACATAGGACCTTTCGAGGTTATCGAACGTGTCGGGTCAGTTGCCTATAAGTTAAACTTACCAGAAGAGCTCAGTGGAATTCATAATGTGTTCCACATCTGCCATCTGAAAAAGTGTTTCGCTGACGAATCACTGGTTATACCACATACAGATGTGCATATAGATGAGAGCTTAAGATTTGTTGAGAAACCTTTGTCGATTGAGGATCGACGGGTTAAGAAGCTTCGAAGGAAGCATGTGCCTATTGTTAAGGTCAAATGGGACGCCCGTAGAGGTCCCGAATACACGTGGGAAGTTGAATCCACCATGAAAGAAAAGTACCCTTATTTGTTTCAGTAAATCTCGGGTCGAGATTTATTTTAAGGGGGTGAGGATGTAACACCTCGAAAATTCGTGTTAAATAATAAAACGACACGTGTCATGTAAGACAAAACGCGTTGTAAACTCGGATTTAATAAAAATGTTTGACAGGATTTAAAAGTGTCGTCATGTTAACTTTTGCACCTCTGAACGACCTCGTTATAAATCCCAAGACTCAAAACATATTAAAAACATCTCATACATGTTCAAAATTCAGTGAATTATAACATTGAATGATGCATGATTTAATTGGTGGACTCCTACGAAGAAATTCCAACGGTAAACCTTATAATTCGGTACTTTCTTTTGGAATACAAGCATACAATTCATAATGGTAGGGTATGATACTGTACAAAGCACTTTTTGGAGGTCCCTAATTGATAAAACAAGTCACAATTTCGAAACAAGTGGCTGCCCCTTCGAAACACCAACAAACAAGCAACTTTTGGTCCCTGATGATTTGTTGCGCACCGCAACAAATAATTGTTACGGTGCGCAACAATTACCTAGCAACCAGAAAACCTTCAGCAGCCTGTTTTTCGCGATTTTAACCCATCTAGCCGGTTTTTCTCACATGTGGACGACCCCTAAAATGTTCCTAGACCCTAGGGACATGTGTAAATGAATTGTGGTCATTGGTAGCCTTTGTTGTCAACAATTCATGGTGCTTAAAGACCTATATAAAGCCTCTTTGTGCAACCATTCTTCTCACTCACTTCTCCTGCATTTTTGGATCACTTCTGGAGCTCCAACCTTCTCTATAGTGTTCTCTAATCAAGCTTAGGACCTTTGTAAGTTGCCTAACCTTTTCTAATTAATTTTAGCTTAGTTAATTAGCTAAAAGTCAAACCGACGTAATTACGGTTTGACTTCGAGATTAGTCAACAATGGCTCAGTCATATCTCGAATTAAAAGTAGTTATAGCTTGGTATTTATGTGGGTAATAAAACCTCAAAAGGGTTTCCCCTGATCACCACTCTAACCAGGTCAAAAGTCGGGTCAAACTAGTTTATAAAAAGTCAACGGGATACTTAAAATGCCATTTATGCATAATTAGCAATGAAAATCATATACAACCTGTTTGATCATTGTTATAACTTAGTAATAAGTGTAAGAACATGTCTAAACATGTTCAACCCGACAATTTCCTGTTTAGACCCGGTTCGGAACCGAAAGTCGCATAGTTTGACTTTCACTTTGACTTTCAGTTCTGACCCGTTTAGGCATGTTTTAGAAATGCCTCAGAGCTTTAATTGGACTAGGTTACATGTTAGAACAACCCTCTGTGATTATACACCTTGGTTCATTAGTTATCCAATTAATATGCATGTTTCCGTTAATTGCTCATATGTTGACCGTTATGCCCTTATTACCTTAGAACTTGATTTATGAAAATGTAAAAGTGTAGAAACCTTAAATACTGATATATACACTTGTATGAAAAGTTTGACATCAGTTTGACTTGTAGATTAAGAGTTATGCTCATTATCGCAAAACTAATGCTTTGTGTTAATAAAACGGCGTAATTAGCGTATAGCCTAGTTAAGCCTACTTTTTGGTATCAAACTTAATACCCACTGATGTAATATATTATTTTGGGAATTTTAAAGATTTTTAATTAATTTTAGGCTGAGCATAACTCATAGTCGTAGGCTTAATCCGGTAATTGTCGGTTTTGCCCTTACGGGCCATAAAATGAGTTTTACACATCTAAACGACTCCAAACCTTTTGCTACTGATCACATATGATAAATAAATTATTTTAAGCCTTCTGGAAATATAAAAATATCAGATTTAAGTATCAAACCCGGAAATGGCCTTTAATCGCCTTATTTAGCGTTTCTAACGCATAGTATGTATTAAAATCATATCGAACATACCCGGGTTGATACCTACTGATATTTTAGGCAAATTAGAATGTTTTAACAGTAAGCAAAGGTTGATAAACTCAGACTTCAGTTTTGAGCTTTTCGGCTTATGTGAAATTACCAAAATACCCCTACGGGGCATAGTTTGGTTAAAAATGATAAATTTCACATACATGCTTTAACCTACTGATATAACTTAGCAAATTGAGTATATTTGCTGATTACATCAGACCCATAACTCAGAATGTTACTAAAACTCTTTTATACACTTTTAAATGACCAAACTACCCCTACGGGGCCTAGTTTGTGTTTAAATACGTTTCGGGCATAATGAAAGACATCTTACTGATGTCACAACATATTTGAAGCATATTAACTTAGGAAACCTGTATATGGCTCTTACGGATACCCGTTACGCTTATTACGCGCACGGTTCGGTTTATGTAACAAGTTTACATAAATTAGCCGAAACGGGTCAAACCTTATCGGTTTTATCTCAAAATCCAGAATGTGAATAATAAACCCATATTAAACAAGTCTTCAAACTTGTCGGGTCTGAATCACATTCTATCCGGTCTTCGCTTAATCGTGCGTACGAACCGTACCTTGAAACTAGCCGGTCTAAGCTTAAGCTTAATAAAAGGCCCGTTAGAATTCTAATAGGTTATTATAAACCTTCGTTCCAGATTAGGAGGACCAGTAAAAGCTACGTGCATTTTGCTTATTGTGATTAATACTTACTCAGGTAAATACTTTTAACTTATTTTCCCTATACGGGCTTAGGTTACGGTATATAGCATACCGCTTGATCGGGCATCAAATCTCCACCGTTAAAGTGGGTAGTTGAATAATTTGATCGGCTCGTTTAAACAGTCTTGTTTACTTTACAGCCGTTTCATTGAAAACTTTTCAAGGATTGCTGCACCCCTAACCTCCTTAACTAAGAAGAAGGTTAAGTTTGTTTGGGGCCCTAAGCAGCAAGAATCCTTTGATATTCTGAAGCAAAAGTTGAGCAACGCCCCGGTACTGACACTGCCAGATGGAATTGAAGACTTTGTGGTTTATTGTGATGCTTCGCACACTGGCATGGGGTGTGTGCTTATGCAGAAAGGCAAAGTTATTGCCTATGCTTCAAGACAATTGAAAGTGCATGAAAAGAATTACACCACCCATGACTTGGAGCTGGGTGCCGTTGTATTCGCACTAAAGCTTTGGAGGCACTATCTTTATGGTGTCAAATGTGTGATTTATTCTGATCACAAGAGCCTCCAACATCTGTTTAATCAGAAGGAATTAAACATGAGGCAACGCCGTTGGATGGAAACTTTAAATGATTATGATTGTGAAATCAAATACCATCCCGGCAAGGCGAATGTAGTCGCCGATGCCTTGAGTCGGAAGGAAAGGGTTAAGCCCATCCGAATTAACGCCAAGCGTATGGAGATAAAGAATAATTTGATTGAAAGGTTGTTAGCTGCACAGAAGGAAGCTGTGTTGGAAGCTAACTATCCTAATGAAAAGTTAGGAGTAACTGAGGAGCAGTTAACTCTTAGCAAGGACGGAATTTTACGATTAAACGGACGAATATGGGTTCCAATTTATGGAGGACTTCGAGATGTCATCCTCCAGGAAGCCCATAGTTCCAAATACTCCGTTCATCCTGGAGCTGATAAGATGTACCAGGATTTAAAGGCAAATTATTGGTGGATAGGCTTGAAAAAGTCTGTAGCCGCCCATGTAGCAAAATGCTTGACATGTGCGCAAGTCAAAGCCGAGCATCAGAAACCGTCAGGTTTGCTACAACAGCCTGAACTTCCTACGTGGAAGTGGGAAATGGTAACTATGGATTTTATTACCAAGTTACCCAAGACAAGGAAAGGAAATGATACGATATGGGTTATAGTTGACCGACTGACTAAGTCAGCTCATTTCTTACCCATCAAGGAGACTTATAGCTCCGATATGTTAGCCCAGTTATACGTTGATAAGATTGTAGCCTTACATGGCATACCTGTAGCTATTATCTCTGATAGAGATACTAGGTACACGTCACATTTTTGGAAGAGCTTCCAGCAATCTTTGGGCACACGTTTGAACTTTAGTACGGCTTACCATCCTCAGACAGACGGTCAGAGTGAGCGTACTATTCAAACGTTGGAAGACATGCTACGTGCATGTGCGATCGATTTGGGTGGTAGTTGGGATAAGAACCTACCGTTAATCGAATTCTCCTACAACA